>CM077159.1:80208415-80515320 GCA_039583875.1 Platanthera guangdongensis
GCCCGAGGCAGGACCTCCTCGATCCTTACTTCCTGACGCCCCTACTGATGCTACTGCTACCTATTTCCCCTCATTTCGAGGAACTCTGGGCACGTGGTTGTGGCGTGCCCTTCCTCTTGATGGAATTCATAGTAGGGCAAAGTCCACCCTCACCTCTCTCCTCCTCCTTGCTACTCTCCTCCTCTCCCTATGGCTATGGCCCATAGCCTTTCTTGATCGGGGAGTCGAGGCCTCTGTGCCTGCCTCCAGCCCGGGGGTGGAATTGATCTTGCCCCCCCCCCCCCCGTGTTGGTCCCTTCCTTGGTACCCTCTCTGCCACCCCTATCCTTGCCACTCGGGCCTCCAGCCAACCGACGGTCAGGCTCCTGACGCCCCCACCTGGGTTGCTGCTGCCCCTGGATCTGCCTCGCTCCCTCTACCGGGGTTCGTCTCTCCTTTCCTCCTTGCCCTCTTCCTCCTCTTGGCTCCTTCTCTTCCTCTGTTGCCCACCTGGTCAGCTTTCGGGCGAACTCCGGATTTGAGGCCTCTCCATCAACTTCTCTCTCCGCCCTCTTAATCAGCTCCTCGTAGGAGACGGGGGGCACTCTCTTCAACTCCATCCTGAAGAAAACCCTACTGCAGTCCCAAGGTGAAAGTCATCATTAGACTATGGCATGACATCTCCTGGACCTGGGTGACCTCCTTCTAGAAACCGGTGAACGTAGCTTCCCAGCGTCCATTCACTCCCTGCTTGATGTGTAACGGGACTCAGACTCCTTCTTCCTCCTCTTTTGAGGTAGTGAACCTCAGCATGAACCCCCGGCGTTGGTCCTCGAAGCAGTAGATAGAGCTGGCCGGCACTGGTGAAACAACTCCTCTCGGCCTTCTCCTTGAGGGTGATAGAGAAGAGCCGGCACTTGAACCCATCCGACATTTGTCAGATTGAGACCACATCTTCAAACCACTGGACGTGTATTGACGGATCTGATCTCCCCTCCTGGTGTAGTAGGATATCTCGGGTACCCTGAACCCCTCTGGAACTGGAGCAAAAGACCACTCACTGAAAGGGCTGCCTCCCCTACTAGGCGAGCTGGCACATCTCGCAGGCCCAGCTCGCCGATTCTGGCCTCCACCTGCCGAGCCGGGGAAGAGCACGCGCTGGGGGGCTTGCCCCCCGGCCATCCTCGGAACTTCCTTCCCAGCTCGCCTACTGTGGCGTTCCTCGCCCAGAGATGGGGCGGTTGCGATATGGACAGCTGGAGTCGAGCACTCGACCCGCGCACTGAGTGCAACCTTGATGAGGCCCAACACCTCGTTCCTGAAATCTTCAAACATCCCCACCGTGGCTAGAGGTGGGGGGCGGCGAGTCCGACATGTCAGAATCCCTTGTCCTCCTGTCATCGAGCTTGTTGAAGGTTTTCTGTGCTAACCACATTCCACGCTCACCGCACCAAAATGTTGAAACCGAAAAACTATCTCCTGTGGAGTTCACCCTTGGGGAAGGGGTGATCGCGCACCTACTTCGCTCCTGCAAGTAAAATTAAACAAGAGATACAATAAAACTGACCTAGGGCTCAACAGGGAGGACCCACCACACGCCCGGAAGTCCTTAGAACACTTCCCCTCCCTTAGCCACAGGCGAGCTAAGGCTACCTCAGAAAGCGCTAGAAGACAGAAGGGCAAGTGAATATGGAAGCTTGCTTTCTGAGGTGCCCTGGGTCTTATTTATAGATTTTCTGAAAACGCCTGCAAAATAGCCGACCTCCGCTGCTTCGAACAGCTATGTGCAGCCCAACTTTGCCTGCCACACTGCAACTCTGCTGTGCTAATAAGCTATCCGCACCCATGGGAGGGGCATCTAGGTAATTCTACCCTGGGGACCCTACAGCGCAAGTCCCACAGGTTTGGAGGTCAGCTCGTCTCTACTCTTCGCGCCCTGAGGGGTAGGGCGAGCCAGGTTCTCACAACTCGTCGTCTCCCTTGGACGAGTGCGAGCCAATCTACCGCGACCTGTCTGTACCTCTGCCGAGGTGGGTTGGCGGTTAGCTCGCCTATAGAAGAGCGGGCTGGACCGAACTCAAACTGCTGCACTGCGGGATCCCGGATGGGGACTCGCCGTTCTGGACCCGTCGGACCCATCCCGAATATTAGTTCGATGAATGCAACCCAAAGCTCCTATACGGGCTCGCGCGGCTCGCCCGCTTAACTTGAGCGGGAGCGGGCTGGCAACCCGCTGCCTGCCCACATGCTGCTCTGGTGCGGACCGTGTGCCTTGGTCCGCTTGCCTGGTTTGGCGGACCCACTCGGCGAACACTGGGTTGTACATAGCTCGCCCGCTTGACTTGGGCGGGGGAGCGAGCTGGCGACCCGCTGTCTGCCCGCATGCTGCTCTGCTACGGATCGGGTGCCTTGGTCCGCTCGCTTGGCTTGGCGGACCCACTCGGCGAACAATGGGTTGTACATAGCTCGCTCGCTTGACTTGGGCGGGAACGAGCTGGCGACCCGCTGTCTGCCCGCATCCTGCTCTGGTGCTGACCTGGTGCCTTGGTCCGCTCGCCTGGCCTGGTGGACCCACTCGGCGAACACTGGGTTGTACAAGTTTATCATGTGAGTATTATAGGTAATTCAGAATTCCATAATTTTCCTAATCATTTTGGCCACAATTAAAATTGTTTAATAAAGTGACATATATCACAATGAACATTAACTACTCTAACCAATGGTCCATTATGTCTAAATAAATTATCTGAAGTTCATCTATGTTAAAATTGTCTGTTCACCAAAAAAATCTGATTTTCCAATTTGATTTGACCATTATTTTCCTTTTACGATTAAAATCTCATTATCTTCCTTTTTCAATGAAGTACTAAAAATAATCATGTAAAAATTTACGGAAAATTTCTACTCACTAATATTAGCAAGATAATGGTCAAAACAGATTTTCATACTCCTAGTCAGTGATTTAACTTAAAATATTCACATGTTAACATAATTACAAAGATGTCACTATTATAGTATTCACCTTAAATAATCATCCAAAAATCTTATAAAATTTACAGGGTTTCATATTCCATAAATAAGGGCCTAGACATTTTCTCATAATTTTCCATGAAACACTACTCATGTTCTCTATCAAAGTCCCATAAGGGTAAAAATGTAATTACACTATTTATACATGGAATAATTCTCAAAATTGCTCATAAATTTTTCCAGAGAAGTGAAATGACAAATTAGGGCTTGTATCAACAATTTAGAATTTTCTAAATTCAATAGACCTATTTTCATTTTAAAACCTAATGTGCTAATTTTGAAATAATTCCAACTTATGAGATTTTTGATTCCAAAAATCCCAATTTTCTCATGAAAGGAGTATTTTAGCTCCATAAGTCTCTATCCAAAATTTCATGGACATGCATAGGGCCAAAGGGCTAAATTCTCATTTTACACCCATTTTACTATTTATACACTACTTACAAATCTACCTTCACCATACATGTTGGATCCATTTACATGCAGAGATTCAAATGTCTCCAAATTTTTATCAAGACCATATAATGACCTTAGAGCCATGCCACCCAAATTTGTGGTCATTTGGAATAGGGAATTAACCTAAATTCCATTTATTTAAATATTCATATTTCTACAAAACTATAGCAATTCGTCCTCCAAATATTTTGATTTTTGGGCATAGACTAAGTTTAGAGTACACACATGCATGACATGAATTTCACTGCATGTGGACTTACGGTTTAACCTAGGCATTCATTTAAAGTTCTGTCATAGTCTAGGAGCAGTTCTAGGTAAGCCCTAGGGCTACATTTTTAATGCTGATGAATTTCTTTGAATATGCATCTACCAGGCCTAAAATTAACATGCAAGAAGACTATATAAATGTGACAGAAATATAACCATTAATATTCATACACTATAGTTTAATAGGAATTAATTCGACGACATCAGGTTATCTTCCCCGATAGCCAACGACTGAGATCTATTCCGCATGTAGCAACTTCAAACCTTATTTTCGGCCACCTGGGCCGCAACCACCTCCGACTATTATCGCCACCACCTCCGTTGAGGTGGTGGCTAGTGTTTCCTTGCAACATGGCCGTCGGAGGCGGCTCCTCCGGCAAACCCGAGCAAGAAGAAAAGCTCGAAATTTTTCCCTTTATATCTCATGGTATCAAGCTCATTTAAGCTTGATATATCTCCTAGTGGATCTAAAAGGCTAGCACCAAGGGAGGGGAGGAGAAATGGACATGGATGCAAGCTTGGCGGCCGGTGCGGTGTTGGTGAGCCATGGTCGCCGACTGCTCTGGTGAACTTGCTCAATACCTTGTTTCTCCAGCTAAAGCTTAGCTCCATGAGTCTTTTTCCACTCCTCTAGGCTCAATAAAGGTGATGGCGGGCTTGGTAAGAAATGGGAGTGACGGCTAGGGTGTAACGCCCCGAAACTCAAAAGAGCGGCGGGAGGCATTTTGAGCAAAGTTTGGAATTTGGTAGGGGGCACACGACCTGGGACATGGGCGTGTCCCAGGGGCATGTCGTGCGCGGGTCGACGATCTGGCCATGTGGTCAACAAAGTTGGAGTCAACGATCGTCGAGCAGCGAACACGGCCTGAGACACGGGCATGTCCCAGGCCGTGTCCTTCTTGGTTGTTTGGCTAAGTTGAGTTGGGGGAGAAACACGGCCGGAGCCCAGGCGTGTTCGGGTATGACACGAGCGTGTCATTTGGGACACGGACGTGTCCTAATACCCGTGTACTTCACGGGTTGGTTTTAGGCTTGTGTCGATGGAGGAACACGACCCACTACACGGTCGTATACTGGATGACACGGGCGTGTCAATCTGGACACGAGTGTGTCGCGAACCCGTGTCCTTTTCGGACGCATCGGTTTAGACGGCGAATGGGGAACACGGCCCATGACACAGGCGTGTCACAGGCTGTGTTCGACCCAAATATTGGATATTAAGCCCGAATCGTGGTCGTCCATTTCCTTATTTTGGGATCCGACGGCTGAGGGTTGTTCCTGCTGAGATATACCCGTGTTTAGGGCTTTGAAAACCCCATTTCACTTGGGTTATTCTCTTTCTAAAGTTTAGAGAGAGGGGAGAGCAAGGTAGAAGAAAGGAGGTTAGATCCGGTCACCGGCGGAGCTTCGGGGCTCCAAATCACAAGCCGACTTCGGATCTACGGAGGCAAGGAGATTGCGGTGTTTTTCATCTGCATAGATTTCCATGGCGCCAAGAAAAAACGCTAGGGTAACGATTCTCATCCTAGGACATGTGAAGTCCTCTTTTCCTTTGCATAGGAAGCCCGCTCTCGCGAGTTTGCGGTGAGTTTGAGGCATTCCTTCGGGTAGACATGAATTGTCCCCATTGTGTACATGCAGAGTCCATAATCGAGAACGGACGTAGGCATGATGTGTGAAGCCTACCCGGACAAGTTGGTCTGGATCGGTGATGTTGCATTGCATAAATGGTCGGAGAAGACTACGTGTGGATGTTTATTTTTCGGGTTTTCTACGCGTTAGATTGGAATAGGGAGCCTTGGGTATTAACTCCAAGGTGCACCCGGAAAACTAGGTAGATGCGTGATTTTGCCAACATGGTGGCTTGGGAGCCAACTTACACATAACCGGGTTATGTGAAGTGTGTGATCGGATTGGGACTCGGGAAAGTTTGACCCGCGCATATGGCTTAAATTATTGTTGCGATGTGAGCAACGGGTTAGGCGGAACCGTACCCGCTCTATGTCATTCGGTTGGAGCCGTTGGCATAGATGGAGGGTCTTAGGCGGTCTATGGCTTAAAATGACGTGACCAATGTCGAAAAGAAAAAAAAATGCTCGTAAGATTGGCCGTCCACGTGGCGGTGGTGAGACCGAAGTGTCTATGGCATAAATTGACGTGACATTGACTAATTTACCAAGAATGTGCCCTGAGAGCACGGGGTGTGTGGTTGTACATGCCCACGCCTGTGATGAAGTGTTTATATTATACTGCTTGGTTATGCTAACAAAGTGCAAGGAAAGGAGCATCGCCGCCCTGAGTTTGGAGGCGGGATCGTTATAATTTGGTCAGCATAGCTGACCGTTGCTTTTGTTTACCACCGTTGCGGTGGATTATTGCTTGCAGGTACTGCGGAGCCGAGCGGTAAATAGCGGGCTAAAGCCCAAGTTGCTGAGCCGGCCCTCGAAGGCCTAAATATTGAGTGTTTACTTGCTTTATTCATGTGTGACCGGCCTGCGTGCCGAGGTTTGCAAAACATGTAATTATAGTAAACAAATGTAAGGCCTTAAGTCCATTGTACTTGTGTATTGTACTTCATTTCTATTGGGTTTTGTAGTAGACATTCATGCTTGTGGCTGGGTTCTTTTAATTTGCAACTTTTAAAATTGCTTTCGCTAGAATGACTCTGTGTAGGACGTTGGGTATTAGTTGGACGTTTTCCATTGAGTAACCTTCCGGTCTGTTTGTGGTATATGGTGTCGAGCCCCGGCCGGACCTACTGCTATATGCTATGCGACGGATATGGGGTGTTACAATTTGGTATCAGATAACTGGTTTCGGTCAGGCTTAAATGAATTCGTGGACGAATTCTTTTAAGGGGTGGGGAGCACATGTGTGTGCATCATCGTTATAACATCAAAAGAACCCATGAATGTCCACTTAGGAATGAAAATACACATGTTTGAGGAACCTGCGTGTTCTTATAATTCCGTCTTGCAATTTTGTTTGGTCGCTTAACGGTGTGTTGTAAAACTATAGTTGACCAGAAGTGGTGCAGGGCCGTCAGAATGCCCAGTTTCTGAGGCTTCTAGTGCACCAAATGATGCTCCTGCAACACCTCCCTCGGCTGAAACCATATGATTGGTTGCCGAAGCAGTGTTTTGCATGATCAATGCACAACCTACAAGGCAAATGCAGCAGCCCGCTCCTATGATGGTGCAGGTACCGCTTCAAAGGGATGAACCGAGAAGAGTGGAGCAGGTAGTGGTGGAGCCTTTGGTGCCAAGGAGAGAAACCGAAAGACAGCTCAAACATGTTATTGGATTCAATCCTCCAGTGTTCTCGGGGATGGGAACCTCATCTCAAGTTGAAGACTGGCTCTCCCGAGTGAAGAGAGTCCTGACAGCTACTAAAACGGAGGAGTGGCAGATGACCACTATAGCTACATTCCTATTGGATGGATACCCTAGTCTATGGTGGGAGGGTTTGGAGCTGCATCTCTTGAGAGGAAGGAAACTTACATATGTCTCGATGGAAGAGTTCTTGAGACTGTTCTTGGCAAGGTACCTCCCTTCGGCGTAGAGGATAGCATTGGAGAATGAGTTCCAGAGGTTGGTGCAAGGAGAGAGTAGCGTGGATGAGTATCTGCATGAGTTTACTCGATTGGGTCGGTACGCTAGCTCCATATTCGCGGATGAGGAGTCCAAGACGAACCGTTTATATGAAGGTATGAGAGATGACTTGAGGCTACTGCTCTCGGGGCTGATGATGCAGGGCTTCTTGACCCTGCTCAACACAGCCCGGTATTTCGAGAAGGACTTGAAGAATGTGCAAGCAAAGAAGAGCTCTGGTGATATGAAGACGGAGTTTAAAGTGTTGACTACTTCAAAGTCTGGATATCGTAGGTTCTACAAGAAGTCTAGGACCTCGAGTCCAGCCCCCTCTTCTGTAGCTTTTGGGGCGACTACGGGTCGAACCCCGAGTGCATGTTTTACTTATGTAAAGCTGGGGCACTTTGCCCGTGATTGCTAGAGCGGACATCCCAAGTCCGAGAGGAAGCCGGGAGCAATATATGAAGAGAAGGGCAAGGCGGTGGAGACAACTGCATCCCATTATTCTCCGGCTCAACCAAGAGTTTATAATCTTGGCCAACAGGAGGCCATTAAGAAAGCGGATGTTGTGACAGGTACGATTTAAATTTATAGCAAGTTAATTTTTAAATACTTGTTATGCGCGTTTTACCTTACCACTGTTTGTATAGGATTTGTTTTGATTTGTGAGAATTCCGGCGAGAGCACTCTTTGATACGGGAGCTTCACACTCCTTTTTGTCCGAAGGATTCATATCATGTATCAGAGTACCTTCTTCGATGGTGAAGGACAAATTGGATGTGTTGTTGCTGAATGGGTGTTCGATGCGAGCGGATAGAATCTGTGGCGTGAAGATTCGTATTGGGAATCAGGAATTCCATTTGCAAGTGTCATTACTGCTGCTAGTGGTGTTCGACGTAATATTTGGCATGGACTGGCTCTCGGAGCAGCAAGCTTATATTGATTGTGGTCGCAAGGAAGTCATGTTGGGAACAGATCATTAGATGACTTTTATGGGCTTGAAAGGGTCGAGCAAGACTTTGATGTCTGCTCTTCAGGTGGTGAAGGCGGTTCATGCTAGTGCAGAGCTATTCTTTATGCTAGTGGAGGTTGCAAAGCTTAAGCCTACGTTGGACAGTATTTCAGTGGTAGCTGAGTACCCTGATGTGTTACCTGTCGATCTTCCTGGAGCCCCACCTCAACGGGAGATATACTTCACGATTGAGCCAGTTCCAGGTGCGAAACCTGTGTCACGCTCTCTGTAACGTCTAGCGCCTAAGGAAATGGAGGAGCTGAAGGTTCAACTGAAAGAGTTGTTGGAGCAGGGGTTTGTGCATCCAAGTTCGTTGCCTTAGAGCGCACCGGTACTTTTTGTTAAGAAGAAGGACGGAAGCTTGAGACTTTGTATTCATTATCGGGAGTTGAAGAAGCTAACGGAGAAGAACAAGTACCCGATCCCGAGGATTGATGATCTTTTTCATCAGTTAGTCGGGTCAACGGTGTACTCAAAATTGGATCTTAAGTCCGGTTACTATCAACTGAGAATAAGGGAGAGTGATATCCCTAAGACAACGTTCAGTACGAGATACGGGCATTATGAAATTACGGTCATGCCTTTTGGGCTGACTAATGCGCCGTCGGTGTTCATGGATTTGATGAACAGGACTTTCAGGGAGTACTTGAACCATTTTGTGATCGTCTTCATTGATGATATATTGGTGTACTCGCAATGTGAGGAGGGTCACTTCAAGCATCTATATTTGGTGTTAGAGACGCTGAGGAAGAATCAACTGTATGCCAAATTCTCCAAATGCGAATTTTGGATGCCCTCAGTGGCGTTCCTTGGTCATATAGTGAGTGGAGAGGGCATTGCGGTGGATCCGAAAAAGATTGTTGTGATACGAGAGTGGCATGTGCTTTCTACGGTAGCGGAAGTCCGGAGCTTTCTGGGGCTTGCCGGCTATTACAGGCGCTTCATGGAGAACTTCTCGCGGATAGCGTTACCCCTCACGACTCTGACGAGGAAAGAACAAAAGTTTGTTTGGACGCCAGAGTGCACATGAGCTTTTGAGGAGTTGAAGTGTCGGTTGACCACGGCGCCTGTGCTGAGTTCGCCGAGTGGGACCGAAGGTTTTGAGATCTATAGCGATGCTTCGGGCAGTGGATTGGGTTGTGTCCTACTACATCATGGTAATGTGATAGCGTATGGCTCGCGACAGCTGAAAGTGCATGAGAGGAATTATCCGGTCCATGACTTGGAGTTAGCGACCGTGATTTTTTCCTTGAAGCTGTGGAGGCACTACTTATACGAGGTGAAGGTCGACCTCTATACTGACCACAAAAGCCTAAAATATTTTTTGGATCAAAAGGATCTAAACATGCGGCAGCATAGATTGATGGAGTTCCTGGGGGACTACACATTCAAGATCCATTACGTGCCTGGTAAAGGCAATCCGGTTGCGGACGCTTTGAGCCGCAGGGCCCCAGCTCAAGCCAATTGGCTGTCGGTCTATGACGAGCGGTTGGTTCGGGAGTTGGAGGCGTTGGAGATCTCTTGCGTAGACAAGCAGTCGAGTGTTGAAGCCCTATTGAACTGGACGAAAGTTCAGTGTGACCTGGCTGATCGGATTCGGCAGGCATTGGATGTGGATAGCAGCATGAAGCAGCTCATTATAGAGGCTTTGGATGGGTCAAATTCCTAATATGAGGTTGTGTATGGATTGCTTTGTAAAGATGGTTGTATGTGCGTCCCAAATGTGGGCACTTTACGGGTGGAATTGTTGTACGAGGCGCATCATACCAAGTACACGATTCACCCGGGGAGCACGAAGATGTACCGCGATGTGAAGAAATTATTCTGGTGGCCAGGACTGAAGAAGGATGTGGCACTGTACGTGGCGAAGTGTCAAACATGCGCCTTTGTGAAGGCGGAGTGCCAAAAGCCGGGAGGATTCTTGAAGTCCTTGCCTATTCCGGAGTGGAAGTTCGACGACATTACTATGGATTTTTCCAAGGTCGCAGAAGGGGAATGACGCCATTTGGGTGGTCGTAGATAGTCTAACAAAAGTGTCGCTCTTCATTCAGCATAGGAAGGATGATCCCGTGGAGAAATTGGCAAAGTTATATGTGGATAACATTGTACGGCTTCACGGTGTGCCCCGCAGCATCGTGAGTGACCGGGATGGGCGGTTCACGTCCAATGATTGGAGGTTGGTGCAGCAGATGTTGGGAACAAAGCTGAGTTTCAGCACAGCCTTTAATCCGCAGACGGATGGGCAGACCGAGAGGGTCAATAGGACAATGGTAGACATGCTTCGTATATGTGTCCTGGACTTCAAGAAGCAGTGGGAAGATCACCTATACTTTGTGGAGTTCACGTAAAACAATAGCTACCAGGAGAGCATACAAATGGCGCCCTTCGAGGCCCTTTATGGTAGAAGATGTCGCACGCCGTTGTCTTGGTTGGAAACGGGTGAGTCAAAGTTGTACAAGAAACAAGAGGTGGAATATGCTACTTCGTTGGTGCGAACCATACGGGAAAGGTTGCTAATCGCTCAGGACCGCTAGGTTAAGTACTATAATACCAAGCACAGGAATGTGGAGTTCGCTATTGGCGACTGGGTCTACTTGAAGATCAAGCCGTTCAAGGGTGTCTCGCGGGTGCGGCGATTGAAGAAGCTAAGCCCGAGGTACCTTGGACCGTTTGAGGTTCTGGAGCGGATTGGTGAAGCAGCTTATCGATTGAGGCTGTCAGTGGAGCTTAGTGGTCTACAAGATGTATTCCATATATCGGCGCTGCGGAAGGCGGTGCAAGATCCTTCGCAAGTGATTGTGGTCGACCAAGTGCCGGTCGATAATGGGTTGACGACGAAGGTCAAGCCCATTCGCATAGAGGACTCGGAAGTCAAGCGGCTCCGCAGTAAAGAGATCAGGATGGTCAAGGACCGTTGGGACAATTGCGGTCGGGAAGAGCTCTCTTGGGAGTGAGAGCAGACCATGTTTGAGGAGTACCCGGAGTTATTCCACTCAGGTACTGTTTAAGTTTTGTGTTTATCTTTCCTTTATGTAATTTTGGGGATGAAATTCTTTTAAGAGGGAGAGAGTTGTAACGCCCCAAAACTCAAAAGAGTGACGGGAGGCATTTTAAGCCAAGTTTGGAATTTGGCAGTGGGCACACGGTCTGGGACACGGATGTGTCCTAGGGGCATGACGTGCTCGGGTCGACGATCTGGCCGTGTAGTCGACAAATTTGGAGTCGACGATCGTCGAGCAGCAAACACGGCCTGAGACACGGGCGTGTCCCAGGCCGTGTCCTTCTCGGGTGGTTGGCCGAGTTGAGTTAGGGGAGAAACACGGCCTGAAGCCCAGGCGTGTTCAGATATGACACGGGCGTGTAATTTGGGACATGGGCGTGTCCAATACCCATATCCTTCATGGGTTGGTGTTGGGCCTGTGTCGATGGAGGAACACAGCCCACTACACGGCCGTATACTAGATGACACGAGCGTGCCAATTTGGACACGGGCGTGTCGCGAACCCTTATCCTTTTTGGGACGCGTCAGTTTCGACGGCGAATGGGGAACACAGACCTGGACACGGTCATGTCATAGGCCGTGTTAGCTCCAGATTTTGGATATCAAGCTCGAATCGTGGCCGTCCGTTTCCTTATTTTGGGATCCGACGGCTGGGGGTTGTTCCTGCTGAGATATACCTTGGTTTAGGGCTTTGAAAACCCCATTTCACTTGGGTTATTCTCTTTCTAAAGTTTAGAGAGAGGGGAGAGCAAGGAAGAATAAAGGAGGCTAGATCCGGTCACCGGCGGAGCTTCGGGGCTGCAAATCGCCAGCCGAATTCGGATCTACAGAGGCAAGGAGATTGCGGTGCTTTTTATCTGCATAGATTTCCATGGCACCAAGGAAAACTCTAGGGTAACGATTCTCATCCTAGGACATGTGAAGTCCTCTTTTCCTTTGCATAGGAAGCCCGCTCTCGCGAGTTTGCGGTGAGTTTGAGGCATTCCTTCGGGTAGACATGAATAGTCCCCGTTGTGTACATGTAGAGTCCGTAATCGATAACGGACATAGGCATGATGTGTGAAGCCTATCCGTACAAGTTGATCTGGATCGGTGATGTTACATCGCATAAATGGCCGGAGAAGACTCCGTGCGGATGTTTGTTTTTTGGGTTTTCTATGCGGTAGATTGCAACAGAGAACCTTGGGGATTAACTACAAGGTGCACGCGGAAAACTGGGCAGATGCGTGATTCTGCCAACATGGTGGCTTGGGAGCCAACTTGCACATAACCGGGTTATGTGAAGTGTGTTATCGGAATGGGACTTGGGAAAGTTTGACCCACGCATATGGCTTAAATTGTCGTTGTGATGTGAGCAACGGGTTAGGCGGAACCGTACCTGCTCTATGTCGTTCGGTTGGAGCCGTTGGCATAGATGGAGGGTCTTAGGCGGTCTATGGCTTAAAATGACGTGACCAATGCCGAAAAGACAAAAATGCTCGCAAGATTGGCCGTCCAAGTGGCGGTGGTGAGACCGAAGTCTCTATGGCTTAAATTGACATGACATTGACCGTTCACCAAGAATGTGCCCTGAGAGCACGGGGTGTGTGGTCGTACATGCCCACACATGTGATGAAGTGTTTATATTATACTGCTTGGTTATGCTAACAAAGTGCAGGGAAAGGAGCATCGCCGCCCCGAGTTTGGAGGCAGGATCGTTATAATTTCGTCAGCATAGCTGACCGTTGCTTTTGTGTTCAATCGTTGCGGTGGATTGTTGCTTGCAGGTGCTGCGGAGCTGAGCGGTATATTGCGGGCTAAATCCCATGTTCCTGAGCCTGCCCTCGAAGGCCTAAATATTGAGTGTTTACTTGCTTTATTCATGTGTGACCGGCCTGCGTGCCGAGGTTTGCAAAACATATAATTTGAGTAAACAAATGTAAGGCCTTAAGGCCATTGTACTTGTGTATTATACTTCATTCCTATTGGGCTTTGTAGTGTACATTCATGCTTGTGGCTGGCTTCTTTTAATTTTCAACTTTTAAAATTGCTTCCACTAGAATGACTCTGTGTAGGACGTTGGGTATTAGTTGGATGGTTTCCATTGAGTAACCTTCTGGTCTGTTTGTGGTATATGGCGTCGGGCCACGACCGGACCTACTGTTATATGTTATGCGACGGATGGGGGTGTTACATAAGGTTTCTTGTGTCTTCCTTTTTATAAGAAGAATTATGGTTTATGTTGCATGCCACATGTCACCCTAATGTTGGACCGCCAATTATAGCTATTTAAGTTAGTTTGCCACGTGTCACCTTAATATTGGACCCCCATTATTTCTTTAAATAGTTCTTGTTGAGAAGATCGGGTACAAATGATCCATCAGCGCTTATCCCGAAAAACTCGATTCAGGCCGTACATATAAACCATCAAACACAGCTCAGAACGAAAAAATACTCTAATTCCAAAAGTGTTGAGAATTACTTGATGCTTCATTGACTGGTGTCGAGTTCACTCAACACACTTGACGCTTCGTCGAATGGCGTCGAGTTCACTCAACGCACTCGATGCTTCATCGAATGGTGTCGTGTTCACTCGACGCCTATTGAATCCAGAACATTTTTCTGTTAAAGTAGAATGGCGTTGAGACCACTCAACGCACTCGACGCTTCGTCGAATGGCATTGTGTTCACTCAACTCCTATTTAATCCAGAACATTTTTCCGTTACAGTAGAATGGCATTAAGACCACTCAATGCACTTGATGCTTTGACGAATGGCGTCGAGTTCACTCGCCTCTTCGTCGAATGGTATTGAGTTCACTCAACGTACTCGACGCTTTGTCTTCCCTATGTGAATCAACCCTAACTCCTTGGGTTAAACCTAGACTAACTCATTCACCCACCACATGTCCTACCCTAATCTAAGTTAAGGGGTCTGGAAGAAAATGGGATGTTATAGGAGGAGTGTAGGCTTACAGTGGGATACAATGCTGAAGTTGAAGTCGAGTTCATAGGATATATCTGCTTGATTTTAGATTCTAATTTTAAGCTTTTGTTAAAAGACACTTTTATATTCCTGCATTTCGGAGAAACTTTATTTCTATTTCTGCTTTAGATAAACATAATTATGGTTTCAACATTTATGGTCGTTTAATTCAGTTATTTTGTGAATCACATATTGTTGATCATTGCACTTTGTCTAATGTTTTATATATAATGTGTCTTGGTCCTAAGGAAATTTATGTGACTTCATTTAATATTGAAAATATTATTTCTAAAAGACCTTTAATTAAGGAAACGTCTTTCATGTTGTGGCATAAAAGACTTGGTCACATCTCTAGAGATAGAGTAGAGAGATTGATGAAGGATAACATTCGTCCTGCTCTTAACTTTAGTGAACTAAAGCCGTGTGTTGACTATTGTAGAGTTAAGATGACCAAGATAAATAAGATGGGCACTACATGTAGTCTATGTAACATTCCCCTCACTACTAGACCCCCTGGGTTAAAGATAGGACTTGAGTTGTGAGTAGTGGTCATGAGATGACCCTAGGTTAGCTTAAACCTAGGAAATTGCTCTAAGCACCCCAAACGTGAACAAGTCAACCTAGGCCAATTCACTCCAAATTGGACTCACAAACAGAACTTGACCTCACCCCTACTCTTGGGACATCATAAGGAACATAATTGACTCAAAAGCCCCATCATAGGGTCACCAGATTAGGCAAATTGACCAAAGTACATTTTATGTCAACATATGTCAATCCTTCACCACTTGGTCCAATTGGCCCACAAAACATGAAATTGACATCACTTTTGACTTTAGAACATCATAATGAACCCAATTAACCCAAAAGCCCCATCATAGGGTCAACAAATTGGGCTAATTGACCAAAGTACCCTTTAGGTCAATATAGTACAATCCTTTATGGGGTGCTTGCCAATCCTTCACCATCAGGTCCAATTGGCCCACAAAATATGAAATTGACCTCATCCCTAATCTTAGGAAATCATAAGGGACTCAATTGACCCAAAAGCCCCATCATGGGGCCATCAATTTGACCAAAGTTAAACTTATCCCTAAATTGGTCAAAATCACACCTATTGGCTAAATTGGCCTAATTAGGGCATCACCATGACCCAACCAACATTGGGTGGTGTCAAGGGACTCAAGACAAATACATTGGACCAAACCACACATTAGTTGACCAAGTCAAACCCCCAAATCAACTATGGTCAACATAAGGCCTAAAGAGGAAAATTAGGAGCCCAAATCAAAACCAATTGGGTTAAGGCCTTGCTCATGGACCATACAGCAGGCCCATGAGCCAATTTACAGTTAAAGCCCCTATGAATTTGAATGGAAGATTTTCATGGAGGGAAAGATAGGGAATTCACCCTTTTGTAGGAGAAAAAGGAGGATTTCATGGGGTGCTTGCCACTTGGCACTCACCTCCTCTTCACAATGGTTGTTAAGTGTGTTCCCCATGCCTTGGGACTGCTATTCATCAATTCTAGCGAGTTGACAGCTAGGAGAGAGGAAGAAAATGGCATTCAAGCCATGACCGGCCACCCCCTACCCTGGTAACTACTTATACACCCTTCCTTAGCCCCTTTCAAACCTTTTATCACCTTCACCACCTCACAAGGAGTGGGGCCAGAGCTTTGGAGTGAAGCTTTTGTCGGACGATCAAAATCAGGAGGTGGGTTTCAAGCTAGCTCGTCGGCAATGGCGCACCACCACCAAAACTATTGTCAAGCTCGCCTTCATGTCTGTTTCTCCTCATCTCCCCTTGTGCTAGCCTCTTATATCCTTTGGAAGATATATTATGCTCAATGGAGCCCGATTGTGTGAGACAATTTCAGAGAAAATCCATGAAATTTGCATTCTCGGGTTGGCCGGAAACCACCACCTCCGGCAACCAAACCACCGGCGTGCGATAGCCACCACTTCAATGGAGGTGTTGGTGGTGGTGGCCGGACGGGGAAGTGGCCGGTTGGTAGGCAAATGGCTATAGAAAAGCTACAGAATGGGCCATTTTTAGCCCTTGGCTTATCGGGGAAGAGATAATCATCACCGTTGAAAACTTATTTGATTATTAAATGATTAATATAGTATGTATATATTATATGAAATTTTGTCCTAGGAAATGCATCTTTTGATTGGAAAACTTGAAGCCCTTCGGTGCAGAATCATGCAAAGTGCACAATATGTAAAAGATAGCCCTAAGAGTCTACTTTAACTAGAAATTGAAATCAGCCAGCCCATTTGGAGTATTGTCACTCTCTGTAAGGCTGTTTTAGCAGGACTGGTCCTTAAGGGGACAACCCATATTTATTGAATAACCTTTAAATGGTTAAAGTTATATAGTTGAAATTTGGGGCATGTATGCATGTTCCCTAGATTCACCTTCTGTGCAAAAATGGGAATTTTTGGATAACATTTTTCGATAGTTTTAGGTAAAATGTGATTTTCCATAAAAGTGAAATATTTTAGTGAAAAATAATTATAATGACCCTTAATTTTGGTGGGAGCCTCATGATGGAAAAAGAAATCCCTGGTAAAAATTTCAGGTTCAGTATACCTCTAAATGTTGGTGAATCAAACTTGTTAGTGGAAATGTGTGTGTGATTTGGGGGGTTTTTAGCAAAAAGTAGAAAAGGGGGATTTTAGCACATTTGGCATGCTGCATGCCCATGAAACTTTGGCCATGGCCTTATGATTATGAAATACACCATCCATAGAAATATTAGGATTTTGGGGACAAAAATCCTAGGGTTTGCAATTTATTTTAACTATGTCACCTTTTTAAATTAAGGAAATATAAGTGAGTAAATTAATTTGGAAAACCCTACTATTTTATGGATATTATACACCTCTGGAAAAACTTTGGATGAGACTCTAGAACAATTGTTATTATTAATGTCCAAATTTTCATGTTACACCCTTTGGAGTTTTTGAGATTATCTTAGTATATGTTGCTTAAAAATCTGGAATATTGGCTACTCTCATTTTATACTACTTTGTGTCGGTGAGAATTTAATTAGTATTTTTAGAATTTTATTTCAGGTAGTTCATGAACAAAGGTAGAAAAGTCATTAATTTTGAGTTAAGGTAAATTAGTCCTTAATGACATTGGATGGAAACCAAACTTTGTTGAACTTTCTTTTAAGGCAATATATCACCATGGAAAATTACTTAGCATTATTGGAGGTCAAGAGAGTTGTGTTATCGAAATATTCCATTTGTGCCCCTTTAATGTTTCTGAAATTTCTATGGTCATATCATTGAAGAAAATTATGAATCTCTGGAAGTACGTTGTATTTAGCATTTACCTCCTCTGAAAATTTTATGGAATTTATTTATCAAGTATGTCAATTATTTTGTTTGGAAAGTGACCTAGAGGTCTTATTTTTGGATAATTCAATTGATCCATTAAATTTCACTTAAATGTTATGAAATTTTGTCCAGACTTATGTTTCATCATTATGATATTAGGGCAATTTAATCATGCTGGTTTGATAATAAAAAGTGACACTTCATATTCAAAATCACTAGTGACATTAATTTAGGAAAATTATATACATGGCTGATTAATTTAGGAAAATTAGAAATCTCTGGATTTAAGTCACATATGTCATGATAGACCCCTGGAATTAATCTTAGGGACTTTGGTAAATTATTCTGAGGATTTCCAATTCATACACTCAAACGTGTTCTCATGGTCTGCATTTAACAATTTTGACGAAAGAAGGATTCAGCAATAGATCTTGCTTAGGAGAATGGGTTTAATAGGTGTAGCATAACTTTAATAAATATCTTCAGAAAGGGAATGATGGGGTTCATTTCATCATAGTTCCTAGTACCGTTGCAAGTCCTTCGCCGGGTAGACCTCGGAATGTCCAAGATTAACCCTAAATCGCTATGTTCAACTAAAGATTAGACACATAAATCCAAGAGTAACCTTGAGAGAGGGTTTGAATAATGGCAGCACCAATAATATTAAATATCTTGAGAAAGGGAGATTTGGGCTTCAGCCCATCATATCTCCTAGTATCGCAGTGAGCCCTTCACCGGGTAGACCTCGAGAAGTCCAAGATTGACCCTAAATTAATAAAGGCAACTAAAGTTTAGACACGTAAATCCAAGAATAACCTTGAGAGAGGGTTTGAATAAGGGTTGTACCAATAATATTAAATTTCTTGAGAACGGGAGATTTGGCCTTCAGTCTATCGCATCTCCTAGTATCGCTGCGAGCCCTTCACCGAGTAGAACTTGAGAAGTCCAAGATCAACCATAAGTCATTATGTACAACTAAAAGTTATACAAGAGTAGTCAAATAGGTTGAAGGAACAACATAACAATCTCACTCGTGTATGGGTTGGAGCTATTCAGGACTCGTTAGTCCTGCGAGTTGGAGGCTCGGGGTGACGATAAATTAAGGACGTGTTAGTCCTGCGAGATGAAGGCTCAGTGTTGTATTAGACTTGAGGACGGGATGGTCCTGAGAGCTGGAGGCTCAGATAGGTATTGTTATACCTAGATTGTGCTTATTGTTGTGGGTCATTCGGTATTGGTCCAGTCGACACACTGATGGAAGTACGTTAAATCTGGTGAGAAGTGCAAGTTTTTGGGGCCAATAGGTTGTTTATACTGTAGTTTGGAGGACTATCCCCTAAACTCACTCTCTGGCATAAAGACTAGTGGATTTCTAGTAAAAGTATGTGAGAGCTCCATTGTTGTGTTCTTAGCATTGAGGCGTATGTGAGTTCTAGGCCTGGTAGTGTGCCTACCTGCCCAGGAGTAGAGATACCCGCTCCACTGCCACCGTAAGCCACGACGGTTGGTACATGAGAGGCTTGCTACATCCAAAAAGTGGGGAATGTTTGAAAGGTTTGTGCACAGAGTCGAGTGGGTGAGTTGCATTACAAATCATTGCATTGCATCGCATAACATTACAGTTATTAATTAGTATAGTTAGATTATAATTGCAGACCCTCATCATCTAAATTGGCATGAGCTCTTTTATATGTTGAGTTACATTGAAAACTTTAACTTATAAGTATGTATGTAAATTTATATAAGTTAAGGTACTTTCTGTGATGGTAGTGTAGCTCGTTTACTTTACTTTACTTTTCTATACATTACTGGACTGCTATTACTTTACTATTTCTACATTTTTTGTTTCTCTTTATACAATTATACTTCTGCTAGAATAGTTCCACGTCACCTATTATAGTTTTGATACTGCCTTTGTTTTCCTCCGCTTTCATCGTCCCGCTCGGTGCCTAGAAGTTGTCGGGGTGAGGACAAAATGGCTTGGTCATTATGACTAACGGTCAGTTGAGACCGTAGGAGTTCGAGGAGATGCACCAATCGCATGAGGAGATGCACTTCACATGAGGAGACGGGGCATGAGGAGCAGTTGCCGCGAGCTACCGTTACTACTCGACGATAGGATGATGTTAGATTTGTAGCTTCTTCTTTTAGTTATGGGATAAGAGAGTGAGCTCTTTTTATTTACACATCTACCGGCATAAGCCCTTTTACTCAATTTCAATATGTACTCATTGTGGACTATTGCTCTTTTACTTCATTATATATATATATATATATATATATATATATATATATATATATATATATATATATATATATGAGCTGTGATTGTGGACTATGCTTTTGCTTAAATGCTTTTATTTGGACTACTAAGGAATGATCGTACAATCCGGCAGGATCGGCATTGTGCAGTGGCGACTAACTCAGTAGTTGGTGTCACCGTAAGGCGGCAGTCCTGGGAATAAGACCCGGGTAACTCCCTAGTATTGGGATGGGTTTTACAGTCTAGACTTGTTGGAGATTATTCATATGAACATTTGTGGACTCTATGTAACACCCCCATCCGTCACATGGAATATAACAGAAGGTTCAGCCGAGGTCCCGTGTCATATACCATGGACAGTCAGTGGAGTTACATATTAATACCAAATTACTATAATAAAATTTTGAATCACTAACATAGAGCATTCTAGCGGAAGATTTTAAATAAGTTGGAAGAACCCAACACAAAACATGAATGTCCACTAAAGCCATAACAGGAATGAAAGTAAAAAATACACAAAGATGCTTGGCCTTTTGGCCTTACAATTGTTTACTTAAACAATAAGTGTTTTAGACACTTCGGCACGCAGGCCGGCCACACATGACAATAGTAAAGGAAAACACTTCGCTTTGGACTTCAAGGGCCAACACAGAAACAAGGGCTTCAGCTCGCTACATGTCGCTTGGCTCACTTATTCCTACATAAGAACAATCCACCGAACAGTGATAAAACAAAGCAACGGTCAGCTAAGGCTGACCAAATTATAACGACCCCACCCCATACTCGGGTTAGCAGTGCCCCTTCCCTGCATAGCATTAGCAAAACCAAGCATGGCTACGAAAGTGAAATATAAGCACACTTCACCATAGATGTTGGTGCTATAACCACACGCCTCGTGCACTTAGGGCACGACCAGCATACATGAGCATTAAATAATCTTTCCGGCTCAAGGCCTAATACTTGTAACTATAGTTATGACAGTAACACTACCCACAGGTCGATTGGCATAGCTACTGGGTACAGTTCGGTCATATCCTGTTGCTCAAATCATCGGGAACACCAAGACACAAAGCGGGTTGACCTCCCCTATCCCATTACATCACACATAACCACATTATGTTCTCTGGCTGGCTCTCAGGCCACCAAGCTGGGCTCTCAAGCACTCATCTCCACAATACTGGCCATCGGGTCTCGATGAGACAGTCCTCACAATAGCTTTCTCACAAAGCTACCGTCACGCGGTACCTGGCCGAAATACGATTCTGCCAAGATTTCTGGGTGCTCCTTGGAGTTAGTCCCCAAAGTTCCCTGTTGCAATCTACCGCGTAGAATCCCGAAAAACATACAACACGGAGTCTTCTCTGGCAAAACAAGCATATGAAAACATCATCAATCCAGACCAACCTGTCCGGATGTGCTTCACACACCATGCCTATGTTCGTACTTCGTTTTCGACCTCTAAATGCAAAACTACGGGGATATACCGTATATACCTGAAGGAAGACCTCACGCTCACCACATACTCGTGGGAATGAGTTTACTATGCAAAAGGAAAAGGACTTCACATGTCCAAGTAGAGAATCGTTACCATTTGCGCTCTCTTTGGTGCCATGCCAAAGATCTAGAAGGATGAACGCAACCACAACGATATTGCCTCCACAGATCCGGACTCGTCTTGCGAATCGGACCTTCGGAACTCCAACGGTGGCGAAATCTCCTTCCTCTTCTAACTTATACACTCTCTCTTCTCTCTAACACTTAGAACGAGAAGATCCAAAGGAAAGGTGAGATGGAAACCTACACTCTCGGCCAAATACCCGCAGGGGGTAACCTCCAGCCGTAGGATCCCTTATTAAAACCAGCGAACAGTCACGAGTCCATCTACAGTTAAGTTTACGAGCGCTACTACCGTGAGGTAAGAAGTTACCATCGCGCGGTACCTGAATCGTTTAGCTTCTTAAGGATGCCATCACTCAAAACTCGAATCGGGTGTTGACACGTGGATGCGTCATAACTACTCTGCTACCACTCCGCTTAGTAGAACCAGGTGATGCCCCTGACGACTTCTTCTAGAGGATCTCCTTTGATGTCTCTGATAGGTTTGCATAGGGGCAGATCTCTGAGAGCTAGAGCCAGTGGCACCAGCTGCTGGAGGAGGAGGAGGAGGTGGATCTTTTCTATATCTATGGACTGGAGGAGGAGAATATCTCCTACTTCTTTTCCTTTCCTTTTGCTGGTTCTTAGATAACCACATGCAAGCAGGCATTCCGTTATAAGGAGTAACATTATGCAGAATGTAGTAGGGAGTGTCAGCTATTGGATTAGGCTTAGGAGCAGGAGGAGGAGGAGCCTTCCTTTTATTTGACAACAATTGCTTCTTCTTCTTGGTAGCTTCTTCATCAGAATCATCTTCATCATCACCTTCATCATCTTCACTACCAGAATCCTGAGGGTTATCATATAAAGCATCCAATGCTTTCAAAGCATTATCATCAGTGACAGCCTTTTCTATAGCAGGGGCAGAAGTTTTAACAACTGGAGTTTCAAAAGTACTTAAAGAAGAAACTATACAGGAATCAGAGATAATTGTGACAGAGCTTTCAGCTACTGCCTTATTTTCTTCTTCAATATCAGCCAAGATCAGCTCATCTAGATCTGGCATAGGTGAGTCATCCATAACAAAAATTGGTGCTGAGACAGCTTCTAGAGAAGATGGAATAGCTGTAGAGTTTGGAGCAAAAACTGGAATGTCAAAAATGTCACAGAGTTGCTTAGCAACTGCTGGACTAACAGGAAAAGTATAAGGAACAATAGCCAACTATGGCTTAGTAGAACGGAATTGTACATAAATTGTGTCAAAATTTCTCAACAAACTAGCCAAATCAACTGTGGGATTCAAATAGAAATCACCAACAGTTTTGATCTGCTCTGGAACTGACTCATCTGAGTCAATTTCAGTATCCATAAAATGTCAATTCAAACAAATCTGAGTCAAATTCTGGCAAAATTTCTGCAGGAGGAACTACTGTTGTATTTGCTGCTGCTGCTGCTTCTGCATATGCAGCTGCTGCTCTACTGCTTCTGCATCTACATCTGCTGCTGCTTCATCACAGAGCATCTCCCCTGCCTGGGTTCAGGAGAACCTGGAGCCAGGCCCCTGAATGAAGAGGGGGCAGCAGAAAGGAGAGATACTTGGGCAGATAAAGAATTGATAGAATTCACAAGAGGTGTGATGGCCTCTGTGATTAGGGATTTGATGAGGAGAGTGAGCAGGGATATGATTGTAGATACAGTGGAGGAGTCCAAAGATAGAGAGGTAGTTGGTGAAGGTAGAGAAGTAGATGAAGTGATTGGAACAGATGGAGGAGATAGAGGTGGAGCTGCATCTGTCATGGTGGTGTCTCGTGGAGGTGGAGAGGGGGTGGTATATGAAAATGTGGAATGTTAGACAGATGAGGTGGAGGAGGTGATGCTGAAGGAATTGGGTGTGGATTCTCTTAAAAGGGGGTAGATGGACTATCAGTGATGTCAAGTGGTGGAGAGGGAGGAGGAGTAGGGACATGAGAATGGTGTTGTGATTGGGGTGCTGGAGGAGATGGAAGACCGGTTGAAGAAGGAAGATGGGTTGGAGGAAGAGGGTGTGGAGATGGGATTGACTCTTTTGCAGGGTAGGGAGTGGCCTTCACGGCCCTGGTGCTCTTAGAAGCTGGGATGGAAGAGGAGGAAGCCTTGGATGGCTTAGTGATCGTCCTCACCCATCTGCCAAACAAAGCTCATGTGAGGCGATTGCTGGCATTGATGAAGATGGTCGGGGAGACAATAAATTCACCTGCTTTTTCTTGAAGGAAAATCCCCAGGATTATTCCAAAGCATACCTCTTTCTTACTGTTTTTCTTCTTGATCAAATCAAAGAAGATCTTGCCCCAATCAACTTGACGCTTGTTAACCACTATGCACATGACAAGGAATTGGTGTCTTGTTATGTAATCGTGTGCATCGTGCTTGCCCATCAGCACTTTTCCCACAATATTCGCCAAGAACTAGTAGGCGGCAGAGAGTTGTTTATTTAACAACTTGTTAAGCTTACTCCCAGTAAACCCCATCAATTTCAGCATCGAACTATACTCATCAGAATCTACATCCAAATCTTCGTCACCATTGACCAACGCAAAAATTTCAGAAAGAACAGCGGGGGATAAGGAAACAACATTACCCCCGATATTCCCTGTCAAGATGTTGTTCTCAGAAGCAGACAAAGTATATACCCATTCTCTAATCTCAGTTGCATGCAGTTTGATTCTTCTGGTCATAAAATCCTTGAGACCCTGCTCTTCTAGAAGTTCCAGAATGTAGAGAAATATAGGGTCAGAATGCTGGAATGAATCAAAGTCCATGTCAAATCCTGTATCGAATTTCATTGCAGCCAAGGTGCTCGCTGGAATCGCCATTGATGACCTGCAAGAGAAACAAACAGCGATCAAGTGCAACAGGAACTGAAAGCGCGGGATGGAGGTCGAAGAAAACCTAGATATAGGGTTTTCCTGAATATGAATCTACAAACTCCATTCCACGAAAAAGAAAACAGTTCTTCGAACTGAGGTCGACGAAATAAATTATAGATAGATAATTCGTCGATCTCATATAGAAGAAACGAAAACAGTTCGTCGAACTCCGTTCGATAAAATATCTTCTGAAGCGAGGTTCGTCGATCTTCAGTCGACGAAAATTGTTTCCACACAGAGAATTCGTCGATCTCCGTTCGACGAGCATCTCTCAAACTTTCCCTAATTCGCCAAACTCCGTTCGACGAACTCTGGAAAATTCATCGAATGCAGACAAAAACTAGTTTAACTCTTCTCCATTGATCATTCCCAGTTGATTTATAAATAACAGATGATTTTTCTCATCCAAGGGTTTGGTGAAAATGTCTGCTCTCTGTAAATCAGTAGGAATATGGATTAGGTTAATTTTCTTTTTGTCTACATTATCTCTAATGAAATGATGACTTATATCAATATGTTTAGTCCTACTATGGTGAACTGGATTCTATGCTATAGCAATAGCACTAGTATTATCATAAAATAATGTTGAATTATTTAAGTTGACACCATAGTCTAGGAGTTGGTTTTGTATCCATAATATTTGTGAACAGCAGCTGCCAGCAGCCATGTATTCTGCTTCTGCAGTTGATGTAGACATAGATGTTTGCTTTTTACAAAACCAGGAGACAAGTCTCACACCCAGGAACTGGCAAGTTCCAGAGGTACTCTTCCTGTCCACTTTACATTCAGCATAGTCAGCATCTGAGTATCCAGTTAACTCAAACTCTGACTCTACAGGATACCAGAGTCATAAATTAGGACAACTCTTTATATATCTCAAAATTCTTTTTAAGAAAATAAGGTGAGATTCTTTGGGGTTCACTTGGAAACTAGCATAAAGACATGTGGCAAACATGATATCAGGCCTGCTAGCTGTTAGGTATAATAGGGATCCAACAATTACCCTATAAAGTTTTTGATCTACAGGTTTCCCTGCTGCATCAGAATCCACAATAGCATTGGTAGCCATAGGTGTTTTCATTCCTGAAGCATCACCCATCCCAAACTTCTTAATAAGCTCTTTAGCATACTTAGCTTAGGAGAGGAAGATACCATCAGGGAGCTGCTTCACTTGGATACCAAGGAAGTAGGAAAGCTCACCCATGCTACTCATCTCAAATTTGGAATGCATGAGGTCAGCAAACCTCTTGCATAATTTGGTATCAGTAGACCTAAAGATGATGTCATCCACATATATTTGCACTAATAATATTTGGTCCTTATGATGTCTAGTGAAAATGATTTTATCTATGTTCCTCTTGTAAATTTATGCTCTAAAAGAAAGCTTGCTAAGGTCTCATACCAAGCTCATGGAGCTTGCTTTAAACCATAGAGAGCTTTATATAATTTAAATACAAAAGAGGGTTGAGTTAGAGAGATAAAACCTGGAGGTTGTTCCACATAAACCTCTTCTTGAAGCAATCCATTCAAAAATGCACTCTTGACATCAATTTGGAAAACTTTGAATCTCCTGTGAGCTGTATAGGTAAGGAATATTCTTATAGCCTCTAAACTTGCAACAGGGGCAAAGGTTTGGTCATAGTCAATTCCTTCCTCTTGTTTGTAGCCCTGAGCAACAAGCCTAGCCTTGTTTCTTACAATGTTTCCTTGAGCATCTATCTTGTTTCTGTAGACCCATTTGCTTCCAATAACTGGGTAGTTATGAGATCTTGGAACCAAATGCCAAACTCTACATCACTCAAACTGATTTAGTTCCTCTTGCATTACAATGATCCAGTGGGGATCTCGCTCAGCTTCATGGATGGAGAGAGGTTCAATCTGAGAGAGAAAACAAGCATGCATCAAGTCTTGGTTGAGTTGATGCCTTGTTTGTACACCTAGTGAAACGTCTCCAATCACTTGAGATCTGGGGTGATCTCTAAGTGTGACAAGATCAGTGGGTGGAGTTTGTTCAACAACAACTTCTATAATTAATTCCTCTTGAGGAATGTTATTAGCTGTTGAGGGAAGTTCAGCCACTTCCACTTGAATTTCTTCTTCTCTGTCTTCAGCAACCTGTGGAGAGGGATAGGTTGACACCTCTTGGGTAAGGTTTAGTCCATCCATAGACTCATACAGTTGTGGAACCTGCAAAGAGCTATTGTTAGAAATATCTTTCTCCTTATAAGACATGTTAGCTTCATCAAAAGATACATGGACTGACACTTCAATTTTAAGAGATGATTTATTAAAAACTGTATAGGTCTTGCTTACTTGGGAGTATCCTAGAAAAATCTCTTCCTCAGCCTTAGCCTCAAACTCTGTAATGTATCTTTTGTTGTTTGTGTGAATATAACATATACAACCAAAAACTTTAAAATATGTGATTTTAGGTTTCTTTCCATTAAGCAATTCATTGGGGGTCTTATTTTTCTGCTTATGTATAAGGATTCTATTCAGGACATAGTTAGCAGTGTTTACAGCTTCTGCCCAAAAGGATAGAGGCATGTAAGCATCTGCCAATAATATGCCTGCAGCTTCTGTAAGACCCTCTTTTTTTTTCTTTCTCGACACCGGGGTCTTAGGCCCAGAATCGCCGTTTTGCGGTGCCTCCTTCACGCCCTGAAGGGTCATCACCACAAAGCGCCGATTCTGCCGGCCATTTCGATCACAGAAAAGTAGCATAAAGAAGCAAACGGAAACTGCAGTCCACAGAGAATCACATTTCATAATAAAATAACTCCACGAAGGGAGTGTCCACAGAATAATACATCAGAGTAATAAAATACGGGCTTATGCCCGGTACATCATATCCTCACTACAAAAAGATCACTCATGCGGAAGTAGAAAAACTACTCAAGGTCGAGACTCACGGTCCCGGCTGTGTGAACTCCGGAGCTAGACTGCCCCACCTCCAAGCGCACCGGTCTCTGGGGCTGCTCCTCCATGCTGGTCTCCACGATCGCCTAAATGATGCGGTTCGAAAACCATTAGTCTAAAAGACTAAGTCCTATCATCCCCCGCCCCTTCCCCCACGGCTCCTAGGCACCGAGCGGAGAGGAAGAAAGGGGAGGACTTGAAGGTGGAGAATATCAAAAGCAGATGGCAGCGGTCCTATACTAGCAAATTCTGTAGCATATAAAGACAATAAGCTGAAATATGAAAAGTAACATTTACTTATGTGAAAACACATAAGCCAAGGGGTCTTCTGCAAGGCTCCCATCGTATAAAAAGTCTCATACCAATTTATACGTTGGGGTGTCGGTGATCAAACAGCAGTAACTATATATAACAAAATTAACCTTAATTTATAAACTTGCCCACAAAAGCTTATAGACTAAGGGGTCGTGTAGCAGGTCCTAAAGTATAAGCGTCCCATTCCACTTATACTTTAGGTGTCAAGGTTAAAGGTAACGATTATGCTATGACATGCAAGTGGGTATGATGGACATGCAGTGCAACACACACACCCTACTCTGTGCACACAGACCTTTAGTTCCCCCTTTCTGGAGCCGTAACCTCCCAGGATACCTCCGTAGTGGCAGACGGAAGCGGTGAGTTGGGCCTCTCCCACCTCTAAACCAGTAAAGCACTACCGGTCAGAACTATCCTACGCCTCAATGCTTGGTGCACGAAGCGGACTCCTGCGTACTCTTGCCGGCTGGCGCACCGGACTTCTGTTGGCGAAGTGCTAACCACACTTGCCGAGTCAACGTATTGACGTCGGTGCATCGACCCTCCGATACCGAAGACCCACCACCTTAATTTCCTTTCCTCTTATGCACATGCAAATTAGCGTAATCAAGAACCGAGCCGAAGCTCCCCGGACCAACACGTCTGTCTCTAACAATTGAGCCGAAGCTCCCCGGACCCAAAGTCCGCCTTTTAACCATCCGAGCCGAAGCTCCCAGCTAACATCCGGTGCCATCAGTGTCTGTGAAATGTGCAACCCTAATTACTAAGTTACTCTTTTCAGCTTGTTAAACAGTTTACGTTAACCCAAGACTGCCCCCGGTATTCCCTGTGAAGGGCTCTCAAGGGGCACTAGGAACTGTGTTGGGATTACGCCCAGCGTTCCCTATCGCAAGGTACTTATTTTGTTATTGGTTGGTTCCCTTACTCATTACTTTCTCATGTTCCGATATGCTAATCCTAGGGTGATTTGACTCCAACTCTCCCTGGGTAGGACGATCTCTCGTCGGACCCGAACGCCTCTAAACCCTAGACAAAAACCACACTCTACTCACTCATCTTCCATAGATGCCACCCATTCTACATATACTTCCAGCAATCCATCAAAACCCATCACACGCTCTAATTCATCTCCAAAATGATTTCCTGCAGTTTTGCTATATGCAGACCACCTAAGCTACATGACCCGTAAAAAGGGAAGTACATGAAATACTCATCCAATACCCCTATGATAATTACTAGAGGGCTGAAATGATATTCGAAACATAAATCCAGAAATCCATAATTTTCCTAATTTGTCTGATAATTTATTTATTTATTCTAAAAGCCAAAAGTTCCAGGGTTGAACAGGAAGTATAAGATTTAAGCAAGATAAAGCTCCACTAAAATTTTGATAAATGCAAGATAGGTAATAATCTAAAAATCCAGAATCTCCAAATTTTCCAGCAAGATTTTAGCCCTTAACTTTTATTTCAAATTTATTCCAAAATAATTCATTAAAAGGGGATGTACAATAACAATACTTCCAAAATTTCAGAGAAAATTTCAGGATGATGGTAAGGGCACATAGAACCTCTATGTAAACTTTCATAATTTATTAGAAAGAATTATTCCACAAATTAATTAATTATCCTATTCTCAAAAATAATGCCTTGTAAAGAAAGTTCTGAAAACAGACCTCTAAAAATTATAAATAAATTTCTACAAGTACTTTTTGGCCTAAATACCTCAAGACCTAAGTCTCATGATTTTTAAATAGATATATCAACAATAATGAATTTTCTTTACCAAAGCCCCTTTCTGAAATTAATGAAGGAAGTACCAAATAAAATTAGTTGAAAATTGTGCTAAAATTCCGAGATGATAAACTAGCTCTATAATAACCTCTGACCAAGTTTCATCATATTTTAAAGCACATAACATCCATAATAAAATCAAAAATCATTTTGGGCCTTTTGGTAATTAACAAATGAAGTACCAAGAAATAAATCCATAAAATTCTACAAAGCTAACCAGAGGTTCTAGGTGGCCTAAAACCTATTCTACCCAAGTTTCATAACATTTGGGGGAGGTTTAGTGGCTGAATCTTCAATTTTGTGCTCCTACCCTAAAACTAGGGTTAGGGTTTGGAGGTGCCTACCTTGCACCAATTCTTCTAAAGTTTCAACCAGAGATCTTAGGTTACATTACCCTAAATTCTACTGTGTTTCCAAGTCCATGCAAGGGCATTTTCCCCCATGTCCTTCACAACCCTCAAAAGTCCTTCCTTAGGGTTTTTGTTGAACCCTACGGTGAATCAAGCCTAAATCATCCCATTTTCCATAAGAGGGTGACATTAGCCATGCAAAGTCAGTGTCCAAAACCTCAGCCTCTGTTGAGGGGAGGGGACCACCCTAAGTCCATAGGGCACTTGTAATCAAAAAATACCCTCTTAAGGCCAAACTAGGGTTTGGTGATTCCCTAAACAAAACTCATCCAAATGTCCTCAAATTTTGTACAGCACTATGTCTTGATGCCATGGACCACTCACCAAATTTTGGGAGGGTTTGGAGATGTTTAGGACACCTAGTTAATTTATTTATGGATTATTAAATTTTTATAAAAACTATAGAAATATTTTCTCCACAAATTCCCATTTTTGGACAGGCCCTAGGTATAGCTAGGATAGACTCCCTGCCAAAATCTCAGGTCAGTTGGACAAGGGATGAACGGTGGACATCCATTTGAATCTCAGGTTAGCCCTAGGTATAGGGCCCACTAAAATGGGTGTGGTGGTCTAACTACTTACCCAAATGGGTTGACATCAATTTTAAATTACAGTAGACTTCAAGGGCTACAACTTTTGTGACTGGCCATTTTTCCTAAAACGACCTCTAAGGGCTTCATTTGGTAGAATCAATAAGTGTGTTAAAAAGGAATAATAAATCATTATATTCATTATAAAAATAATAAAACTTTTACTGTTCATCTCCTTCTTCCAAACAGAGCCCGTAAAGAAAAACGCCCTAATGACCTGTAGCTTTCTCCCGCCTATTACCGGCCACCCAGCCACTTCCCAGGCCAGCCACCACCCCCACCACCTCCTTTGAGGTGAGGGCTACCGTCAGGGGGCGGCACGGCCGCCGGAAAGGCGGTTTCCGGCGAACCCGACCACCATGGTTTTTTGGAAAAACCATGGAAATGAAAACTTGGATCGGCTCAATTGAGTCTGATTCTTGTCCTAAACGATTCCTACGATCTACCCACGGAAGAAGGAGTAGAGGAGGACCTTGTTTAGGGTTCGATGACGGCGGCGGCGGTGGTCGGCCATGGAATTTTTTTCCTCTCCGGCGAGCTTGCCCGAATCCTCGATCCTCCACCAAAACCTTTGATCCAATACGTTATTTTGACTGCCAAGGACGTTCTGAAGGTGATGGCAAGATCAGAAATTGGAATGGGGGGCTGCATAGGGGGATTTATATTTTTCATGGGAGGGGAGGTGAAGGGTTGGTTGGCCATGGTGGTTCGGCTCCCCCCATTAGTGTTTGCTGGCTGGAATTGATAGCATTATCATCCCAAGAGGCAAGGGAGAGGAATGGGGACAATGGAGAGGTGAATGGAGTGGCCCATGGCCTCCCTCCATAACTCATCTCTCTCTTTTCCTCTTTCTCTCTCCTCCATTAAGGAGAAACTCTCATTTTCTCTCTCCTAGTCACCCCTCCGAAATTTAGGTGGCATCCCTCATAAATATCAGCCTCCTAAAGTTAATGGGCCACTCAAGTTGGCTTAGCCCAAGTGGCTTGGGCTTGGTTAGGTCATTTAGGCTAGTTTGACCTATTTTAGGGTTGACTTGACTTTGGTCAATTTGACCATTTCGGTCGACCCCAATGGGTCCTTGGTGACCCATTTGCCTCCCCTAAGTTCTATGTAGGGTTGTGTAGGGTTGACTTGGCACCTTGGAGGTCACATGACCCTTGGTAAGGGCACTTTGACCAGATTAGGGGCTCGAGTTGACTTGGGTCAACTTGGCCTCTAGGGCTGACCCCAATGTGTCCTTAGTGACCCATTGACCTCACTTTAGGGTTAGGAGGGCATAGGTGGGGTCCTCTAGGCTAGGAGTAGGTCAATTGACCCTAAGTAGGCTAGTTTGACCCATTTAGGGTTAGGGTTGACGTGGGTCAACTGAGTCTTTTTGATTGACCCCAATGGGTCCTTATGGCTCTAATGAGTCTCCCAAAATGTTTGGGAGTGTTGTGGTAGGGTCCTGGGGCCATGGTGAAGACCCATGGTCATCCTAAACTATTGTTCAAAATTCTACTATTTGCAGACCATGGTGATCCTCACCTTAGCCTCCTATCTCTTGGCCCATTTCTGGCTTCCTAGGATTTTGTCATGACCTAGTCATGGACAAAACCACTCCTAGGGGTCTAGTTGGAAATGAGATGTTACAAATCCCAATAAACAAAACAAAGATTTCGTCCCCGAAATCAAGGTTAAGCCTACGAGACTTTTCTACCGAAGGAGGAAACTTGTAACATCCCATCACGATGCCATGTTTGCTAAACTAGGTTCTAAGGGAAACTTAAATCTATGACCAATTCACCCAAATGATGAAGCCAAGATCCCAATAAACAAAAGATAAGCCCCCAATAAACAAAAGGTAAGCCTCTACCTGCCTAGAGCAGCCCTTACTAGTTTAAAGCAGGAAAACGAATTAAACATCTTGAGGGGTTGTGAGGTATATCTGACTGAACAGCTCTGGGTATCTTTGTCGCATCAGGTCCTGCGGTTCCCAGGTATACTCCTCCCGGCCATGGTTCCTCCGCAGTACTTTGACTAACGGAACCTTCTTGCGATGCAAGATCCGTACTCCTCGATCGTCGATCTGAACCGGCTCCAAGCGAACTGACCGGTCTGAAGCTACCGACCCTTAAGTGGTCAAAATCTGCTGCTCTAGAGCCCTCCTCAGCGAAGAAATGTGGAAGACGTCGTGCAGAGCTGCCAGCTCTGGTGGCAACTCCAGCCTGTAGGCTAGGGGCCCGATTCGCTCTAGGATCCTGTAAGGGCCCATGTACCTCGGCTGAGCTTCTTCCTCCGACCACGCACCCGTGAAACTCCATGCATGGGCCGGATCTTCAAAAACACTCGGTCCCCCACCTGAAATTCCACCTGACGATGTCGGGCGTCGTAGTACTTGCCTGTCTGCTCTGCGCCTCTAGCATCCTGTCTCTGATCAGCCTCACCTGAGCCTCGGTGTCTTCAACAAAATCTGATCCCAACACCTTCGGATTCTCGTCCTGAATCGATGAAAGTGGAGTCCTACATCTCCTTCCGTACAAGGGTGGAGAGTTGTGTTGAATGTCGACCGAGAGCCCAGATAAGCCTGGACTGATCTTCTATCCTTGGACGTACACTATCCATCTTGATTCAACACGATCATCTTGAGCACACCATGATAATGATCAACTACTCACAAAACTTATGAAACACCTACAGAAGTTTTCTTTCGGGTCAGGGTGACCCTAGATATCTCGGCCAGTCTATCATTGATGTTCCATTTATAATTATGCCCGGAGTGCGGATGAGGAATCGTGTATATGAAAATCCCTAATTATATCCTCGAACTTCCACTATAACCGGGCGGTGACTGTAATAGTTTCCCAAAATTTCTTGCACTTAACCTTCATCGGGCGACGGACCTCACCGTGCATCACAAAATCCATGACACCCTTCTTCACTCCAGGGAGATACACGTTCCGAGATACACCAAACTTCCGATGATTAAATTTCTCGCTTATACGGGTAGACAACGACTCTATAAAATCTCCACTTCGCAATCAGATTCTTATCCCTACGAATACTCCCGAGTAGCACCGAATATGGTTTACATCCATTTCACTATATTCACGACGCAAACTTTTCTAGATGAGATCTAAGGGAAACCCAAGTCAGTAACTAATTTGCCCAATAAACAAAAGACACGCCCCCAATAAACAAAAGATAAGCCTCTACCTGCCTTGGGCTGAGTATCTTTGATATTACCATGTTATATGCATCCTAGTTGGGTGCAGAATCCCTAGGGCATCAATCTTTGACTTGGGGTTCCAACCTGAATCTGTTGATATACTCCATATTTTAAACCCTCTGAGTCATATTTACGGCAACCTTATCCGGGTCAAAATGTTCCCAATCCCAACTAGGTCTCTTCCGAACTTGAATTCCTATCCGACCTTCGCTGTTTGTCGTGATGGTGGTCTCCAGGTAATCTTGTTACTGGCATGAGGGTTGAGACTATGTGTCTTCTACCATTATACTAATGGATTATTGGTCTCAATTCTCCTTAAAGCAGTCCTTCCGATTTGAGTAATCCTTGATAGGGACCGTAGGGCTACCTGAGTTTATGGATTAGGTAGACATTCTCGTGTTATACTCCTCCTTTATTCTCTTTAGGTATCTCCTTAGCTTAACCAAGTTCATACCCAAAGTATATTTCAAACTAGGGCATACTATAAGTTATCATGGTTAGTCATGTCTCCTAGTAGGTTGAGTATAACTCATTGACTAAAGAATTATAAGATGAGATCTTCGCAGCCTAAAGTGCTCCCTACTAGGGGCAGGGTTTGCCGCAGGCTACAAAGAAGGATTCCAATTGTTAGATAGCGTACAAATGGAAAGAATGGACAAGAAAAAGTGGACTTTTAAATGTGATTTCCCTTATGGGCACACCACTGCTTCCGCTGCTTAGTTTGTCCCCAAACTAAACTAGTGCGGGGGTGACCCAGGGTTGTGGACTGCTACTTTTCGATCGAGGTCTGCACTGATACCACTTGTAAGACCCCCTTTTTTTTTCTTTCTCGACACCGGGGTCTTAGGCCCAGAATCGCCGTTTTGCGGTGCCTCCTTCACGCCCTGAAGGGTCATCACCACAAAGCGCCGATTCTGCCGGCCATTTCGATCACAAAAAAGTAGCATAAAGAAGCAAACAGAAACTGAAGTCCACAGAGAATCACATGTCATAATAAAATAACTCCACGAAGGGAGTGTCCACAGAATAATACATCAGAGTAATAAAATACGGGCTTATGCCCGGTACATCATATCCTCACTACAAAAAGATCACTCATGCGGAAGTAGAAAAACTACTCAAGGTCGAGACTCACGGTCCGGGCTGTGTGAACTCCGGAGCTAGACTGCCCCACCTCCAAGCGCACCGGTCTCTGGGGCTGCTCCTCCATGCTGGTCTCCACGATCCCCTAAATGATGCGGTTCGAAAACCGTTAGTCTAAAAGACTAAGTCCTATCATCCCCCGCCCCTTCCCCCACGGCTCCTAGGCACCGAGTGGAGAGGAAGAAAGGGGAGGACTTGAAGGTGGAGAATATCAAAAGCAGATGGCAGCGGTCCTATACTAGCAAATTCTGTAGCATATAAAGACAATAAGCTGAAATATGAAAAGTAACATTTACTTATGTGAAAACACATAAGCCAAGGGGTCTTCTGCAAGGCTCCCATTGTATAAAAAGTCCCATACCAATTTATACGTTGGGGTGTCGGTGATCAAACAGCAGTAACTATATATAACAAAATTAACCTTAATTTATAAACTTGCCCACACAAGCTTATAGACTAAGGGGTCGTGTAGCAGGTCCTAAAGTATAAGCATCCCATTCCACTTATACTTTAGGTGTCAAGGTTAAAGGTAACGATTATGCTATGACATGCAAGTGGGTATGATGGACATGCAGTGCAACACACACACCCTACTCTGTGCACACAGACCTTTAGTTCCCCCTTTCTGAAGCCGTAACCTCCCAGGATACCTCCATAGTGGCAGACGGAAGCGGTGGGTTGGGCCTCTCCCAATTCTAAACCAGTAAAGCACTACCGGTCAGACCTATCGTACGCCTCAACGCTTGGTGCACGAAGCGGACTCGTGCGTACTCTTGCCGGCTGGCGCACCGGACTTCTGTTGGCGAAGTGCTAACCACACTTGCCGAGTCAACGTATTGGCGTCGGTGCATCGACCCTCCGATACCGAAGACCCACCACCTTAATTTCCTTTCCTCTTATGCACATGCAAATTAGCGTAATCAAGAACCGAGCCGAAGCTCCCGGGACCAACACGTCCGTCTCTAACAATCGTGCCGAAGCTCCCCGGACCCAAAGTCCTCCTTTTAACCATCCGAGCCGAAGCTCCCAGCTAACATCCGGTGCCATCAGTGTCTGTGAAATGTGCAACCCTAATTACTAAGTTACTCTTTTCAGCTTGTTAAACAGTTTACGTTAACCCAGGACTGCCCCCGGTATTCCCTGTGAAGGGCTCTCAAGGGGCACTAGAAACTGTGTTGGGATTACGCCCAGCGTTCCCTTTCGCAAGGTACTTATTTTGTTATTGGTTGGTTCCCTTACCCATTACTTTCTCATGTTCCGATATGCTAATCCTATGGTGATTTGACTCCAACTCTCCTTGGGTAGGACGATCTCTCGTCGGACCCGAACGCCTCTAAACCCTAGACAAAAACCACACTCTACTCACTCATCTTCCATAGATGCCACCCATTCTACATATACTTCCAGCAATCCATCAAAACCCATCACACGCTCTAATTCATCTCCAAAATGATTTCCTGCAGTTTTGCTATATGCAGACCACCTAAGCTACATGACCCGTAAAAAGGGAAGTACATGAAATACTCATCCAATACCCCTATGATAATTACTAGAGGGCTAAAATGACATTCGAAACATAAATCCAGAAATCTATAATTTTCCTAATTTGTCTGATAATTTATTTATTTATTCTAAAAGCCAAAAGTTCTAGGGTTGAACAGGAAGTATAAGATTTATGCAATATAAAGCTCCACTAAAATTTTGATAAATGCAAGATAGGTAATAATCTAAAAATCCAGAATCTCCAAATTTTCCAGCAAGATTTTAGCCCTTAAAGTTTATTTCCAATTTATTCCAAAATAATTCTTTAAAAGGGGATGTACAATAAAAATACTTCCAAAAATTTAGAGAAAATTTCAGGATGATGGTAAGGGCACATAGAACCTCTATGTAAACTTTAATAATTTATTAGAAAGAATTATTCCCCAAATTAATTAATTATCCTATTCTCAAAAATATGGCCTAGTAAAGAAAGTTCTTAAAACAGACCTCTAAAAATTATAAATAAATTTCTACAAGTACTTTTTGGCCTAAATACCTCAAAACCTAAGCCTCATGATTTTTAAACAGATATATCAACAATAATGAATTTTCTTTACCAAAGCCCCTTTCTGAAATTAATGAAGGAAGTACCAAATAAAATTAGTTGAAAATTGTGCTAAAATTCCGAGATGATAAACTAGCCCTATAATAACCTTTGACCAAGTTTCATCATATTTTAAAGAACATAACATCCATAATAAAATCAAACATCATTTTGGGCCTTTTGGTAATTAACAAATGAAGTACCAAGAAATAAATCCATAAAATTCTACAAAGATCACCAGAGGTTCTAGGTGGCCTAAAACCTATTCTACCCAAGTTTAATAACATTTGGGGGAGGTTTAGTTGCTGAATCTTCAATTTTGTGCTCCTACCCTAAAATTGGGTTAGGGTTTGGAGGTGTCTACCTTGCACCAATTCTTCTAAAGTTCCTACCAGAGATCTTAGGTTACATTACCCTAAATTCTACTAGGTTTCCAAGTCCATGCAAGGGCATTTGCCCCCATGTCCTTCACAACCCTCAAAAGTCCTTCCTTAGGGTTTTTGGTTGAACCCTAGGGTGAATCAAGCATACATCATCCCATTTTCCATAAGAGGGTGACATTAGCCATGTAAAGTCAGTGTCCAAAACCTCAGCCTCTGTTGAGGGGAGGGGACCACCCTAAGTCCATAGGGCACTTGTAATCAAAAAATACCCACTTAAGGCCAAACTAGGGTTTGGTGATTCCCTAACCAAAACTCATCCAAATGTCCTCAAATTTTGTACAGCACTAGGTCTTGATGCCAGGGACCACTCACCAAATTTTGGGAGGGTTTGGAGATGTTTAGGACACCTAGTTAATTTATTTATTGATTATTACATTTTTATAAAAACTATAGAAATATTTTCTCCAAAAATTCCCATTTTTGGAGAGGCCTAGGTATAGCTAGGATAGACTCCCTGCCGAAATCTTAGGTCAGTTGGACAAGGGATGAAGGGTGGACATCCATTTGAATCTCAGGTTAGCCCTAGGTATAGGGCCCACTAAAATGGGTGCTGTGGTCTAACTACTTACCAAAATGGGTTGAAATCAATTTTAAATTACAGTAGACTTCAAGGGCTACAACTTTTGTGACTGGCCATTTTTCCTAAAACGAAATCTAAGGGCTTCATTTGGTAGAATCAATAAGTGTGTTAAAAAGGAATAATAAATCATTATATTCATTATAAAAATAATAAAACTTTTACTGTTCATCTCCTTCTTCCAAACAGAGCCCGTAAAGAAAAACGCCCTAATGACCTGTAGCTTTCTCCCGCCTATTACCGGCCACCCAACCACTTCCCTGGCCAGCACCACCCCCACCACCTCCTTTGAGGTGAGGGCTACCGTCAGGGGGCGGCACGGCCGTCGGAGAGGCGGTTTCCGGCGAACCCGACCACCATGGTTTTTTGGAAAAACCATGGAAATGAAAACTTGGATCGGCTCAATTGAGTCCGATTCTTGTCCTAAACGATTCCTACGATCTACCCACGGAAGAAGGAGTAGAGGAGGACCTTGTTTGGGGTTCGATGACGGCGGCGGCGGTGGTCGGCCATGGCATTTTTTTCCTCTCCGACGAGCTTGCCCGAATCCTCGATCCTCCACCAAAACCTTTGATCCAATACGTTATTTTGACTGCCAAGGACGTTCTGAAGGTGATGGCAAGATCAGAAATTGGAATGGGGGGCTGAATAGGGGGATTTATATTTTTCATGGGAGGGGAGGTGAAGGGTTGGTTGGCCATGGTGGTTGGGCTCCCCCCATTAGTGTTGGCTGGCTGGAATTGATAGCATTATCATCCCAAGAGGCAAGGGAGAGGAATGGGGACAATGGAGAGGTGAATGGAGTGGCCCATGGCCTCCCTCCATAACTCCTCTCTCTCTTTTCCTCTTTCTCTCTCCTCCATTAAGGAGAAACTCTCATTTTCTCTCTCCTAGTCACCCCTCCGAAATTTAGGTGGCATCCCTCATAAATATCAGCCTCCTAAAGTTAATGGGCCACTCAAGTTGGCTTAGCCCAAGTGGCTTGGGCTTGGTTAGGTCATTTAGGCTAGTTTGACCTATTTTAGGGTTGACTTGACTTTGGTCAATTTGACCATTTCGGTTGACCCCAATGGGTCCTTGGTGACCCATTTGCCTCCCCTAAGTTCTATGTAGGGTTGGGTATGGTTGACTTGGCACCTTGGAGGCCACTTGACCCTTGGTAAGGGCACTTTGACCAGATTAGGGGCTCGAGTTGACTTGGGTCAACTTGGCCTCTAGGGCTGACCCCAATGTGTCCTTAGTGACCCATTGACCTCACTTTAGGGTTAGGAGGGCATAGGTGGGGTTCTCTAGGCTAGTAGTAGGTCAATTGACCCTAAGTAGGCTAGTTTGACCCATTTAGGGTTAAGGTTGATGTGGGTCAACTGAGTCTCTTTGATTGACCCCAATGGGTCCTTATGGCTCTAATGAGTCTCCCAAAATGTTTGAGAGTGTTGTGGTAGGGTCTTGGGGCCATGGTGAAGCCCCATGGTCATCCTAAACTATTGTTCAGAATTCTACTATTTGCAGACCATGGTGATCCTCACCTTAGCCTCCTATCTCTTGGCCCATTTCTGGCTTCCTAGGATTTTGTCATGACCTAGTCATGGACAAAACCACTCCTAGGGGTCTAGTTGGAAATGGGATGTTACAGCTTCAATGAGTGTCCTATTTTTCCTTTCAGCTACCCCATTTTGTTGGGGAGTTCTAGGAGCTGAGAAGCACTGCCTGATACATTCCTTCTCACAGAACTCATGCATAAGAAGAGACTCAAACTCTATGCCATGATCACTTCTGATCAATGCAACATGAGTAGAGAACTCAATCTGTATGGTCCTGTGAAAATCTGTAAGAACCTTGAATGTATCTGACTTAGTTCTCAGAAAGGCCACCCAACTAAATCTGGAGAAGTCATCAATAATTACTAAAGTATAAGACTTCCCTCCTAGGCTTTGTACTGCAATGGGTCCAAATAGGTCCACATGAAGCAAATACAAAATCCTAGGTGAATCACCCTTATTAATAGATTTAAAACTAGTTTTAGTTTGCTTGCATAATTGACAAGCCCTGCAAAGGTTTTCCTTCTTGTAGGGACCAGAAGGTAAACCTCTAACAAGGTTATCTTTAGATAACCTAGCTATATTTTTAAGGTTTACATGACCTAATCTTTTATGCCACAACTCATTTTGGTTACTATTGATATTGAGTAAACAAACATCAGTTTTGGCAGAAATAAAATCTACTAGATATATGTTACCTTATCTAATTCCAATTAAAACAGTTTTGTTTTCATTATTAATAATAGAACAGGAGGTAGAGTTAAAGTGTACCTGATAACCTTCATCATATAATTGATTTATGGATATTAGGTTATGTTTGAGTCCTCTTACATATGTTACTCTTTTGAAGGTAACTGTTCCAATATTTACTGCTCCATATCCTCCAGACTGGCCACTATTTGAATCACCAAAGATCACCTTTGGTCCTAGCTTGGACTTGTAATTAGATAGATTGTCTTTGCTATCTGTAATATGCTTGGAGCAACCACTGTCCAAGTACCAGGTCTGACTCACCCTTGGACAGCTATTCACCTGTACCTATAATGAAAAACAAAACTAAATTGTTCTTGACGCAGGTTACCTTGGGTCCTTTATTTTGTTGAAAAGAAAAGCTGGATATAACTGACAAAGTAGGTTGAGATTTATAACCTAAAGGGTGATATTTCCTTGGTGGAATAACCTAATCAGCTACTGGATTGAATGGTTTATTAGATGGCTTAGAATTTCTGTAAGAGAAATGATTTATGTTTGGTCCTTCTAGGTTCGACAAATTCTTGTAAGTTCGTCGACCAGAGTTCGACGAATATGGCTGAGATAGTCGATCTCTGCTCATAGAATGACAATAGTCATTTTCTGCGCCCCATATTCGTTGACCTCTGCTCGACGAACCATACAAAGTTCGTCGATTGCAGTTAGACGAAATGTTATTACTGAAGTTTGCGTTCAGCATTCGTCGATCTAGGTTCGACGAACGGGCCACATTTCGTCGATCTGGGTTCGATGAATGCTGCTGAACCTTATTTTTATTAGCTATTTTTTGATTTCTATTGCTCTTGTCTATGGGTTTTGGATTTTCTTCAGACATTGGTTTGTTTATTATCTTTTCTTTTCCCTTGGCAGAAACAAATTTGATGGGTGTGGTAAGAATATTTTTCTTAATTATGGGGGGCAAACCTGATGATGCACCCAAGCCCAGCTTGCCATTTAATCTGACATTTACTTTGCTTGTTATGTCCATCAGCTTGATACTTCTTCCATTGAGAGATTGCTCAAGTTGTTTGGCCTCACATAAATCAGATTTTAGTTTAATTATCTGCTCATTTGCTAAAGTTAGTTGATCTTTTAATTTAAGATTTTCTGAGTTAACAGATTCAAGGTTTCCTAGTTTTTCTCTAAGGGTTTTTATTTCTTTCTCTGAATTAATTAAATCTAAACACATTGTCTTGAATTCAATTTTAAATGAATCAGAATTAAAATTAAAACTTGAAAGAACCTGATCCGCCTTTGACTCTGAGGCTGCCTCATCTTCAGATTCTCCTTCTGATCCTGAACTGCTCCTGGAGGCATCAATTGCCATAAGGCAAACCTCCTTGGATCTTGCTTCTTCCTCTTCTTCACTTGAGCTGGAAGAGGATGATTCTACTTCAGTATCACTCCATGTTGCAGCAACAAAGACTTTGTCTCTCTTTTTGTACTTGCTGGAGGAGGGTCTACGGCTGTGTTTTCTCCTGGAGTCTATTTCTCTGCTTTTCTCCTTCTTCTGGCTTTCTGGACATTCAGAGATGTAATGTCCAGGCTTTCTACATCCAAAGCACACAACCTTCTTGGTTGGTGTCTTGTCATATTTGGGCTTATCATCCTGCCTGGATGATTTTCTTCTAAAATCCTTTCTAGCCATCTTATAAAATCTTTTTGTAAAGAGGCTTATTAGTTCTTCATTGGATGTTGAGGTCTCACTTTCCTCAGATGCCTTAAAAGCTATACTATGACCCTTTTTCACTGGAGTTGTTGATTTTTGTTTAGCTGCTTCTCTTGACTTAATCAACTGCTCATAAGACTTTAGTTTGCCTAGCAGAGATTTAGTTGATATCTCATTTAGGCTTCTGGCTTCTTTGATAGGCCATATTCTTGAGTCCCAAGAGCTAGGGAAGCACATCAAGATTTTGTCATTCATCTCTGTCAGGGTGATGTCTTTATCCAAGGTTTTGAGCTCATTGATGATTGAACTCAACCTATTGTACATTTCAGCAACTGATTCAACCTCATCCTTCTTAAAATTCTCATACAGGGACATGAGATTTGATCTCCTGTCTTTCCTTTCATCAGCTGAACCAGCTACCATTTGGTTGAGGGAGTCTCAAATGGCCTTGGCTGAGGTACACTCAGCCACCTTCTGAAATATGTCATCTGACATAGTCTGAGCCAAGATGTTCATTGCTTTTGCATCTGCAATTTTGGCTTTCTTGTAAGCATCATTATTATCTGGAGGAGGTACTGCAATCATGTTGGTAGAGGTGCTTGGAGAAGTTGTAGGTGCTGGTGGTACTCCTGTTAAGATAGAAGCAAAAATGTCTTCATCAATAGAATTCATATATAATTTGATTCTTGCCTTCCAGATGTCAAATCTGTTAAGATTGCATACTGGAGGTCTGATGCTTGCATAATCTTTGTTTTGAGCCATTTCTGTGAAGAAATAAATCTAATAAAGGAAACAAAACAATCAGATCTAACAAGAGGGATCTTTATGGTTCAGGTGTTAGCCTGTACAACCAATTAACCTCTTAAGGTGTGGTAGTTTAACCAACCTCCCTCTGATACCAATTGAAATTGCAGGTTAGATCTGAAATACTCTAGAGGGGGGTGAATAGAGTATTGTGCTTTCTACAAACTTTTTACAACTTTTGCTGTAATCCTAGGTGAACAGATTAGCAAATAAAGAAATAAGTAAAACAACCTAACAAATCACAGAGCACAGCCAAAACAAAAGAAAGAGGGCAACCAGATGACACAAGAAATTATAGTGGTTCCCCAACCTGGGTACATCCACTCTTCTACCACCCTGGTAGGAATCCACTCAGATTTTTGATCAAGTGCCTGACACCAATGAGCTTTTATTCAGGTGCTCAAAAACCAAAACCTCAAGTCTTTTGGTAGAAGACTTGCAACAAGGAATAATTTTGAAGGGACTTAAAACCCTGTACAGAAGATGGAAAAGGGGTGATGGTGTCTTCTCTTTCTCAATAACAACTGAGAAGACTAGTGGATTGATTTCAGCAGATTGCTCCCCGTGAGATTTTGAATGGATCAGGAAATCTGGAGCACTGCTTCAGGGTGACAGTTCTTCAAGAACTTGATTGCCTTGACTAGAGATTGCTTCAGGAACTTCTTTGACAGATAGAATTGTTATTGTCCTTCTGAAGTTATCCTGTAGGGTTGAGAGAAGAAGACTCTTGATGGAGATTATATGTTATTCTTCTTCTTGATGATATTCTCTGATCTAGGCTGATTGCAGTGTAAAGCTTTTGATTTCTGTAAGACTGTTGAATGTCTGTCTGTCAGCCATATTGCTTTTTTTTCTCTGTATTTCTGACTGAAGAACTCTTTTGAAATTAGAATGCTTGAGCAGTAAATGTAGTAGGCCTGGGATGGAAGCGATAATCAATGAATTCCCTAACTGTCCCATGGAAAATGACATATAATAATCCATGATCAATGCTCGTTCTAACGGTAACATTCCGAGAAGATTGAGCATTAATTACTCAGGAATCATTGCCAAGAAAAGGGACGGAAAACTGGAGAAGTCCTAAGTCTGGAATCGTTGAACGAAGAACAGGAATCATCGAGCTGAGTTCACTGTTCGTCGAGCTGAGCTGATGAGTTCGTCGACCAGACAATAGCAATTAGTCTTCAAGGGAAACTTGTCAATTCTGCAACAATATTTGTTGAACTGACAATCTTCATACATCGAGCTGACAATCTTCATTCGTCGAACAGAGATCCAAATTCGACGACCGAAGAATAATTGTGGACTTAGAATCTGAGAAGTCTCTGACTGAGAAGGATTCAAATCGTAGACCAGAAATTGTCGAGAAGAGTACCGAATCCGTCGACCTGAGATGTTGACTTCGTCGATATGAGAAGTTGTGAACTTGAGGTCCAAGTTCGTCGAGCTCAGAATCTTGTTTGTCGACCAAAGCCTGAAGTTGGACTTAGAAAAATCTGGAGTTACCCTGACTTTAGTTTGTTGAAGTATCTCAGGTTTCGTCAAACAGAGAACGAAGATCATTGAGCTCAGCACAGAGAAATATCTCAAGATCGTCGAGCTCAGAATGCCTTTTGTCGACCTGAGTTCGACAAACGTCGAACTCATTTTACTTAGTCTTGAAATCTTCTAAGTCTTGAGTCTCTAATGGTCTTGATGATAGCTGGTCCATCTGATGGTGACTCTAAGGACTTGGCCTAGACTCTAGGACACAAATTTGATCCTTGCTATACATGTTGGGTCACATCCTAAGTTAGTGAACCTAGCCCAAATCAACTAGGGATCAAACACATCAAATAACTGATCCAGTTATTGAGGGGTAACCTGTTCCATCTGTCCAAGTTCAACCTACTCGAATTCAACCTCCTGCTCCAGTTGATAACTCTAATTATATTGTTATTTTTAGTAATTATGTTTCTAATTGCTTTCTTTTTATTTTTCAGGTCAATCTGGGCTGCGAATATCAATTTGGAGCATGAATACTGATCAGAAGATGAAACTGAAGATTGCTGGAAAAATCAACTTGACACGGCCTGGACACGGGCATGACCCTCAGGTCACGCGCGTGACACGTGGCCGTGACCCATAAAGGAGCTCCAGAGTACTTTCCACGGCTGATTAAAGTTACACGCCCCGGTCACGGGTGTGACCAGCAGGCGCGACTTGCTGACGGGGCTGCATCTTTGATTTCAGATAGTTTTCAAGTTACACGCCCCGGTCACGGGCTTGACGTTTTGTTCACGTACGTGATAGCAGGCGTGACCAGCAAATGGAGGCCAGAAGTCAGTTCCAGACCTTTTTCGGCCGACACTCCACGGTCACCGGCGTGACTTTTGGGTCACGGGCGTGACATCCAGGCATGCCACGCTTACTGTCGCCAGTTTCAGATCCAGTCGACTTTCGGCTTACACGCCCTAGGTCACGGGCATGACCTATGTCACGGGCATGACCTTGGGGCGTGACCCTTTAGCAACAGCCAAAATTATTTCTCGCAATGTCGAGTTCCCGCTGTTTCCAGTAATAGTATAGACATGCCCTAGGTCACGGGCGTGACCAAGGGGCCTGACCCTTCAACAACTGCCAGAGTTAATTCCTGCCGTTTCCAATTCCCGTCGTTTCCAGTAACAGTATAGACATGCCCTAGGTCACGGGAGTGACCTAGGGCCGTGACCCGTAGAATGGAAATTTAATGCAAATTAACACTTGACCTAGAATCCCTTTGGATTAAAATAAACTTTCTTCAAATGATAAGAGCACAAGCTCCTAATCACTTACTTCGACCGTGGAGGTTCCAAGAATATAAAAGCGTCTCTCTCGAGCTCATGCTTTTGACTAACCTTAGGTTGATCGATTAAGACCCCTCGACCAGTCGAAACCCCTAGGCTTGCTTTAAGCGGTGAACCCCACTATTGGATTTTACTCAAATCCAACAAATTTATGCCATCCTCTCTCGAGGAGTGCATGGAACTCCATTTATCTTTGAGTGATCTACTCGTATTCGAAACCTCTCAGTCATTTAAGATACGGATCTAGAATCGAAGAACATATCTGCGAAATATTAATTCGACACAAAACAAATCAAAGATAAATCGATAGCGAGCAAAAATAGAAAGCTTCATAATTTTGAGAAAAATAAAGCAAGTTTATTTCATTCCAAAGTTCAACATGATCAAGTGCTAAACAAAGTTTAGCTACTTAACATGATGAAGTAACTACAATAAAAGAAGAACTAGAACATGATATAAAAAGTGCTTGAATTGAAATAAAGCAAATCAAAACTAATCTATGAAATTGAAATTACATAAAGAACTGAAATTGGCTAACAATCAACTCCTAGATAAATCCCAGATGCCTCCCTAGATGCCCCCCAGGTTCTGGCTTTGTCTGTAATTTATAGGAAAATTTCTGGAAGGTCATGCCCCTCTGTTACACCTGTGTCCTAGGGCGTGTAAGGCTCGAAAATCGTCATCTTGAAAGCTCGTAAATGTTGGGAGAAAAATCGCCAAAATTGTCATTCTATGGGTCATTCCCCTAGGTCACGCTCGTGACCTAGGGCGTGTCTATACTGTTACTAGAAATGGTGGGAACTGGAAATGGAGGGAATTAACTCTGGCAATTATTGAAGGGTCACGCCCCTTGGTCACGTACGTGACCTAGGGCGTGTCTATACTGTTACTGGAAACTACGGAAACTCGAAATGGTGGGAAATAATTATGGTTGTTGTTGAAGGGTCACGCCCCAAGGTCTTGCCCGTGACCTAGGGCCTGTAAGCCGAAAACCGAATGGATCTGAAACTGTCGACAGTAAGTGCGGCACGCATGGATTTCATGCCTCTTTTCATGCCCGTGACCCAAAAGTCACGCCCGTGACCGGGGCGCATAGGCCAAAAATGGTCTGGAGCTGACTTCTGGCCTCCGTTTGCTGGTCACTCCTGCTGTCACGCTCGTGACAAAAAGGTCATGCCCGTGACCGGGGCATGTAACTTGAAAACTGTCTGAAATCAAAACTGTAGCCCCATCAGCTAGTCACGCTTGTTGGTCATGCTCGTGATCCATAGGTCACGCCCGTGACTAGGGCGTGTAACTTTAATCCGTCGTTGGAAGTACTTTGGAGTGCCTTTATGGGTCACGGCCACATGTCATGCCCGTGACCTGAGGGTCACGCCCGTATTAGGGCCGTGTCAAGTTGATTTTTCCAGCAATCTTCAGTTTCATCTCCTGATCAGTCCTACAAGCTCCAAATTGATATTCACAACCCAGATTGACCTGAAAAATAAAAAAAAGCAATTAGAAACATAATTACTAAAATATAATTATAATCTTATTATTTATTAAATAAAATCTATATAAAAATAACGATCTATTTTGGGATATTAGTTTGGACTTATTTTTAAAACTATTAAAATTCTTCATCAAGTTTTTGGCGCCGCTGCCGGGGACCATTTTTGTTGATATTTTGAAAGTGTAAATTGTATTATTTTTTAATTCTCTTTCTCTACCCCTATTCACGTTTTCATTTTCTTTTTTGAATTCCATTCTATTAAGTATCAGTTGTTTTATTTTCTTTTTACAAAAAAATGTTATTTCAATTGGCCGCTAGGATTGTCGAGCTTACACACAAAGTTAATCTTCTGCAAGTCGCAAGACAGTGCCAATTTTTATGTACTTTTTTGTGGTGCCCCTCATCGGAGTGAGGAATGTTATTCTAATTTTTATCTTCAAAATTATTCTTATAATTTTGGTAATAATTATGAAAATAATTATTCCTACTTTAATGACAACCCTTCATCTAATTTTCATGAAAATACCCTTTTAAATATATTTTTTTAATTTTAATGAAAATAATTTATCAAATTCTCATGGAAATCATTTTGATAATTTTCATGAAAATTATTCAAGCATTAATGCGAACAATTTTTCCGATTTTAGTAATTTTCCTTCTTCCTCGGATGTTTATTTCCAGCATGATCACCCGAAAAGATTCCCGAGTAATGAGGATATTTATTTAGATTCGACTTTTTGTTCTTCTTTTTCCACTGCAAGCTTTCTCTCCTAATTTTGGGGATTCTTCTCAATTTCCATTTGATTCTTTTCCGCAAAATTTGGATGAGACTTTTATTACTTTTAGTGATTTTTCACCTTCTTCGGATAATGTCGCTAATGAGGAACATGACTCTTCATGTCCCCCCGTAGTTTCTTATACCGAAGAAGAAGAACTTTTATTTCAAGAACTTGTTAAGTGTATGGACGCATTGGGAGGAGTAGAAGAAGAACATGTTTCTCGTCCTACTACTACCAATTTTTCTCCTATTTATGAATTTCCAAGCACAATTTATAAATATTTAGGAGCGCAATTTATGAACCTGATGCATCCATTGATTTGATTTTAAATCATTCTACGGAAGAAGAATTAAAGTTAGAAAATAAACAACCGGATATTGATCAATTTCTTTCACATGACCCTCCTTCGTGTGAAATTATTTCTAACACGTTTATTTTAAATTTTTCTTATTCTAATGATTTTCATGTAGACGATGAGCCGTTGCAATCCAATGTTATCAATGATCCATTTTTCACTCATCTGCAAAGATTCAAATCACCTCAAGTATGGATAAGTGATTTGAATGTATATTATCAAGTCAATTGCCAGAATAAAAATCAAGAATCAAGCGGAGGAGTACCCAGTAGACAAACTTTGACACATACACCGAATTGCGAATTAAGAGAGTTGTCTGTACATTTAAAATTTTATTTCCCTTTTTACTAACCCAAACCATCTAGCTTAAAGACGGGAAAAAGAAAAGTTCTTTTGGGAGACACCCCTTACTTATCTTTATTTTCTAGTATTTTAAATTTCAATGCATTTTATTTCTTTTTCTTTCTCCCTCCTACTTGGCTTATAAACATTGTGGACAATGTTTATTTTTAGGTATGGGGGAATCTCAGTTATTGTCTTTATTTAAAAATCCAAAAAAATGAAAAAACCTTTAAAAATTTTTTAAAAAAATTGTTTTCTTTTTATTATCAAAAATACAAAAAATTATAGAAAATCAAAAATTAATTTCTTGGAAAGGACCGTGTTGGGCTTTCATCCCACAAAACCGGCTAGTACCTTGTGAACCTGTCACTTGGTATCCCTCGGGAAGTTCAAGAATAATAAAAAAAATAGGATTTTATTTTTAAAAAAAATCAAAACTATAATAAACCCCTACTTAATATTTTGTGATTTTCAAAAAATAATTTTGAGGTAATTTATAAGAATTTTTATAATTTTTTATTTTCTAATTTTTTATTTTATCATTGTTAGTTAGATTTAATTTTTAAGCGATTTAATTTTGAGAAATACTTTATGAATTAAATTTGTTTAGAGTAATCTATTTAGCACTTTGCCTCTCTAATTCAAATTAGTTTAAATTTTATAGTGCTTAGCTAAACAATTTCTAGATTTCAAATTATAATCACTTATGCTTAAAGATTCTTAGGAAATGTTAATTAGCTATAGTTGCTCTCTAATTATTTTAATTTAATCTAAAATTTTATTTAGCCTTCCCTTGTTTTTAATTCTTCTTGTTAAATCATATGTCATGGGGATAAGAGAATAAAATTCATTATCTCTTGGTACACATATGCAATTTTTACTTTTATTTTGTTAGATCATGTCATGGGAATCAAATATTCCTTGGTACACATATGCAACCCAAGTAATTAAATAGAAGCATTAAGAGGATAATATTCATTACTCCTAATCAATTTTGTTATTTGAAGAGAGAAAAAATATTTGTTGATATGTCATGGAAAATGAGAGAATAAAATTAATCATTTTCTTGGTAAACATATGCAAATATCAAAAAGTAAAAATTTATGTGGGGTGAGAGGATAAACTTCATCACCACCAATCCAAAACTTCTTCAATTTTCTTTTTCCAAACAAAATAGCCAATATAATTGCTTTAGAATTAAATTAAAATTCTAAGAGAGCATAAGTAGTACTTTAAATTTTCTTTTAAGTTTTTTTAGTTAAAAAGTGTTAATAATTCTAAATCTAAATTTGTTTGCAAACTACTAAATTTTGAAGTCTAATTAATTTATATGAGATAATTTTGCTAAATATATTTGGCTCTTCGTATTTTAATTTCATATTTTAGGACTTAATTTTAAATCACTAAATTTTACTTTTAACTTTCTTTTGATTTAATAAATTTTTAGTTTAATTAAAAAATTATATTAATTTCTTATAAGTATTTCTTATAAGTTTGCTCTGGAATAGCAAAAGATTAAGTATAAGGGTCTTTGATAACTCTAATTATATTGTTATTTTTATATAGATTTTATTTAATAAATAATAAGATTATAATTATATTTTAGTAATTATGTTTTTAATTGCATTCTTTTTTTTAGGTCAATATGGTCTACAAATATCAATTTGGAGCTTGTAGGACTGATCAGGAGATGAAATTGAAGATTGCTGGAAAAGTCAACTTGACATGGCCCGGACACGGGCGTGACCATCAGGTCACGGGCGTGACATGTAGAAGTGACCCATAAAGGTGCTCCACAATAGTTGCCACAGCAGATTAAAGTTACACGCCCCGGTCACCGGTGTGACCTATGGGTCACGGGCGTGACCAGTAGGCGTGACTAGCTGACGGGGCTGCTGTTTCGATTTCTGACAGTTTTCAAGTTATACGCCCCGGTCGTGGGCGTGACCTTTTGGTCACGGGTGTGACAGCAAGTGTGGCCAGTAGATGGAGGCCAGAAGTCAGCTCCAGACAATTTTCGTCCTACACGCCCCGATCACGGCCGTGAATTTTGGGTCATGGGCGTGACAGCAGGCGTAACATCCAGGCATGTTGCGCGTACTATCGCCAGTTTCAGATCCAGTCAGTTTTCGGCTTACACTCCCTAGGTCACGGGCGTGACCTAGGTCACGGGCGTGACCTTGGGGCGTGACCCTTCAGCAACAGCCAGAATTATTTCCCGTCGTTTCGGGTTCCCGTTGTTTCCAGTAATAGTATAGACATGCCCTAGGTCACGGGCATAACCAAGGGGAATGACCCTTCAACAACTGCCAGAGTTAATTCCCGTCATTTCTAGTTCCCGCCGTTTCTAGTAACAATATAGACAAGCCCTAGGTCACTGGCGTGACCCGCAGAACGGCAATTTTGGTGATTTTTCTCCCAACGTTCCTGGGCTTTCAAGATGATGGTTTTCTAGCCTTACATGCCCTAGGTCACTGGCGTGACCGAGGGGCGTGACCTTCTAGAAATTTTCCTATAAATTGCAGACAAAGCCAGAAGTTGTTGGCATCTAGGGAGGCATCTAGGATTTATCTAGGAGTAGATTGTTAGCCAATTTCAGTTCTTTATGTAATTTCAATTTCATAGATTAGTTTTGCATTGCTTTATTTCAATTCAAGCAATTTTTATATCATGTTCTAGTCCTTCTTTTATTGTAGTTACTTCATCATGTTAAGTAGCTAAACTTTGTTTAGCACTTGATCATGATGAACTTTGGAACGAAATAAACTTGCTTTATTTTTCTCAAAATTATAAAGCTTTCTATTTTTGCTCGCTATTAATTTATATTTGATTCGTTTTGTGTTGAATTCATGTTTCGCGGATATGTTCTTCAATTCTAGATCCGTATCTTAAATGACCGAGAGGTTGCGGATGCGAGTAGATCGCTCAAAGTTAAAAGGAGTTGCATGCACTCCTCAAGAGAGGATGACATAAATCTGTCGGATTGGAGTCAAACCCAATAGTACGGTTCACTGATTAAAGCAAGCTTAGGGGTTTCTACTGGCTGAGGGGTCTTAATCGATCAACCTAAGGTTAGGCAAAAGCATGAGCTCGAGAGAGACGCTTTTGTATTCTTGGAACCTCCACGGTCAAAGTAAGTGATTAGGAGCTTGTGTTGTTATCATTTCAAGAAAGTTTATTTTGATCCAAAGGGATTCTAGGTCAAGTGTTAATTTGCATTCCATAGAAATTTCTCTTTTAGTTTGAATATTCTTTATGATTATTATTAGATAAAATGACATTAATTTGTGTGATTAGAAGTACTCAACAGGGCCCGAGTCTAATACGACATTTCCTATACTATATTTTGATAGGTACGCTTGCCTATTTTCAGATATTAGTTTGGACTTATTTTTAAAACTATTAAAATTCCTCATCACCAGTCTGTACAGAAACTCCAACCCATGTCTCCACTTCACCTGCTAATGTTGTACATACTGTTCTACAAGATGACACAACTCCATCGACTACTGCAAAAGACACCCCTCTCCAAGCAGATAACTCAGAATTCATTGCTGCAGATTTACCTAATTAAGATATTCTAACTGATGCCCAAGTGAATGGACAAATTCTGTCTATAGATGATGACATTAACAAAATGATAGAGGAACTCACTTCCAAAGAACCTTTATCCCCTCTACCTAAAGAACATCCTTCTCCACCAAAAACGTCTCCTCATCTAGAACATCCATCAGAACCAGAACCATCTCCAAAGCCCCAGTCTCCTGTTCAGTGGGAGAGAGATGAAAAGATAGTTTTTATTTCTAATACTAAAGAAGAAATACCTACTGAAAAAGCTGAACCACACCTTAGAAGACTAGACTTCTCCCTCCATACTATTATTGGTGAGGAAGGAGACATCATGATTCACACCATGAGAGGCCAGAGCTCAGAAATCATTAAAGAAATGGTTCCCTGGACTAATCCTCTCCTACCTCCTCCAGCTGAAGCAATTACTGCAGATACCCTCCTGGATAAGATTGAGTTTATGCTAGCACAACAAAGAACATATATCGACGACTCTCTTTAAGTTGTCACTGATAAAATGACTGCACTAGAAAAAGAGATGAGCAGAGGATTTGTTGAAATACAGCATAATACTGATTCTCTCAAACACCTGTTCCAAATAGGTGGGAACGCCTTAGACCATACAATCACTAGTATTGGTCATGTCATGGACCAATCAGTCACCATGACAAATAATCAAATTCAATTGGAAGAGAATGCTGAAAGTCACAACTTCAAGACCTGTGAAGAAGTTGGAAAGTTCAAAGAGGATGCTATTAGTACCCTGTCAATAGAAGTCAGAAAGGGGGAGATGTTAGTAAAGGAATATCAAAAAAATCTGATAGTACCATGAAAACTCTTTGGGAAGAAAAATTGAAATATATGAATGCAACAGTACATGAATATATTCATGAAGTAAATCTTCACACGTCTGCTACAGCAGTTTGGATGCACCACCAAATTTTTCCTGAATTTCCAGTAGATCTAAATACTGCTCCTCATCTCAATCTTGTTGCTCAGCAACCTTCTTCTCCAATGCCATCATTTTATCCAAGACCTGAAGATTTTGTAGAACCTCATGCTGAATATTCTCAAGTTTGGTTAGAACAGGAAATGCCTCAAATCCCTCCTCCAGAAATTCTAGCTCATAAGAAAAGGAAATATGGTGTCGGTGCTTCTGCTAGTCGGACCAATGCTAATCTAGAAGCTGAAAGGAAAAAAGCTCTAGAATTTGCTAAAGTATGGAGCCCAACCTCCAAATCTCTGATTCTTAAAACTCTTAAACTTGTTGTGGATTTCAATGAGAACAGAAATGATCATTATAGCTCTTATGAATGGGACTTATATGAGAAATCTCTTATCAAAAGGAGACTTTATGACAGAGAATATGGAAAGAACAATCCCAATGCTCCACCCAAACCTGCCAAATACTTTCCTAAACCATACTGTTATTTGAAGAGGCAACAAGAGAAGAAGGAGAAGCCCAACAACAACAGACTAAGAAGGAATAGGAGATGATTAAAGTTTTATATATGAGAAATTTTGTGGAATAGACTTTTCCTGGATAATTTCTATATATATACATTTTTAAATTTTGATGATTTATATCTTTTATTGCATATCATTTCTCATTATTATTTTACTTGCTGGTTACTTTATTTGTTTATCTTGATATAATTCACCTCAGTGTATAGGGTTCTGACTTCTACAAATAGGGGGAGATTGTTGGGTATTATATACATAATAACCCAGATTTGTATGAAGTCACCCTTGAACTAAGATGAATTATGTTTGTATTTGATGTCTCTTCAAGTTGAGTGCTTGCAGGTCACAATTGGCAAGTGTGGACCAATGTTAGTTTACAATGGGTCACCAGACACTGGACCATATAATGTAATCCCTCATTGTGTGATCCATTGTGTTGAATCATGTATAACCTCTCTATTGAGACAAACTTCATTTTCATGTACTAAAACTATGGGAGAAAAGTTGGTTGCTAGATTTCTTGAAGAAAATCAATTTTCAGACTTACAGAATTTTTCCAAGTATTACTCTCGAGTTGGAATTTTTGTACTTGAGTAGAATTATTTTTAGTACTCGAGTAAGCTCATTCATGTATTCGAGTAGCATAAGCTGTTCTCGAGAAAGCTTATTGCAGTTCTCGAGAAAGCCATGTGTACTCGAGTAGATCATAACTCTTCATCACGAGTTACTTTAATATATGTTCTAAAATTTACCTAAGTATTTTTCTCGAGATGCCGACGACTTTTCTCGAGAAGGCTAGAATCTTTTCTCGAGAACTATATGATGTTTCTCAAGACCCAGAATTCTTTTCTCGAGGACCAGAGATTCTTTCTCGAGATGCATTATTGTTCTCGAGTAATATAAAAGTCGTTCTCGAGTAACAGGTCTATTATTTCTCGAGATACCAGAATTCCACCTCTATATTTTTCTTAAGTATTCTTCTCGAGAACTCTATACCTCTTCTCGAGAAATAGAATCATCTTCACGAGAACACTTACCTCTCTCGAGAAATGCAGTGCAGGTTTCTGAAATTTCCTAAGTACCTGACGGAAGTAATTTCAAATTGATCTCTTTTCTTATTGGTCAACGTGTTCTATCATTTATGATTATTACCGTTAGGCAAGTCCAATAAAAGGTCTTATCATAATCAACTAACCCTAACAAAAAGAATTTCCAAGATTCTGAATTGATGGCGACGATGCTAATGCGGTCGTGGATCTCCATCATAGAGAGTTCATGGATTGGGATGGTCGTTACCGCAAGCTCAAAGATGGGAGTCTTCCATGACATTTCTTTGCCAACGCCGCCACTACATGTTTTACTCGACATCTGCCGCCGCCAATAAATAAAATATATAATTATAAATTACATAATTATAATTATATATTTTATCGTTTATATTTTAGCATTTTTATTTCCAAGCATTTCATTATTATTTTAATTTCATGTAATGATGGGTGCATATAACCATCAAGGGTATTTTAATTTCATGCATTTAAATTTTGCATTGTTTTTTATTTCATGATGGGTGCATATAACCATCATAGTGTCATTTTGAATTTTGAATTTTGAATTGAAGGAGATGGAGTGGTGTAAGCCTATATATAGGCCATGATATTTGTCATATTGTTTAGATGAAGAAGAAAAATTGAAACCCTAAAATTTGGTCTCCCTCCTCCTCCTCTAAGGCAACTTTCAGCCTCCTCTCTCCCCCTCTCTCCTTGGCTGTCTGCCACCTCCCTCTCTTCCTCTCTTTTCTCTATTACCTCTCCTCCTCTTCTTCCCTCTCCAGGCCGCCCCAAACTCCACTACCAAACCCGGCGACCAACTCCTCCACCAAACCCGAGCCACCAACTCCACTACCAAACCCGGCCACCAACAGCTCCACCAAACCAGAGCCACCAACTCGACCACCAACTCCTCCACCATCCCGAGCCTCCACCCTCTCCACATAAAAAAACTGGCCACCACCTTTACCTTACCACATACCCGAGCCCTCCTACACCCCACTTGAAATTTTGGCCAACCTAGGGTTTGCCCTAGCTGCCACCCTCTATTACTTGAGAAAAATATTCCCTACCACCTTTTATCTCTCCTTCCCATATATATATTGGTTTCTTTAAGGTTACTCCCTCTCTAGTCTTTTCTTGCAAAAGGAAGAATGATTTGCGTCTTCATCAACTAGTGCGGATCCGTGGGTTCACATGGGGAATAGAAATCATCCACCGTCATGAGCTTTTTCCTCCACTTAATATTGTGGACGGACTTTCTTGGGATTGGGTAACGATTCCTACACCTTCTTGTGTGAATTCCTCTAAATTATTTTGTGAGGTTTTGGTGGAATTAGAAGTCTATTTTTTAGTTCGGTTTTATATTGAAATTAGCGCTTAATAAAATCTGAATTTTCAAGCATTTATTTTTCGAATATTTTTCATAAAATTGGAGCGGGTAGATCTCGAGAACACAAGAAGAAATTGGGTTCATCACTCTTGATTTCTCCGTGAGTTCAAGTGATATGGTATACCGTCATATTAATTAACTTTGGGATCGATTGGGACTTAATTTTTAAATCACTTATTTAGTCTGGATATTCTTTTATTGGATGTGTGAACGTGGCGCATAATTTAATTTGAATTGCTATTTGTCCGGATCGGGTGGGTCCATTTCCCTTGAGCGAATATTGGCATTTAGCCCTTGTTCAATCTAAAATAAGGGGTAGCATCCCTTTTGCGTTGATTAATTATTTAATATTGGAAATAGTATCATTAATTGCTCGGCTATCCGATAGTGCTAAGTAGAGAAAATGTGCTCTAGATATTTTAATTTAATTGTCAAACCTAAGAACGCGTGTTAATCCGTCGAAACCTTGGGCCTACATCAATTTGGTATCAAAGGGATGTTCACGTCAATTTCCTAATTGACACCATCCCCCTTTTATTATTTTGTCGACATGCACGTGTCTTGCACATTTAGTTATCAAAATTACAAACAAAAAATCCTGGTCTGCCAATAGCGGCCTATATTTTTATTTTTTTCAGCAAAAAAAATAAAAAAAAAGTAATTAATAATCTTCATATTATTTACAGCAAGAAAACAAATATATATATATATATATATATATATATATATATATATATATATATATATATATATATATATATATATATATATATATATATATATATATATATTACCTTAAGTACTTAGCGGGAACAATTACATCTTTGAAAATTAAATAGGTCTAGGTTATTTATTCATTGCATGTGCACTATTTCCAGGTGACTAGAAAATGACATATGATGTGTATGCTAGGACACATGCACCCACTTATGATGGGTATGACTATTTGTATGCTAAAGTCGTGTCTAGACATACCCTAGCCTTGCCATCATACCCTAAGAATTCTAATCTTCCCCAGACTTATCTATTCACCTATGATGGTTATGGGGATCCCAAATTTTTTAGAGACTAGCTTAAGTGGGTAGAAAACTATTTTGATTATCACGAATGGGATGACCACCAAAAGGTTAACATCGTCCGAGAGCGGTTAATAGGTCGAGCCCGCATGTTTTGGTTAAACGAAGAACGTTGTGTTGTTAGCTATAAAATTGCTTGGTCGTACTTGCGTAGCCTACTCTCGGATCACTTTGATCTCACCTACCTATGAACTAATAACACCACACCCGTTAGCAAGAATAGTTTCATCACTAGACTTGTATCTGCTTATAGGAGTGAACCTACACCTTAGGATAGATCCTATCCCCATAGAGGTAGTAATAGCCAAAGTGTGCCTATTCCCACCTCTAGGGAACATAAGCCATTTAGACCCCAAAATTTGAACTCGAAAGAGGTTACTACTAGGGTGTATGCTCCTTTAGGCTCGACGTCTAAGCCACTTGATATAGTGATTGATACCCATGAGGATGTTGATGTAGATGTGGTATCTCTTGATCCTGAGGATGCTGATGTTGATATACTATCTCTGGATTCTGAAGATGACCAGCTAGGTGAAAGTATTCCTTCACGTACGATAGTGCCCGATGAGTCTGATGATTCTAAAAATGAGGGAATCCCTGGTGATTTAGAAGATGATGTATGGGATGATTACATTCCGATCTGTGAGATCATTCCATTGCCTATTACTTGCCCCACTATCATTGTGTCTGTTCATTCTAGTATTGAGTGCCCTCTCTAGGATACGATCCCCATCGCGTTAGAGCCTATGATTACACCCACTGAGACTTTATCTGACTTACTTAAGGAGCCCGTGAGTGAGGATTTCTCTATTATCATTGATGACCCTGACTTAATGAATGTCCCGACTGATTTGGAAGACTCACCTTATGTGAGAAGGTTATGTTTGGATGATTTTAGCGTCGCGGACTCGAACGATAGTTATTTAATGTTACCACCATTGTCTGAAGCTCAGTCTGAATTAAAATTTTCGTCGGGTTCGATTTTGCCCATTTCTGAGACCGTTACTGATTCTGAATTGAATGACTTATGTAGTGTGTTCGAAGAAATTGCAAGCGAGGAAGTGGTATTTTTGGACGATTCTTTGGTTTTACCCCATCTGAGAGTTCATTGATGTTATCACCGATAGGTGAAATTAATTCTGATTAGGATTTTATCCCGGGTTTGATTTCACCGACCCTTCCTCCTATTTTTGTGCCCACATTGTTGACTTTTAAGGACGTGGATCTGGTATTCCTAGTCTTATTTATTGTGTCACGCCCATTTTATTAGTTCCTATTTTGACGTTGACTCAGCGTTTAGATATTACTATGTTGAGCGCACTAGTATTTGGACTATTCACCACACCGCGTAGATCTGACTACACGTCACATTTGACAATTCCTTTCTTTATGTGTCCGGCTATGGTTCTATCCTCGTCTGTTTCTGCTTATTTGGCTATTGTGCCTCTAGATGTGGTGTCTCCTTCACATAGTTATATACCACACCCGGTCGCACGCATTTATCCACCGCCTTTTGATGACCCTCATTCCCACCCGTTAGTGACCACGGTTAGGCCCCATGAGTTTATTGCTCACACATCTTTTCACACCCGGGAGCGTCCAACTCTATTATTTATGATGAGCGGTTCCACTTGGAATATCTTCATGCCAAGCGTCAAAATGTTAAATATAAATTTAGAACTGCGAATTTGGAGCCAATGAAAGTCATCTTTGATTATAAGGCTCTTGTGCCCCCTGACTTACTTCCCTTATCCTCTGCTTTAGGATCAAGTCATGTAGCACATTGATTCTCTCCTCATGTATCTTGGCCAATAGTGATTCCTTTTAAGTTTTGTCACACGCACTTCCACTGCTTCTTGAGACTGTCTGATGCTAGATTTAGTGATTTGGGTCTAGTCTGGTCAGTCCCCGAGCGGATGCCTTCTAGCTCCGTTAATAAATTAATATGTAGGAATGCCGACCCATCCATGATTATGAAGAATGTCGGATTTCATGCTTTTCTTTCAGATTTTTCTATAGCACGGGGTGTTTCACTTTATTTCATGTTTCCGGACTTTTTACTGTACGTCTCTATTCCACCTGAGTTGCTTTCTCTGTCGTTTCTTCCTACCACTATATATTATCTTGGGTTGGTGAGTGTTAGTATTGTCGTATCTATTTTCCATGTGGACTCCTTAGTTCTGGAACCAGATGGTAAGATTCAAGTTAATTTTCTTTTGCCTACCTTTTTGAGTTTTGCTATTTCTACACCTGATAGGTTCTTCGTGCTATGGGATGTTCATGCTACTTTGACATGGTTAGCGGGGCAAACTTTGCCCCATGTTGTTGCTGCTTCTGATTGTTCTCCCATCACTGGCCACTCATTGGTGATGAGTAATTTTGAGTGGGGGGATTGATGGCTACGATGCTGATGCGGCTGTGGATCCCCGTCATAGAGAGTTTGTGGATTGGGATGGTCCTTGCCGCAAGCTCGAAGATGAGAGTCTACCACGACATTTCATTGCCAACGCCGCCGCCGCTACATGTTTTGCTCGATGTCCGACGCCGCCAATAAATAAAATATATAATTATAAATTACATAATTATAATTATATATTTTATCGTTTATATTTTAGCATTTTTATTTCCAAACATTTCATTATTATTTTAATTTCATGTAATGATGGGTGTCTATAACCATCAAGGGTATTTTAATTTCATGCATTTAAATTTTGCATTATTTTTTATTTCATGATGGGTGCATATAACCATCATAGTGTCATTTTGAATTTTGAATATTGAATTGGAGGAGATGGAGTGGTGTAAGCTTATATATAGGCCATGATATTTTTCATATTGTTTAGATGAAGAAGAAAAATTGAAACCCTAAAATTTGGTCTCCCTCCTCCTCCTCCAAGGCAACTTTCGGCCTCCTTTCTCCCCCTCTCTCCTTGGCTGCCGGAGACCTCCCTCTCTTCCTCTCTTTTCTCGGTTACCTCTCCTCCTCTTCTTCCCTCTCTTGGCCACCCCAAACTCCACTACCAAACCCGGCCACCAACTCCTCCACCAAACCCGAGCCACCAACTCCACCACCAAACCCGGCCACCAACCCCTCCACCAAACCCGAGCCACCAACTCTTCCACCATCACGAGCCTCCACCCACTCCACATAAAAAAACGGCCACCACCTTTACCTTAACCCATACACGAGCCCTCCTACACCCCTCTTAAAATTTCTGCCAACTTAGGGCTTGACCTAGCCACCACCCTCTATTACTTGAGAAAAATATTCCCTACCACCTTTTCTCTATCCTTCCCATATATTTTGGCTTCTTCAAGGTTACTCACTCTCTAGGGTTTTCTTGCAAAAGGAAGAACGACTGGCATCTTCATCAACCAGTGTGGATCCGTGGGTTCACGTGGGGAATAGGAATCATCCACCGTCGTGAGCTTTTCCCTCTACTTAATATTGTGGACGGACTTTCTTGGGACTGGGAAACGATTCCTACACCTTCTTGTGTGAATTCTTCTAAATTATTTTGTGAGGTTTTGGTGGAATTAGAAGGCTAGTTTTTAGTCCGATTTTATATTGAAATTAGCTCTTAAAAAATTTGAATTTTCAAGCATTTATTACCCGAATATTTTTCATAAAATTTGAGCGGGTAGATCTCGAGAACACTAGAAGAAATCGGGTTCATCACCCTTGCTTTTTCCGTGAGTTCAAGTGATATTGTATACCCTCATATTAATTAACTTTTGGATCGATTAGGACTTAATTTTTAAATCACATATTTAGTCTGGATATTCTTTTATTGGATGTGTGAATGTGGCACATAATTTAATATGAATTGTTATTTGTCCGGGTCGGGTGAGTCCATTTTGCTTGAGCGAATATTGGCATATAGCCCTTGTTCAATCTAAAATAAGGGGTAGCATCCCTTTTATGTTGATTAATTATTTAATATTGGAAATAGTGTAATTAATTGCATGGGTATTCGATAGTGCTAAGTAGAGAAAACGTGCTCTAGATATTTTAATTTAATTGTCAAACTTAAGAATGCGTGTTAATCCGTTGAAACCTTGGGCCTACATCATGAGTCATTCTAAAATTTCTAAATCGAGAAGCGTCATCACCACTCTGTTATTCATCACTGATCTTCTCTCGATCCGGAGATTCAGAACAAGAAGTGTCAACAGATCAAGATTTTCAACATCGACAGTACTTTTCCTTGATCGTGCTGATCCTAAAGTTTTCAGATCCAAAGATTTCTCCTTTGTCTTCTTCGATCCATTTCTGACAGAGCTTCAAGTTTTAAGAAGGAAGAAGGGCAGAAGATTCAGATCTGAAATATTACTGTTTGTATATTTTTTGTACAACTTTTTATTCTTGTAGGAGATTATTCTCCGAGTTATAGGGGCTTTGTTCTACGAGATTTTTGTAGGAGTATTTTGACTCCGAGTTGTAGGGGCGTTACTCCGAGTGGTAGGATTTTTTTCAATCTAAAAGAATAGTGGAGTAGCCGAGTCTAGTGTATTGCTAGATCGGTGAGGTGGAAAGTGGATGTACCCAAGGTTGGGGAACCACTATAATTCTTGGCGTCGTCTGTGGTTGCTTTTTTACTTTCTATGCATCGCTCATACAAATTTTTATTCCGCAAAAAGATGCAGAACTCACCTATTCACCCCCCTCTAGGTGATTTAGGTAGACAACTTGAACATTTTTCATGGGGCAGAAGCGTAGTGGGGTGTGGTTGACTCCACCACCTTTCCCTTCTCCGCATAAGATGCTCCAGGCTTCTTCTCTGACTTCGAGCTCCCAGTCCAACAGTTTCGAACAATGTGTCCCTATTTTCCACAATTATAACAAGTAACCGGGCATTGCACCTTAGTAACTTCGGGCACACCCAAAGGTGGGGCAGGATCCAAAGTCCTCACCTTCTTGTTCCACTTATGGAACCCAGACTTTGACGAGCACGACACCTTGAACTTCGACTTCTTCAAGCTTGAGTCCTTCTTCTCTTGAACTCTCTTCACATCTTTCTCCAGAGATCATCTTTCTCCAAAGATCGTACGGTATTGACTAGAGTTAGAAACCCCTACATCATGGGCCCAGAGAGCAGTAGCCTTAGGTAATAACGCATACCCTCATAGAACCGGTTGGTCTTACGCTCCTCGTCAGTAAAAGTAGCGCCAGCATAACGTCCCGACCTCATGAACTCGTGGAGATACTCATATACGCTACTTTCTCCCTGCGTAAGTCTCTGGAACTAATTCTCCATGTCGATCCTCTGCTCTAACGGGAGGTATCTAGCCAGTAATAACCTCAAAAACACCTCCATCGAGACATCAGTGAGTTGTCTTCCAACCAAGAGATGCAGCTCCAACTCTTCCCACCTCTGTCTCGCCTCTCCATCCAACATGAAAGTGGCTATGGTGGTTTTCTGCCAATCCTCCATTTCTGTTGCCGTCAAGACTCTCTTAGCACGAGAGAGCCAATACTCGGCTTGGGTTGGGGTTCCGATCCCCGTAAACACTGGAGGATTAAAGCTCATCACATGTTTGAGTTGCTTTTTTGTCGCTCTTCTTGGCATCAAAGGCTCTACAGCCACTTTTTCAACCACTCTAGGCTCTGCCGCAAGAAGCAGCATCTGCTCCACAACATGGGTAGGAGGTTGTGCTTGCCTCCATGGCTGAACATTTATCATTGCAAAAACCGCCTCAATCACGAGTCTTATCGTCTCTGTCGAAGGAGGGGTTGCTGCAGCGTCATTAGGTGCTCTGCTTTTCGCATAGTGTGGACGTTTTGAGTGTCCTGCACCACTCCTGGTCACCTATATTTGTAGGACACACCATTAAGTGACCAAACAAAATTGCAAAAAGCAATCTTAGGAACACGCAGGTTCCTTAAACATGTGTATTTTAATTCCTAAGTGGACATTCATGGGTCCTTTTCATGTTATAATGATGGTGCACATACCTGTGTTCACCACCCCTTAAAATAATTCGTCCATGAATTCTCTTAAGAAAGACCGATACCATGGTCTGATACCAAATTATAACACCCCCATCCGTCACATGGAATATAACAGAAGGTCCGACCAGGGACCCATACCATATGCCACGGATAGTCCGTGGAGTTACATATTAATACCAAATTACTATAATAAAATTTTGAATTCTTAACACAGAGCATTCTAGCAGAAGCTTTTAAATAAGTTGAAAGAACCCAACACAAAACATGAATGTCCACTAAAGCCATAACAGGAATGAAAGTAAAAAATACACAAAGAGCATTGGCCTTACAATTGTTTACTTAAACAATAAGTGTTTTACAGACTTCAGCACGCAGGCCAGCCACACATGAAAATAGTAAAGGAAAACACTTTTCTTTGGCCTTCAAGGGCCAACATAGCAATAAGGGATTCAGCCCGCTACTTGCCACTTGGCCCACCTATTCTTGCATAAGAACAATCCACCGAGTGGTTGAAAAACAAAGCAACAGTCAGCTAAGGCTATTCAAAATATAACGACCCCACCCCATACTCGGGGCAGCAGTGCTCCTTCCCTACACAGCATTAGCAAAACCAAACATGGCTACAAAAGTGCAGTATAAGCACACTTCACCATAGATGATGGTGTTATGACCATATGCCTCATGCACTCAGGGCACATTCTCGTTGTACCTGACAAAAACCAGGGTCCTACCACCATACTCAGTGACAGCCAACATACATGAACATTAAATAGTCTTTCCAGCTCAAGGCCTAAGACTCGTAACTATGGATACGATAAGTAACACTACCGACAGGTCGATCAGCATAGCTACTGGGTACAGTTCGGTCATATCCCGTTGCTCAAATCGCTGAGCGCAACAAGCCATGACATGGGTCGACCTCCCCTTTCCCATTCCATCACACATAACTGCGTTATGTTCGTTGGTTGGCTCTCAGGTCAATAAGCTAGGCTTTCAAGCACTCAGATCCACAACACTGGCCCCCAAGTCTCGACGAGATACACCTCAAAACAGCTCTCTCATAGAGCTACTGTCGGCGTAGCACTACCGTCGCACGGTACCTGGCCGAAATACAATTCTGCCCAGATTTCCGGGTGCTACTTGAAGTTAGTCCCCAAAATTCCATGCGGCAATGTACCGCGTAGAAACCCAAAAAAACATACAGCTCTGAGTCTTCTCCAGCAAAACAAGCATATGAAAACATCACCAATCCAGACCAACCTATCTGGATGGGTTTCACACACTATGTCTATGTTCGTACTTCGTTTACAAACTCTAAATGTAAAAATATGGGGATATACCATATCTATCCGATGGAAGACCTCGCGCTCATCGCACACTAGCAAGAGTGGGTTTCCTATGAAAAAGGAAAAGGACTTCACATGTCCAAGTAGTGAATCATTACCCTTTGCGCTCTCTTCGGTGCCATGCTAAAATCTAGACGGATGAACGTGACCGCAATGATCTTGCCTCCACAGATTCGAACTCGTCTTGCAAATAGGAGATTTGGAACTCCAACGGTGGCGAGATCTTTATCCTCTTCTTCCTTTTTCACTCTCTCTTCTCTCTAACACTTAGAAAGAGAAAATCCAAAGGAAAAGTGAGATGGAAACCTACACTCTCGGCCATATACCCGCAGGGGTAACCTCCAGCTATCAGATCCCTTATTAAAACTAGCGAACGGTCATGATTCCATCTAGAGTTCAGTTTACGAGCGCTACCACCGCGTGGTAAGAAGTTACCGCCGCGCGGTACCTCAATCGTTTATCTCCTTAAGGACTCCACAACTCAAAACTCGAATCGGGCGTTAACACGTGGACGCTTCATAACTACTCTGCTACCGCTCTGCGATATGGCTAATGATCCGTGATTGCCAACCCGATAACTTGGACAAATAAATCGTCAAAGCTACTGCCAGTGCTAATACTACTGTCGCGTGGTAGGTACTCAATGCCTAGCTGAAGGCGTTGAGAGCATTGAGTGTTATCGTCATGCGATAGTATACTACCGCCCCCCGGTATTCACTCAACGCTTAAAAGCGTTGAGTGGTAGCGCCACGCGCTAGCTTACTACCGCCCCACGTTAGGTTCCCGAGCCCTCAAATGATTAAATTCAAAGGCTAATGCCATTGTTAACCCTACCGCTACGCATTAGTTCCCAATTCTTCCTTTTATGATTTTTGGGGTGTTACACTTTATTCATCTACGCTCTGCAAAAACACCTACTTCATTACTTTCATTGATGATTTCTCCCGCTATGGCTATTTGTTTCTTGTTAATAAAAAGTTCGAGTCTCTTAATAAATTCAAGATATTCAAGACTGAAGTCGAGAAAGAATTAAGGAAATTTATCAAGATTGTTAGGTCTGATAGAAGAGGTGGGTATTTTGGCTGACATGATGCCTCTGGGCAGTATAAAGGTCCTTTTACCAACTACTTGGAGAGTTGTGGCATTGTCACTCAATACTCCATGTCGGGAAGTCCTGAATAGAATGGTGTGGTCAAAAGGAGCAATCGCACCTTTAAGTATATGATCATGAGCATGGTGAGTAAGACAAATCTCCCTAAATTTCTTTATGGTGAAGCGCTTAAGACTGCAGTTTACATTTTTAATAAAGTTCTGTCTAAATCAGTGCCCAAAACACCTTATGAATTATGGATCGGGAGACGACCTAGCCTATATCACTTATGGGTTTTGGGCTGTCCTGCAAAAGTCCGTTTATATAATCCATTAGAAATTAAGATTGTCAGTAGGTCTTCTCATTGCTACTTCATTTGCTACCCAGATCATTTGAAGGGGTTTAAGTTTTATTGTACTTCAGGAGGACCCAGAATTGTTAAGTCACAAATTACTAAGTTTTGGAGTTTAATGTTGCTGAACAACATATTTGTTCTCATACCACTAAAGAAGTTGATGAAATTAGGCCTATTACCTATACTCTACCTATTATTGAAAGACTAAAAGTACCTGAGCCTATAATACAGCTTGTGGAGGGAGTGGAGCCAGCCTTATAATCGCCTGCCATACAGTTACCTCAGCAGATCGATATTATTCAGGCACATACTAGAAGATCTAATAGGGATAGGAGGTCTGCAATTTCCTCTGACTATGAGGTTTATTTTGGTGAGAGCAATTTTGACATTGGTCATGTGATTGACCCAATGACATTTACCGTAGCTATTTCTGGACCTCAAGCTTATTTGTGGTGAGATGCGACGAGAGATGAGATGGAGTCTATGAGGCATAATAAAGTTTGAGATTTAGTAAAGTTACCCAAAGGCAGTAAGTTCATTGGTTCTAAATGGGTATTTAAAATTAAGAAAGACTCTAAAAGAAAGGTCGAGCGGTTTAAATCCAGACTGATTGCAATGAGATTTACTCAAAGAGAATGCATCGATTGCCAAGAAACTTTCACTCTCATTTCATCTAAAGACTCATTTAAAGTCATTATGGCTCTTGTAGCTCATTATGATTTGGAGTTACACCAGATGGATGTTAAAACCACATTCTTGAATGGAGACTTTGAAGATGAAGTCTATATGGTGCACCCTGAGGGATTCAAGTCCGGTCATACTAACCAACTTACGTGCAAGCTCAATAAATCTCTGTATGCTTTAAAGCAAGTCTCAATACAATGATATCTAAGAATTGATGAGGTGATTACTTCATTTAGTTTTACTGAAAAATAAAGTAGACCACTGCATACATCATAAGATCAGTGAGAGCAAATTCATCTTCTTAATTCTCTATGTAGATGACATTTTGCTTGCAAGCAGTAATTTGGGACTTCTGCATGAATCTAAGTAGTTTTTATCCAAACATTTTGATATGAAGGATCTTGGGGAAGCTTCTTTTGTTCTATGGATAGAGATCATTAGGGATCGATCTCGTCATACATTAGGACTCTATTAGAGGGCTTACATTGAGCGTGTACTTGAGCGATTTAGCATGCTCTAATGTAAAGCTGACGATGTGCTAGTAATTAAGGGTGACAAGTTAAGTCTGTCACAATGCCCTATAAATGATATTGAGAGATAGTCTATGAAGAATATACTCTATGCTAGTGCAGTAGGTAGCTTAATGTATGACCAGGTTTGCACCAGACCTGACATTGCCTTTATAGTGGGTATTCTAAGCAGATATCAGTCAAACCCAAGACATGATCATTGGGTGGCTGCCAAGAAGTTTTTGAGGTACTTAAAAAGAACAAAAGAGTTTAAATTGGTCTACTCTAGAGAACAAAACATAAAATTATTGGGTTATACGGACTCAGATTTTGCGGGTTGCGTGAATGATCGAAAGTCAACATCAGGATACATTTTCAAGTTGGCTGGAGGGGCTGTTTCATGGAAGAGTATCAAACAGACACTCATTAATTCTTCCACTATGCATACATAGTTTGTTGCTCTTTTTGGCATCGCTTCTCATGCAGTTTGGCTCAAGAACTTCATCACTAAATTGAATGTTGTTGATGCAGTTGCTGAACCCATTCGTTTGTACTGAGATATTCCAGAAGAAGGGTAAGGCACACTTGAAGTGGATGTGTACATGTGGTGTACATGTGTACATGTGGTGTACCATACTTATGGTTCATAAATAAATACCCCCTTCCCTACATAATTACGAAAAGACCTCTGCCCTATATTTTTATTTTCGCGCCACTTTCTTTGTCGCAACCTAGCTGCGCACTGTAAACTTCGATCTCCTTTCTTCTTTCATCGGAGCCCGTAAACATCAATCTTCGCCTGATCATGTCGAAAAACACCGAAATGCATCCCGATGTCCACACCTTTCCTGTAATAGATGATAAAAATGATGCTTTTGCTATTGTAGACTATCGTGTTTCTTCGGTATTAGGTTCCAGCTCATGCGGTTGTTTGCCAGCGAAAAATCCAGGTTTACGTCGGCCATTTTTGATGTTTTATAGCGATTACATAGCTTAATCTTCTAATCTACGTATATTTATATGTTCAGGTGATTTGAACAATCCCCATAATGCCCAAATAAGTGATTCTCTAATATCTTTCCAAACAATAGTAATTGTTTTTCTCCTTCTAATTTTTCTCTTCTTCACATATATTTAAGATTGCATTTTAGTGAGCTTTCTGTGTTGTAATTACTGTTAGATGTAAAATCTCTCCGCATCAAATGTAAATTTGGACTGTAAAAAGTAAGTTTTTTGAACTGTAAGTATCTCAAAATTTGGACTGTAAAAAGAACTATTTTTTGAACTGTAATTGAAAGAATAAAGTGACTGTGCTTATTTAGGGACTACTGAACCTTCAAATGGTAAATTTTGTCATTTAAATTGTTTTGAGATGTTTTTTGACTGTTATTATCTATAAATGTGATGCTTTGCATATTTATAACAATATGAAATGTATGTTCTTATATTTGAACCGTTAATTTGAACTGTAATTAGTAAATGTTTTTGCACCGTAAATTTAGACTGTAAAAAGTACTGTCTCTTTGAACTGTAATTGAAAGAACAAAGTTGATTTTAATATTAATTGAAAGAACAAAGCTGGACTGTAAAAAGTACTGTTAATTTGAACTGTAATTAACAAATGTTTTTGCAACTAAAAATTTGAACTGTAAAAAATATTGTTTTTAACTGTTATAGAACAACCAAAGTTGAACTAAATCCTCTATTGTATGTTACCATCCTATGCAAAATATCTTCATTACCAAAAATATTGTTCTATTATGTAAGTGTGAAGTTGTGAAATCCTGGTGTTTCGTGGATTTGGGTAAGTTGAACTTTTGTGTTGTGTTTTTTGAACTATAAAGATCTAAAAATTTGGACTATAAATAGTGTTGTTTTTTAAGTGTAAATGAAAGAACAAAGTTCACATTCATGTTTAGGGTGTACTGAAGCTTCAAATGATAAATTTTGTCATTCTGATGGTGTTGAGATGTTTTTTGACTCTTATTATCTTCAAGGGTGAGGCTTGTTATTTCTGTAAGAATATGACTTGAATGTTCTTTTATTTGAACTGTTTATTTGAATTATAATTAACAAATTTTTTTGCACCATAAATTTGGATTCTAAAAAAAACTATTTTTTGAATTGTAATTGAAAGAACGAAGTTGAACTAAATCCTCTATTGTATGTTACCATCCTATGTTAAATATTTTCATTACTAAAAATTTGTTTTATTATGTAAGTGTAAAGTTGTGAAATGTTGGTGTTTTGTGGAACTTTTGGGTTTTGTTTTTTAAACTGTAAGTATAAAAAATATTTGGGAACTATAAATTTCACTTGTCATTAATCGTTTTGTTTTACTTTGGATTTTTTGAGTAGTAATTATTTCATTTTGGAACTGTAAATTTCACTTGTCATTATATTAGATTTATAACTCTAAAAATAAATGTATACTAGAATTACAGTAGGTCATAACTGATAAAAGTTTTGTTTCTTCTTAAGATTCCTATTGTGTTCCCTATTATGCATTCAGAAGAAGAGTCTTACATAATGTACTGTGAATATATACACCGAATAGGATTCATTGTGCGAAAACAACACATTACTTATTATACTCATACATCAACTGTGAAAGTTAGAGGATATAGTTGTTCCAAAGCAGGAAGAAAATGCGTAAAGCCGTCCCCAAAGAAGTACCAAAAATTAGATACCTGCATGAGTTGTCTTTCTTGTATCAATTTGCATACCGATTCAGATGGAAAAAATTGGATAGTTACCAAATTTGTTAAGGAACACAACCATCCGATGACAACCAAGAAGGAGAGCGATTTATTGAGATCCCGCCGGTCTTTTTCAGAAATGCAGGGTAGTCTCCTAAAAAATATGACTGGTGCAGAGATTAAACCCGTTAACGTATACAACTTTATGTTGGACGAGGCAGAAGGACTTGAAAATATTGGGTTTTCCAAGGCAGATGCCTTCAACTACATACAATGTGAAAGAACAACTTTAATTGATTGCGAAGACGCATCTAGTTTGCTTGATATATTATAAGAGAAACAGTTGAATGATAATATGTTCTCATATTATGTTCAGACAGGTGAGCTAAAGAGTTTAACGGGTTTCTTTTGGATGGACGGCAATAGCAAACTCGATTATGATTGTTTTGGCAACGTTTGGATATTTGATACAAGGTATCGTTTGAACAAGTATATTCTTACATGTGCACCTTTCATCGCTGTCAACCAGCATTGGCAGAACAATTTCTTAAGAGGGGCTTTCATTGGTGAAGAAACTATTGAGTCGTTTTGTTGGGTTTTGAGTCCTTATTGAAGTGTGTTGGTAGCAAGGAACAAATAACTATTTTTAAGGATCATGACCAAGCTATGTCTGCTGCTATTGAGCGAGTATTCACGAAGTCTCGACATCGATTGTGTCAATGACACATCTATAAAAAATCCCCTTCTAAAATTCCTAATTTCAACCATAATAGTGGCATTTGTGGATTATTCTACACATGCATGTCGAAGTGTGATGGGGAAACTGAATTTGACAGAAATTGATATGAGATGCTAATGATAGGAAATTTACAAGATAATAGTTGGTTGAATGATTTGCACAATGTCAAGAGGAAGTGCTCTATGGCTTTTAATATGGATTTGCTTGACCTTGGTATCTTATCAACCCAAAGAAGTGAATTCGCTAATAATTATTTGTATGAGTGTTCCAAGGCAACTAGTACTTTAGTTGAGTGTTTTCTTGGCTTAGAAAGGCTTGTTTTATCTTAGCGTCGGGGCACAAAACATCTGTCTTACTAAATCAAGCCTCGAAATTATACACTAGAAAAATATACTGGATTTTTGAGAAGACATACATGGAGGGAGCATTTGGATCAAGCATTGTGGATGAAATGTGATATGATGAGGAACACATGTTATTTGTGACAACAAACTGTGATGATTCTGAGGATGAGAATAGATGGTTTATAAATTTCAACTCAACCACTTATGATTCGGATTACTCGTGTAGAGGATTTCAAACAAAAGGTCTATTATGTCAACACATATTAAGAGTCTATAATTGGAGGAATGTGAAGCAAATTCCAATGAAATATGTGTTGAAGTGGTTTACCGTTGATGCTAAAAAATGCATGTACCTTTTGAATATACTATCTATGACAGAGTTTGAGTCGAACAAGATATTCAGGAATCAACTCATGCCATCCAGTTATGATTTAGCCACCCACATTGAGAAATGTCGGGCTACTAAAATTCATGTAATGAATGTTATACATGAGTTGATAAAGTCTACAGATGAGATGTTGGATAAAGATGAAATGGAAAAGAAAGGATTCATGGAAGTGGAAGATCCTAATAATCCCCCAACTATAATGAATTCGCCTATAAAGAGGCTGTTGGAACCCTATTACTAATTTGGGCTAGGATTACTATTAGGATATTTAGTTTGACCCACCTTGTATAGTCTTGGGTCATAGGTTATTTCTAGGGTTATTGCCTTAGAATAACTCCAATAGAAAATCCGTTCAACGAATACAGAAAATCAGTTCGATAGAAGAAAAGCTGCGATCGACGAAAGCAGAGCTACGTTCGACGAACGTCGTGCTCAGCTCGACAAACTCAGGGTTCTACCATTGAGCTTAGCTCGACGAAAGCTGAGTTCTAGTCTGGGAACTCTGACCTCAACTCTGTAGCTCAGCTCGACGATAGCCAAACTTGGCTCGATGAAAGTCAAGCTTAGCTCGACGAACTGTGAACTCTTCGTGAAATTTTCATCGAACGGAGATCGACGAACTGTCTTTATAAACTATTTCATCGAACGGAGATCAACGAATTAGTTTCAAGTACTTTTCGTCGAACGGAGCTCGACGAAATATATTTCTTTCGCAAAACTTTCGTCGATTGGAGATCGACGAAACGTACTTCATTTGAGAAATTTTCAACGAACCGGGTTCGATGCTTTATTTTTCGTCGGACAGAGTTCGTTGTTTCAACTTCTGAAAACTTATAATTAGGTTTTCATTGAACTCTATCCCGCGCTTTCTCCATTTCCCGTCTTTTGCACTTGATCTTGTCAGTTTTGCAGGAAAATGGCGGTGTTGCAGGCGACTCTCTCTGGAATGAAATTTGATGTAGGTTTTGACATAGACATGGACTCCTTCAGCCATTCAGATCAGATTTTCAAGGATATATTGCAACTATTTGAGGCCCAACATCTGCGGAATTTTATGTCTACAAGAATCAAACTCCCCGTCTTGGAAATTAAGGAATGGGTCTATACTGCAAGGATTCAAGACCCTACAACTGTTACTGGATCAGTCGTAGGAAATCAGGTTTCTCTAACACCTGATATCTTATCTGAAATTTTTTGTTTTCTCAACGGTGAAGATGACATAGAAATGTCTAGTAGTGAATTTGATGAAATGCTAGATAGAATGGGTCGTAACCCGGGAAACCATAACCACCTCCTAAAAAAGAACATTTCTATTGAATACAAATTCTTAGCCAACATTGTTGGAAAAGTTCTGCTAGGAAAACACTCTACACATGATTATTTCACCAGGCACCAACTTATGTTGATGTGTGCTTTGGTTAATAAGATGTCTGTGAATTGGGGAACAATTATTTTTGATTCAATCAAAAAAAACTTAATAAGAAAGATGTCAGCTATTGTAGAATTCTGGGCATCTTCCTCCAAACCAAGTGTCCTGAACTATTGGTCTCCTAGACCATTCACATCAAAGCTTCTAAAAGGCTCACTTCTGCCTTATTTGGAAGATGGGAGAGGGTAATCCCTAAGCCATCCAGGGCTATCTCCTCCAGGATAGTTTCTGAAGGCACAAGGGATGTTACAGCCTCTCTCCCAACCCCAGCAGAAGTTTCTGCTCCACATAATTCTTCTCCTCTGCCATCTCCACACCAATCCCCTACACCATCCACTCCACCTTCTCTACAAATACCTGAACAAGTTCCTTCTTCCACTCCACATATGGATTCACCACTTCCTCAGTCACCACTACACCTTATTGAGGATATTCCATCCACCTCTTTTCATCCAGAATCCCCCATTCATCAATCACCACCTCAATCTCAACTACTTTCCTCACCTCCTCACTTTTCTCTATTACATTCATCTCCACCTCAATCACATATATCTTCACCACAATCCCCAATCCAGGAAATCATTCCAGATGACACTCCACCTGTCATCCCTCCATCATCCACTCCTCAAGCTTTCTGTCTCTGCTCCAACTGTGAAAACACTTTCATCCCCTCTTCTTCTACTTTCATTCCATCTACTTCTGCACCTACTCATGCTCCTCCTGAGTCTATGTATGTGGACTTTTCTTCCATTGCTTTAAATATTCTTGAAATATTCACTCAAACTCTCAAAAAGTTAATATATGAAGCTATAGCTACTCTAGCTGCTTCTATCTCTGTTCTATCTTCTCAGCTATCCTCTTCCTCTATGTCCCTTCTTCTGGGGGCCTAGATTCCGGTCTCCCAGGATCTAGGCAGGGGGGAGATGTCTGATGAAGAAGCTCCAGCTCTAACATCCCTCAAACTTCTAGACCACTAGTATGATTTGTCATGACTGGGTCATGACAAAACTCTGGGAAGTACCAAAAGGTTGGGGTGAACTTGAGAACTTGTGTGTGAACACCTTGGTCTATAAATAGTAGAATTCCAATTACTAGCTTAGGGATGACCATAGGACTTCACCATGACTCCATGACCCTACCACAACATCATTAACCTATTAAATGTTCCAGTAGAGCCATAAAGACCCACTAGGGTTAACTAAAAAAGTCAAGTTGACCAAAGTCAACCCAAACCCTAGTCAGGTCAAAGTAAGCACATACATGGACAACTGACATCCCCTTAGCCAAAGGGACACACCTAGACCTTCCCAAGCCCTAAGGGAGGCCAATGGGTCACCAAGGACCCATTGGGGTCAACCAAAGATGCTGAGTTGACCCAAGTCAACCCTATCCCTAAAAAGGTCAAAGTGCCTTAACTAATGGTCAAGTGACCTCCAAGATGCCCAACCAACCCTACTCAAGCCTTCCTAAACTTTAGGGGAGGCCAATGGGTCACTAAGGACCATTGGGGTCAACCCAAATGGTCATGTTGACCAAGGTCAACTCAATCCTTGAAATAGGTCAACTAGCTCAAATGGGCTAACTCAAGCTCAAGCCCTATCCCCCTTAGGCTAACCATATTGCCATAAATATTATGGGGGTCAGTGGGGTTCCATTAGGCTGGAATAGTCATCAAAATTTGCCTTAGTGACTAGGAGAGGGAAAAATTAAATTTTCCCCTTTAATGGAGGAGAGAGAGAGTGAAAAAGGAGGCCATTCATGGCCAAGGGAGACCAAGGGCCTCTCCAATTGATGGATACATTCCCCCTCATCAGTTATGAGGAGTTGGATAATCATAGCCAGCCACCAAGTGGCTGAATTTAATTTCTCCCATAAGGAAGAGAGAGAAAGAGGAGAGAGGAAGCCATTTATGGCCATGGGAGAGCAAGAGTCTCTCTCCAATTGATTCTAAGATCTTGATTCATCTTCTCCTCATCAGTTAGAGGAGACCAGAGGTTTTTTCCAGCTTCTAGGTGGCTCAATTCAGAGATCCACCATGACCAAAAATTAGAGCTTTCATGACCATCAATGGCAATTAGTGTTAGGCCCTTCCCCTTCCCCAAGTAACCACCTTAAAAGCATCCCTGGACCTAGAGGATTCGGTTCCACACTTTACCTGAAGGAGTCGAGCAAGTTGACAGTGTTGTTGCAGAACACTTAGGTTCTCTTACAGTAAAAGTGGTCTACATGAAAGATGTCGCCCTAAGAGTCTAGTTTAATTTAAAATTGGTTTGAACCAATTTGGAGTTCAGGTCAGACCACAGAACTCATTTTGGTGAGGTCTATACCTAGGCTGGGTCAGAGATTTTTTTTAAGTGCCCCCATCAATCTATTCATCCGAATGACTTGAAATTTTGGATGGGGGTCACTCTTGCCTATACCTAAATCATATCCAAAAATGGGAATTTTTGAAAAACATTTCCTTAAGTTTTTGTAGGAATTTAATAATCCATGTATGAATTAATTAAAGTGTCCAATGACCTCCAAACCCTCCCAAATTTTGGAAAGTGGTCGTTTGGGTCAATATAGGACTCTGTAAAAAATTTCATCCCATTTGGAGATGATTTGATTTGGAATTTGGTAAACCCTAGCCTAGCCCAAAAATGGGTAATTAGGTTAAATTGTCCCTTGTGGTGTTGGGTGAACAAATCACCTCAACAGAGGTTGAAACTTGGGCCACTGATTTATTATGACCTTAAACACCCTCACATGGAGTTTGGGGTAGATTAAGGTGGATTTGCCATAAAACCCTAGTTCAAACCCTAAGGATGAACTTTGGGGGTTTGTGAAGGACATGGGGTGATATGTCCTTGTATGGACTTGGTGTTTGGTCCATGTGATATTAGGGTGGTGAAATGTCATAGGGAGGAATTTGGTGACATTTAGACTTAGGCACATAACATAAACCAATTAGGAAAAGTTTAGGCCTATACCTTTTAGGAAAATAATGAAGGGGTCATATACTTTGTATCCTTATGAAATTTTGGTAGAAGAGTTTTATAACACTATGAGTCTCTGGAAATTATTGTAGGATGTTTGGAAGATATTAGCTCATACATGTAGTTATAATCTTTATGTTGCCCCTAAGGATGATTTTAATAAAATCATGGTTAAACTAACTTAGAATGTTATAAAACTTAGTCAGTAGTGATTTATGATCATATTAAGCTTTGGTAATTTTTATGTAATTTTTGGAGTAAGATTTATGGTACTCCTTTCTTTAGTACCAAATATTTGAATTACTTTGAATTAATTATTTAGAGGTTATTAATATTTATAAAAATCTGTGAAATTTGGTATTCACTGACATTTTGATATCATATGGTGTTCATAATTTTTGGGAGGCCATAACCTAAGGAAATCTAGTACTTCATGTTGAAAATTACTCATGGCCTAATTTTTGGAAACATTTATTAAATGCTAAATTAATTAGAAAGATTACAAGTTTCTGGATTTAGGCTAAATGTGTAATGATAGACCCTCATCAATTATATAAGGGCATTTAGATAAAAATTTGGAGTACCTCCTATCATGTATATCATATAGCTTAGGTTGTTCTGCATTTAGTAAAACTACAGAAGTTGTGATAATATGTGGAATGGACATAGGGAGATGGGGTTATTGGTGTACTGACCTTGATAAAGTGAAAAACAAAAAGAGAACTTCATTAAGAGTCATGATGAGGAGAGGGTTGGGTTGACTAGTGTAACACCCCCTATCCGTCGCATAGCATATAGCAGTAGGTCCGGCCGGGGCCCGACGCCATATACCACAGACAGACCGGGTGGTTACGTATGGAAACCATCCAACCAATCTCAACGTCCTACACAGAGCATTCTAGCGGAAGCAGTTTAAATAAGTTGTACTCAAGAACCCAGCAACAAGCATGAATGTCCACTACTACCAAAAGGAATGTTATTACAAAATACTCAAAAGTCGGCCTTAAGGCCTTACAAAACGTTCCACTTGTTTAATACATGATTTACAAACCTCGGCACGCAGGCCGGTCATACATGAATAAAACAGAAAAACATTTCCATTTGGGCCTTCGAGGGCCAGCTTCGCAAAAAGGGCTTTAGCCCGCTATTGACCGCTTGGTCCAGCTGCACCTGCAAGCAACAAACCACCGCACGGTGGCAAACAAGGCAACGGTCAGCAATGCTGACCAAATTATAACGATCCCGCCCCCAACTCGGGGCGGCGATGCTCCTTCCCTGCATTTCATTAGCACAAGCGAGCAATGCATACAACCATAGCCATTTCAACACAGACGTTGGCTCGTACGGCCACACGTCCCGTGCACTCAGGGCACATTCTCGGTGAACCGGTCGATGTTACGTCAATTAAAGCCATTAACATTCCGGACTCACCACCGCCACTTAGACGGCCATTCCTATGAGCAATTCGTCTTCATGGTATTGGTCACGTCAATTTAAGCCATTGACCACCGAAGACCCCCATCTATGCCAACGGCGAGTGCCATGTAACTTTAGGTCTCTCTAACCCGAATGACATAAAGCGGGTACGGCTCCATCTAACCCGTGCTCACAACGCAACGGCAATTTAAGCCATTTGCGCGGGTCAAACTTTCACCGAGTCCCATTCTACCGCAATACACATAACCCCGTTATGTTCAAGTTGGCTCTCAGGCCACCAAGTTGGCAAGACCTCGTGTCCGCCCAGTTTTCCGGGTGCACCTTTGGGTTAGTCCCCAAGGCTCCCTGCTGCAATCTACTGCGTAGAAAACCCGAAAAACACCCAATAGCACGGAGTCTTCTCCGGCCTTATGCAATGCAACATCACCGATCCGGAATAACATGTCCGGGTAGGCTTCACACAAAATGCCTACGTCCGTTCTCGCATACGGACTCTAAACAACGGGGACTTTACATATCTACCCGAAGGAACGCCACCAACTCTCCGCAAACTCGCGAGAGGGGGCTTCCTATGCTAAGAAAAGGAGCGATTCAAGCTCAAGATGAGGATCGTTACCCTTGCGTTCCTCTTTGGCGCCATCGAAAAGTAATCGGATAGAAATCACCGCACTTGCGTTGCCTCCGTGGATCCGGAGTCGGCTTGCGATTCGGAGCTCCGAAGCTCCTCCAATGGCGGATCTAGCTCCTCTTCCTCTTGCCTTAGCTCTTCTTTCTCCAAGGGTTTGGAGAGATGAAAAGGGTGAAAAGTGAAGGATTTTCTAAGTCAAACCCGAGTATATCCTCTCAGGAACCAACCCCAGCCGTCGGATCTCAACCTAAGAAAACGAGCGGCTTTGATTCGGGGCTGAAATGCCCAATCTGGACCGAACACGGCCTGGCACACGCCCGTGTCCAGGGCCGTGTGCCGCATTCGCCGTCAAAATCGAATCTCCTGGACACGGACACGGGTATCGAACACGCCCGTGTTAGAGCTGACACGCCCGTGTTCCAGCTGACACGGCCGTGAAGCCGGCCGTGTACCCCATGATTTTTCCCCCGTTTCCAACCCGAGCACTGCACGGGTTCGAGGACACGCCCGTGTCCTTGCCCGTGTCACCTTGACACGCCTGGGCCCCCAGGCCGTGTACACGGGACATTTCGTCGAGTGGAGATCGACGACTCGATGACACGGCCTTGGACACGCCCGTGTCCTAGGCCGTGTGCCTTGTCTCGACGATCGTCGAGTGAATCTCGACGACTCCCCGGGACGACCGTCGACACGGGTCGACACGCCCTGCGACACGCCCGTATCGCAGGCCGTGTGCCCATTCTCGACGAATCGTCGAGTATAACTCGACGACTCCACGGCTAAGTGTCGACACGGGTCGACACGCCCGTGTCACAGGCCGTGTGCCCAATTCTCGACGAATCGTCGAGTATAACTCGACGACTTCGCGGCTAAGTGTCGACACACGCTTGACACGCCCTGGGACACGCCCGTGTCCCAGGCCGTGTGCCTTCTGCCAGAACCCAAACTGGCCCAAAACGTCCCCCCTTTGCTCCTTTGAGTTTCGGGGCGTTACAACTCTCCCCCTCTTAAAAGAATTTCGCCCACGAAATTACATAAAGGAAAGATATACAAAAACAACATTTGTACCTGAGCGGAACAACTCCGGATACTCGTCAAGCATAGTCTGCTCTCGCTCCCAAGAGAGCTCCTCACGACCGCAATTGTCCCACCGGACTTTGACCATCCTGATCTCTTTATTGCGTAGCCGCTTGACCTCCGAGTCCTCAATCCGCACGGGCTTGACCTTTGTCGTTAGCCCACTATCCACCGGCACTTGATCGACCGCGATCACTTGCGTAGGCTCTTGCACCGCCTTCCGAAGCACCGAAATGTGGAACACATCGTGTAAACCACTTAGCTCCACCGAAAGCTTCAACCTATAGGCCGCTTCTCCAACTCGCTCCAGAACCTCAAACGGTCCAAGGTACCTCGGGCTTAGCTTTTTCAACCGTCGCACCCGCGAGACACCCTTGAACGGCTTGATCTTTAGGTACACATAATCACCCACAGCGAACTCCACGTTCCTGTGCTTGGCATTATAGTACTTTGCTTGCCGGTCCTGAGCGATGAGTAACCTCTCCCGAATGGTTCTCACCAAAGAAGTAGCATCATCCACTTCCGATCGCTTATACAACTTCGACTCGCCCGTTTCTAACCAAGACAACGGCGTGCGACATCTTCTACCATATAGGGCCTCGAAAGGCGCCATCTGAATACTTGCTTGGTAGCTGTTGTTGTATGCGAACTCCACCAAATAAAGGTGGTCCTCCCATTGCTTTCCAAAGTCCAAGACACACATGCGAAGCATGTCTTCCATGGTTCTATTGACCCTCTCGGTCTGCCCATCCTTTTGTGGATGGAAGGCTGTGCTAAACTTCAGCTTTGTCCCCATCATTTGCTGCACCAGCCTCCAATCATTGGACGTGAACCGCCCGTCTCGGTCACTCACGATGCTGCGGGGCACACCATGAAGCCGCACTATGTTATCCACATAAAGTTTTGTCAGCTTCTCCACCGGATCATCCTTCCTATGCGGAATAAAATACGACACCTTTGTTAATCGATCGACCACCACCCAAATGGCGTCGTTCCCTTTTTGTGACCTTGGCAAACCGTGCACAAAGTCCATAGAGATGTCGTCAAATTTCCACTCCGGAATAGGCAAGGACTTAAGAAATCCTCCCGGCTTTTGGCACTCCGCCTTCACCAAGGCGCAAGTTTGGCACTTCGCTACGTATAGCGCCACATCCTTTTTCAAACCCGGCCACCAAAATAGCTTCTTGACGTCGCAGTACATCTTCGTGCTCCCCGGGTGAATCGAGTACTTGGTATGGTGTGCCTTGTACAACAACTCCACCCGTAAATTGCCCACTCTTGGGACGCACAGACGACCGTCTCTCCACAGCAATCCGTCCTCCACGACGAATTAGGAATTTGACCCATCCAGAGCCTCTATCATGAACTGCTTCATATGAGCATCCATATCCAAAGCCTGCCGAATCCGATCAGCCAGGTCATATTGCACTTCGGTCCAATTCAGAACTGCTTCAGCACTTGCTTGCTTATCCACACAAACAATCTCCAACGCCGCCAGCTCCTGCACCAACCGCTCATCATGCACTGATAGCCAATTCGCTTGAGCTGGGGCTCGGCGACTCAACGCGTCCGCAACCGCATTCCCTTTGCCAGGCACGTAGTGGATCTTGAATGTATAGTCCCCCAGGAACTCCATCCACCTACGCTGCCGCATATTCAGATCTTTCTGATCAATCAGGTACTTTAGGCTCTTGTGATCGGTGTAGATATCAATCTTCACACCGTACAAATAGTGTCTCCACAGCTTCAAGGCAAAAATCACGGCCGCTAACTCCAAGTCATGGACCGGATAATTCCTCTCGTGCACTTTTAGCTGTCTCGAGCCATAAGCTATCACGCTGCCGTGCTGCAATAGCACGCAACCCAAACCGCTGCCTGAAGCGTCGCTATATATCTCATAGCCTTCGGTCCCCACCGGCGAACTCAGCACAGGCGCCGTGGTCAACCGACACTTCAATTCCTCAAAAGCTCGCGCGCACTCCGGCGTCCAAACGAACTTATGCTCCTTCCTCGTCAAAGTAGTGAGAGGTAGCGCTATCCTCGAGAAGTTCTCTACGAAGTGCCTATAATAGCCGGCAAGCCCCAAAAAGCTCCGGACTTCTGCTACCGTAGCAAGCTCAGGCCACTCCCGTATCGCAACAATCTTCGCCGGATCCACAGCAATACCCTCTCCACTCACTATATGCCCGAGGAACGCCACTGAGGATAGCCAAAACTCGCACTTCGAGAACTTGGCATACAACTGGTTTCTCCTTAGCGTCTCCAACACCAAATGAAGATGCTTGAAGTGATCATCCTCACTTTGCGAGTACACCAAAATATCGTCGATGAAGACGATCACGAAATGGTCCAAGTACTCCCTGAACGTCCTGTTCATCAAATCCATGAATACTGACGGCGCATTAGTCAGCCCAAACGGCATGACTGTAAACTCATAATGCCCGTATCTCGTACTAAACGCTGTCTTCGGGATATCACTCTCCCTTATCCGCAGCTGATAGTACCCAGACTTGAGATCTAACTTCGAGTACACCGTCGACCCGACTAACTGATCAAAGAGATCATCAATCCTAGGGATCGGGTACTTATTCTTCTCAGTCAGCTTGTTTAGCTCCCGATAATCAATACATAATCTCAAGCTTCCGTCCTTCTTCTTAACAAAGAGGACCGGTGCGCTCCAAGGCGAAGAACTCGGGCGCACATACCCTTGCTCCAACAACTCTTGCAGTTGAACTTTCAGCTCCGCCATTTCCTTAGGCGCTAGCCGATACGGAGATCGTGACACAGGCTTTGCACCTGGCACTAGCTCGATCGTAAAATCTATCTCCCGTTGAGGCGGGGCTCCAGGAAGATCTGCGGGGAACACATCAGGGTATTCTGATACCACTGAAATACAATCCAAAGCAGGCTTCGGTTTTGCAACCTCCACTAGTGTAAAGAACAGTTCTGCTCCGGCACGAACCGCCTTCACCACCTGAAGAGCAGACATCAACGTCTTGCTCGACCCCTTTAAGCCCGTAAAAGTCGTCTCACGACTCGCTCCCAGCTTGACTTCCTTGATACCGCAATCTATATGGGCCTGCTGCTCCGAGAGCCAGTCCATGCCAAATATGACGTCGAACTCCACTAACGGAAGTAAAGACGCCCGCAGGTTGAACTCCTGCTCCCCAATACGAATCTTAACATCGCAGATCCTAACCGCTCGCATCGAACACCCATTGGGCAACAACACATCCAACTTATCCTTCGCCATCGAAGAAGGGACTCCGATGCGTGATATAAATCCTTCGGACAAGAAGGAGTGTGAAGCTCCCGTATCGAAGAGTGCTCGTGCCGGATTTTCACAAATCAATACGAATCCTAAACAAGCAGTGGTAAGGTAACATGTGCATAACAAGCATATAAAGAAATTGACTTGCTATAAATTAAACCGTACCTGTCACCACATCAGCTTGTTTAATGGCCTCCTGTTGGCCAAGATTGTAAACCCTTGGTTGGGCCGGAGCATAATGGGATGCGGTCGATTCCACCGCCTTGCCCTTCTCTTCATAAGTAGCTCCAGACCTCCTTTCGGACTTAGGACGTCCGCTCCAACAATCACGGGCGAAATGCCCCGTCTTGCCACAAGTAAAACACGCACCCGGGGTCCGACCCGTAGTCGCCCCAGAAGCACCAGAAGGAGCTGGACCCGAAGTCCTATGCTTCTTGAAAGCCCTCCGATAGCCGGACTTTAAAGTAGTCGGCACTCTGAACTCAGATTTCTTTTCACCCAAGCTTTTCTTCGCTTGTACACTCTTCATGTCCTTCTCCAAGGACCGGGCAGTATTGACCAAGGTTAAGAAACCCTGCGTCATTGGCCCCGACAGTAATAATCTCAGCTCATCCCTCAGGGCTTCATAAAAACGATTAGTCTTGCGCTCCTCATCCATGATGGTAGAGCTCGCATAACGACTCAACCGCGTAAACTCGTGGAGATATTCATCCACGCTCCTCTCACCCTGCACCAACTTCAGGAACTCATTCTCCATTGAGATCCTCTGAGTATAAGGGAGGTATCTTGCTAAGAACAATCCCGAGAACTCTTCCATCGGAACGTCTATCAGTTGTCTACCTCTCAGATGATGCAGCTCCAATCCTTCCCACCACATCCTCGCTTCCCCATCCAGCAGGAATGTAGCGATGGTGGTCATCTGCCACTCCTCCGTCTCCGTCGTTGTCATGACTCTCTTCACCCTAGAGAGCCAGTCTTCAGCCTGAGATGGGGTTCCCAACCCCGAGAATAACGGAGGGTTAAAGCTCATTACATGCTTCAACTGCCTCTCAGTTTCCCTCCTTGGCACTATTGGTTCCGCAACCACTTGCTCCACCCTCCTCGGCTCAGCCTCTTGCAGAGGTACTTGCTCCATCACAGGAGCTGGCTGCTGCGCTTGCCTCCCAGGCTGCGCATTGATCACGGCCAACACCGCTTCAGCCACCAATCTTATATTTTCAGCCGACAGAGGTGTTGCGGGAGCAACATCCGGTGCACTACTTGCCTCAGAACCTCGGCGTTCTGACGGCCCAACACGACTTCTGGTCACCTATAGTGGTACAAAACACAGTTAAGCGACCAAATAACATTGCAAACAGCAATTATAGGAACACGCAGGTTCCTCAAACACGAGTATTTTCATTCCTAAGTGGACATTCATGGGTTCTTTTACCGTTATAACGATGACGCACACAATGTGCTCACCACCCCTTAAAAAGAATTCGGCCACGAATTCAGTTTAAGCCCGACCAAAACCAGTAGTCTGATACCAAATTGTAACACCCCCTATCCGTCGCATAGCATATAGCAGTAGGTCCGGCCGGGGCCCGACGCCATATACCACAGACAGACCGGGTGGTTACGTATGGAAACCATCCAACCAATCTCAACGTCCTACACAGAGCATTCTAGCGGAAGCAGTTTAAATAAGTTGTACTCAAGAACCCAGCAACAAGCATGAATGTCCACTACTACCAAAAGGAATGTTATTACAAAATACTCAAAAGTCGGCCTTAAGGCCTTACAAAACGTTCCACTTGTTTAATACATGATTTACAAACCTCGGCACGCAGGCCGGTCATACATGAATAAAACAGAAAAACATTTCCATTTGGGCCTTCGAGGGCCAGCTTCGCAAAAAGGGCTTTAGCCCGCTATTGACCGCTTGGTCCAGCTGCACCTGCAAGCAACAAACCACCGCACGGTGGCAAACAAGGCAACGGTCAGCAATGCTGACCAAATTATAACGATCCTGCCCCCAACTCGGGGCGGCGATGCTCCTTCCCTGCATTTCATTAGCACAAGCGAGCAATGCATACAACCATAGCCATTTCAACACAGACGTTGGCTCGTACGGCCACACGTCCCGTGCACTCAGGGCACATTCTCGGTGAACCGGTCGATGTTACGTCAATTAAAGCCATTAACATTCCGGACTCACCACCGCCACTTAGACGGCCATTCCTATGAGCAATTCATCTTCATGGTATTGGTCACGTCAATTTAAGCCATGGACCACCGAAGACCCCCATCTATGCCAACGGCGAGTGCCATGTAACTTTAGGTCTCTCTAACCCGAACGACATAAAGCGGGTACGGCTCCATCTAACCCATGCTCACAACGCAACGACAATTTAAGCCATTTGCGCGGGTCAAACTTTCACCGAGTCCCATTCTACCGCAATACACATAACCCCGTTATGTTCAAGTTGGCTCTCAGGCCACCAAGTTGGCAAGACCTCGTGTCCGCCCAGTTTTCCGGGTGCACCTTTGGGTTAGTCCCCAAGGCTCCCTGCTGCAATCTACCGCGTAGAAAACCCGAAAAACACCCAATAGCACGGAGTCTTCTCCGGCCTTATGCAATGCAACATCACCGATCCGGACTAACATGTTCGGGTAGGCTTCACACAAAATGCCTACGTCCGTTCTCGCATACGGACTCTAAACAACGGGGACTTTACATATCTACCCGAAGGAACGCCACCAACTCTCCGCAAACTCGCGAGAGGGGGCTTCCTATGCTAAGAAAAGGAGCGATTCAAGCTCAAGATGAGGATCGTTACCCTTGCGTTCCTCTTTGGCGCCATCGAAAAGTAATCGGATAGAAATCACCGCACTTGCGTTGCCTCCGTGGATCCGGAGTCGGCTTGCGATTCGGAGCTCCGAAGCTCCTCCAATGGCGGATCTAGCTCCTCTTCCTCTTGCCTTAGCTCTTCTTTCTCCAAGGGTTTGGAGAGATGAAAAGGGTGAAAAGTGAAGGATTTTCTAAGTCAAACCCGAGTATATCCTCTCAGGAACCAACCCCAGCCGTCGGATCTCAACCTAAGAAAACGAGCGGCTTTGATTCGGGGTTGAAATGCCCAATCTGGACCGAACACGGCCTGGCACACGCCCGTGTCCAGGGTCGTGTGCCGCATTCGCCGTCAAAATCGAATCTCCTGGACACGCACACGGGTATCGAACACGCCCGTGTTCGAGCTGACACGCCCGTGTTCCAGCTGACACGGCCGTGAAGCCGGCCGTGTACCCCATGATTTTTCCCCCGTATCCAACCCGAGCACTGCACGGGTTCGAGGACACGCCCGTGTCCTTGCCCGTGTCACCTTGACACTCCTGGGCCCCCAGGCCGTGTACACGGGACATTTCGTCGAGTGGAGATCGACGACTCGATGACACGTCCTTGGACACGCCCGTGTCCTAGGCCGTGTGCCTTGTCTCGACGATCGTCGAGTGAATCTCGACGACTCCCCGGGACGACCGTCGACAGGGGTCGACACGCCCTGCGACACGCCCGTGTCGCAGGCTGTGTGCCCATTCTCGACGAATCGTCGAGTATAACTCGACGACTCCACGGCTAAGTGTCGACACGGGTCGACACGCCCTGCGACACGCCCGTGTCGCAGGCCGTGTGCCCAATTCTCGACGAATCGTCGAGTATAACTCGACGACTTCGCGGCTAAGTGTCGACACACGCTTGACACGCCCTGGGACACGCCCGTGTCCCAGGCCGTGTGCCTTCTTACAGAACCCAAACTGGCCCAAAACGTCCCCCCTTTGCTCCTTTGAGTTTCGGGGCGTTACAACTAGTGTTAAGAGGTGCTCGGGATCGATGAAAGATCGTCTTTCCTGTGGAGAGAGAGAGTCAAATACACTAGGGTTAGATCCAGAATAATGTTAAAAGGGATCGAGAATTGGGTAATAACCAATAATAGTAAGTGTTTGCGAAAGGGAGCTTTGGGCTTCGGCCCATCGTAGTTCCTAGTGCCCCCGAGAGCCCTTCACAGGGAATGCCCTAGCAGTCCATGGTTAACGTAAACTGTAAGACTAAATGGATTACAACAGTAATTAGAAATATTCTAGGGTTACACTTACACTCGCACTCCCCGGGGTGGTGGGAGTTAGGTGGGCTCACACAAGCGGTAGGCTCGGTGGTTTTGGTGATGGGCAGGTTAGCCCGGTGAGCCGATGGCTCGGTAGATAATTATGACGGACGGGTTAGTCTGGCGAGCCGATGGCTCGGTAGATAACTGTGACGGACAGGTTAGCCCGGCGAGCCGATGTCTCGTTAGATAACTGTTACGGAGAGCTTAGTCTGGGGAGCTCTTGGCTCGGTAGATAGTTGTGACGGACGGAATAGTCTGGGGAGCTTTGGCTTGGTGCAAAATACATTAATATTGCATGTGCATAAGTATAAGGTGGTGGGTCTTCGGTATTAGAGGGTCGGCACACCGACGCCAATACGTTGACTCGGCAAGTGTGGTTTATCACTTGGCCAAATAATGTCTGGTGCGACAACCGGCAATAGTACATAGGAGCTCTGCTTAGTGCACCAGCGTTGAGGCGTACGATAGGTCTTACTGGTAGCGCTGATATCGATTTAGAGGTGGGCGAGGCCCAACCCACCACTTTTGTTTGCCACTACGAAGTTATCCTAGGAGGTTAGGCTCTAGAAAGGGGGATTTAAAGGTCTGTGTGCACAGAGTCGGGTGTGTGAGTTGCATTTGCATGTTCATACCATAGCATACTTGCATGATATAGCGTCATCATTGTATATAACCCGTGACACCTATTGTATAAATTGGTATGAGACTCTTTATATAATAGGCCTTGCAAAATGACCCCTTGGTATATAGGTTGTATGGGCATTCTTATAGGTCATGGTTACTTACTTAGTTTACCTTCTTGTACTTCTACTTGCTCACCATGTTTATGTGTATAATCATACTGCTTACCTGCTATTGCTTGCTTATACTTGCTGTGTTTATATACTCGTGTTAGATTAGTTCTGTCATCACTTGCATACTTTTATTACTCTCTACCTTCATTACCTTCCCTTTCCTCCTCCCCGCTCGGTGCCTAGGAGCCATGGGGGAGGGGTGGGGGATGATATGACTTAGTTTTTTTAGACTAACAGTCGTTGACCAAATCATTTTTGGGGATCATGGAGCCGAACTAGGGGATGCAACCACAGAGGTCAGTGCGCATGGAGAGGGGGTAGTCTAGCACCGGAGTCCAGCCAGCAGGGACAGTGAGTCCCGACCATTAGTAGATATTATAGATTTGCTTCCACGATTGAGTGACTTGTAGTGAGGATTTTGATGTATCGGGCAGGAGCCCTCTTTAGTACTTTGCTTTATCATTACTGTGGACTCTCCGTTCGTGGAGAATTATATTATATTTCATGTGATTTTTATGGACTAATATTTGAGTTTTCATGTACTCTTATATTTATTCTACTCTTTTGCGATCAGTATGGCCGACAGTATTGGTGTTTTGTAGTGATGATCTTTGTGGCTGTATTGTTGTCACCACAAAGCGGCGGTTCTAGGCATAAGACCCAGATGGTTTTGCAAAAAATGAGGGTCTTACACCAGCAGTTGAAGTTGCAGCAGTAGTAGTCTCTCTAGACAGTCCACAGGATACATATATGATTTGTTCAGTTGAAGAAGAAGAAGAAGCAGCAGCAGAACCAGAAATAATAATTGTTGGTGTTATTTCTATTAATACCACAGTTGACCTAAATTCTTTATTATCAGTTTTTGATAGTCTATACAGTCATTTTACAATTTTTGACAATGATCTCTTTAAGGCTATAGTATGTTATACTGCACCTATTAGTTCTTCAGTTTTAGAACAACTAAGGACAAGCCTTACAGTTGTTTCTTCTTGCATTACTCCAGTTTCTCATATTGCAGTAGCAGCTGATAATGTAATAGATATTATAGAGCAAATTCCTTCCCCTCCAACTTTTTCTTGGGATGAAACTCCTATGCCAGATTTTTATGATACTCTTTTTCAAGATATGGAATAAGATGACAGTGTACATATACCATTTGATACATTAGAGATTATAACTGTACATCCAAAGGATCAGTTTGTTGATCAGACTGATTTAATTAAGCAGTTAGATGAATTGTATGATCTTCCTGTAGAAGATTCTGATGATGATGATGAATCAGATGATTCTGAGGGGTCTGGATCTAAGAAAAGGAAGATAAATAAGAAGGCTCCAGCAAAGGTTGCTCCTAAACATTCAGCCACAGCTGATATTCCTTATATGTTCTTCATGGAATACCCCTCACTCCAGACCTTCCCCACTGAATGCGGTTCTCAAAAAATGAAATGAAGAACAGGAAGAAGATGAAGAGGTATTCTTCACCTCCAAGATCTAGGAGAGGACCTCCTCCTCCTCCTCTAGTAGCAGGGGCAGTAGGTAATATTTCTTCTCAAAAGCCTACTTCTTCTCATTATCCAAAAGCTTCTCAAGACAGCAAAGAAAGACCTTCAAGGTCACAATCTCAGAGCAGCAGCCAACAGCATCCAGGTCAAAGAAGATTGCAGCAGCAGCAGTCAAGGCCAGAGAGGCCACCATCTCCAGCTTATGATCTAGAGTTGGACCCAAACTTCAGAATGGCAAGGTTTAATGAACTTATTACTTTATCTCAAATCAAGAATGCTAAAGCAGAAGGTAAGGACACTTCTCAGTTCTCAACTATGTCTTCTTATAAATAAAAAGAGCTTGACAGGTATGCTAAGAAAAACTTATTTAATGTGGACCAATACATGAGCTTACATCTAGAGGCAGTAGTGCCTAGGACTACCTTTTTGAAAATTTTTGGCTCTCAAGATCTGAAGATGAGTCAACAAGAAGCTGCAAATCCTAACAGGATGATGATCTTTACTAAATCCTCTTCTGACTCTACCTCTGATACTCCTAAGAAAGACAATTGATTTTAGATTTTATGTTCTTATAACTGTGTTTATGTTTATAACTTTCAAAACACTTTATTTTTATATCTGCTGAAAGTTTTTCTGTTAAATATTTTATGCTTTGTGTTTTTCCTTTGTAAATAGTATCGTCACCCAAATAGGGGGAGATTATTGGAACCCTATTAATGATTTGGGCTAGGATTACTATTAGGATGTTTAGTTTGACCCACCTTGTATAGTCTTGGGTCATAGGTTATTTCCATGGTTATTGTCTTAGAAGAACTCCAGCAGAAAATTAGTTCAACGAATGCAGAAAATCAGTTCGACAGAAGCAAAACTGTGGCCGACGAAAGCAGAGCAACTTTCGACGAATATCGTGCTCAACTCGACGAACTCAGGTTTCTACCACTGAAAGTGCAGCTAGATCTTATATACTCTAGAGGGGGTGAATAGAGTATATGGTGCTTTGAAACTTTTTACAACAACTGTTGTAATAAGAGTGAGCAGGGAAGCAATAATAAATCTAATCACAGCACTAAGTTAAACAAAAGCTAAGCACAGAAAAATCAAGGCCAGAAACAAGAATGAAAACAAGCAAAACCAGAAGACACAAGGAAATATAGTGGTTCCCCTAAACTTGGGTACATCCACTCTTCTACCACCCTAGGTAGGAATCCACTGCATGATGAGTTGATCAGGTGTCATGGGCACCAATGAGCTTTTGATAAGGTGCTCAAAAACAAAAGCAGATTTTTTGATCAGGTGTCTTGCCACTAATGAGCTTTTGACAAGGTGCTCAAAAACCAAGCTCAAACTTTTGAAGGGAGTTTGAGAAACCCTTTACAGAGAGGGGGTGAGAGAGTGATGGAAGTCTTCTCTTTCTCAAACAACTGAGAAGACTATGTGGATTGTTGATGTCAAAGCTCCCCCTGAATCCTTGAGATCTTCAGGAAGAAAAGCTTTGCTGAGGGTGATAGGCCTTCAAAGATTGAACTCCAGCAATAGATGATTTCAGCAATGACTAAAATGTTGAATGTCTGGAGTCTGGAAATATGTTGGCCTTGAACACTTTGAAACTAAGGAGATCTGAAGATTTCTGAAAAGATTGATCTCCTTGGATGATTGTTCTTGAGAATTCTTTGAGACAGTATATTATGTCTAACTGTGTGTCTATCTCTCTGTAATCTGTATTCTATGTGAGATTCAAAAACAACTCTTCTCTATTATTCTCTGATACAGAATAGAATAACATTCTCTTTCAAGTATAGCCGTTGGCCTGCATTAATTGCATCCTTAATTGCATAATCTCTTCTGGAGGAAAGTCCACAGAAATATTCCTTGAAAAATCCCTTGAAACTTGGTCCAGAAATGAATGAAAACGGCTAGGAAATCTCTGAATTAATTACAGAATAACTCCTTAACTGATTTGAATTTGAGTTTAGAAACATCCTGAAAGTTATCTGAAATCGTCGAACTGAGCTCTGCTATCGTCGAGCTGAGCTCAGCGATCTGGAAATATACAGCAAAAATATCGTCGATCTGAGCTCAAAGATCGTCGAACTGAGCTCAGAGATAAAGATCCAAAGCAGAGTCAAAATCGTCGACCTGAGCTCACCGATCGTCGAATGGAGTTCGACGATATAATGAAGTTGAGCTCAGCGATCGTCGAATGGAGTTCGACGATCTGTCAAAGTTGAGCTAGACGATCGTCGATCGGAGTTCGACGAATCATCTTGCTGAGCTCGACGATATGACTTAGTCTCCAAACACAAAATCTTGGTCTTCAGGGCAGCTTCCAAACCTAGACTTCTAACCCTTAGACTCAATTCTAATTGACCTATTGAGCTATACATGAGGTCAAGCAAAGATTCCTAGAGACATAGTGATCCTGACCCAAATTAGTAATAGGGTGTTCCAACAATCTCCCCCTATTTGGGTTAGGATTACTATTTACAGACTTTAGAAGAATTTAAATAACAACATACAATCAGCAAAACAGAAAAACAACAGATAGACATTGCAGAATCACAGAGATATATAGCATGCAGATAGTAATCAGAAATTACAGAAATTGTCACCTTACAATATCATTTCTTCTCCTTGCCCTTAACAAGTTTAATCTCTCTGTTAGGATTGAGGGCTTCCTTGTTTGATCTGGTATCATCTGCTGCACCCAAATATGTTTGCTTTTTAGGCCTGGGAACTACAGCTTCAGGATGTAATTTCATATACCTATCAGAATCAAAGAATTTACTTGAAGCATATCTCTCTAGCTCTTTCTGTCTTTGTTCAGACATTGTTGAAATGTTGGAAGAATCTATTCCTTGCTCTCTAGCCTTTTTAATCTGATCCAGTGCAGCTAGTTCTTTTAACCTTGCAGTCCAAGCAGCTGGATTATTTTCAGGATCCTCAAAAGGTACAGGTGACTCATATATGTTAGAGGGATTGTCTTGAGGAGGCCTGGCAGACATGGTTTCTTTCAGCTTGTAAGGGAAAGGACCAGATGTTGTATCAGTAGAAATTTGTCCTCCCCTAGAATATGGGTGTTGCCTGGAGTACCCTTTGGAGTAAACTTGAAGATCTCGTTGATTTCCTCTATACCCTCCTCTCCTAGAATGTGAACCCCTGGATTGGCTTTCCCTATGGTAAGATCTGGCATGAGGCTGATAGGGAGCCTGACTTCTGGCTAGGGGTTGAGCTGTAGAGCTTCCACCTGCACCTGCATCAGGAGGAGGTGGTGGAGGAGGATGAGAGTGCTGGAATTGGGATGAACCCTTCTCATATTTTCTTTTCTTCTTCATTGCTTTCAGCTGGTTCTTGGAGTACTGCATCCAGTGCTCAGTGATAGGGCAGTCATGTAAAATGTAATGTGGAATATCATTGTTATCCTTAACTTTGGCAGGAGGTACCCTCTTCATGGCTTTGCTCCTTGCCTTTCATTTCCTGACAATGGTAGCAGAAGAGTCATCAGAGTTTGTTCTAAATTCATCACTTTCAGAACTCTGGTCATCATAGAGAGCATCTATTTTCTTCATTAGATCCTTCTTGAGCTGTACAGAAGCAGATGAGGCAGAGGTTGTAGCAGCAGGTGTTGAAAAGGTAACAGCAGAGACAGCAGTAGATGTTGAAGGTGTTGCACTAGGAGTAGAAGCAGAAACAACAGCAGCAACAGATACTGGAGAGGTGATAACAGCAGTAACAGTCTCACTAACAGCAACAGAAACAGAAGGAATATCATCAAGGACTGCAGAAGGCTCAAATTAAGGTGCCTCTGACATCAGAATTTCCTTGGAAATTGGTTCATCAGAAATAGCAGAGACTTCAGCAGCAATAAAGGCAGTAATGTCAGAAGAAACAATAATACATTCTTCAGAAGAAGCAGCAGCATCAACATTTTCAGCAGCAGCAAATACTGAATTTACAAAGGAGGTAATAATGCTTGGGTCACAGCAAGAAAATGGCATAAGTGCCTTGGATAAATCTTCTGGAGGCTGGACAGCATTGACCTCTGGCAGACAGCTGAAGTATGCAAAATCAAAAACTGATAGCAAAGACCTGAGGTCTATTGCAAGGACTGCAGCAGGAGGAACTTGTGCTTGAGGCACAGCAACAGCAGCAAGAGGAGGAGCTGAAGAAGCAGTAAAGACAGCAGCAGACAGACTAACAGAAGCAATCACAGAAGCAACAGCAGCAACAGTAGCAGCATGAAGACTCACTTCATATGGCATCTCCCCCTGCCTAGATGCAGACATGTCTGGATCAAGGCACACTGCTATAGGTGCTGCCTGAGGGAAGAGGGAAGAGAGCTTGGCAGAGAGGGTTGCCACTGACAGGTGTAGTGGAGCCAAGGAGGTCTCCAACAGCAGAGAGAGCCTGGGGGCAAGCAACTCATACAGCCTGTCAGCAAGGGCTGGGAGGTCTACTTGCTCAAGGGTTACTGGAGCAGAGGTAGAAGATATAGGAGCAGGTGATGGTTCTGGTAGAGGAGAGCTGGTGAATGGTGGAAGGGATGGCTGAGGTGTTGGAAAGGTGGATATGGAGGATAGAGGGATGGAGATAGATGGGGTAAATGTTGGTTGGTCAATGATTTGGTGTAGAAGGTCTTGAAAGGAGGTGGAGGATGAGGGTAGCTCAGGAGGAGATGATGGGTAATCATCCATAAAGGAATCATCAAGTAGGGTGAAGGATGGATGAGAGGGTGATGAAGTGACATCTGGTGGAGGGTAGGAGAATAATGGGTGGAATTATTCTTCTGGTGGTGGTAGATTAGGTACTGGAGATGGTGTGGATGTTGGAGATGGGCTGGATATGATGATGGTGGATGGAACTGGAATGGTAGATGGTATGGGAAGGGATGGAATTGGAGGAGGAGGAGCAGAGGCAACAACAGCAGGCAGGTCATCTGCAAGGGCAGAGACCTGTGGAGGAGTGACTCTTAGAGTCCTTGTGCATGAGGGAGTACTGGAGGAGGGCCTGCTGGGCTTGCTAATTGTCTGTCCCACTTTCCAAAGAGGGCACAAGACAGTCTCTTGGAGGCATTTATATGAATTCCAGAGGAGACCAGCAAGGCAGGGCACCTGTGCTGCAGAAACACTCCAATGATTCTCCCAAAGTTAACAAAACTTTTGTTGATTTTCTTTTTGATGAGGTCAAAGAAAACCTCTCCCCAATTCAGATTCTTCTTATCTACAAGAGCTCCCATGAAGCAGAGCTGATACCTTGAAATTGTATCATGGGCAGAGTGCTTTGCCAGTAGCACTTTCCCAACAACATCTGCCATAAATCTGTACTCCACAGATAGGTTGCTTTTGAAGAGCTTGCTAGGGTTTCCCTCTGAATGACCCATTCTGGCAAGCAGTTCAGAATACTCATCTCCAGATAACTCAGCAGTATCTTCACCATTTCTCAACCCAAAAACTTCTGATAGAATTGTTGGGGTCAAGGGTACCTGAGTTGCAGCTATAGACCAAACAATGGTAGAGTTATCTTGATTATGGGCAGTATAAACCCACTCCTTTATTTCATCAGATGACAGCTTGATCCTGGTGGTCATTATGGCAGTCAAGTTCTGGTCTTTGCTTAATCCCAATATATCTTGAAAAACCTGGTCAGTTGTGCTGAATGATTCCATGTCGATGTCAAAACCAGCATCAAACTTCATAGCAGCAAGAACAGCAACTGACACAGCCATGGGTACCTGCAAAAATTCTACAAACAAAACGACCAAGTGTAGAACTGTTTGGAGGGAAAGAAAATTCTTGCAGAGAAATCAAAAGCGCAAGGGAGAACGACGGCGAAAAAAGAGTTTTATATTAGGGTTCGACGCAGAATTGGAAAGATCGTTGAACTCAGTTCGACGATCGATGCTACTAAAGGAATCTGAAGAGTCTTCAACATCGTCGATCTCCGTTCGACGATATTGGAGAGCGTCGTGCTCCGTTCGACGATCGTTCAGAGAACTTAATCGTCGAGCGCCGTTCGACGATCGTTGACCGGAAGAGATAGTTCATACTATCTGAGAGATGCTGAACTCAGTTCGACGATTTAGGAAATCGTCGATCTCCGTTCGACGATCTTGGGGCAAATCGTCGAGCGCAGTTCAGAGTTCAGAAAAATTCTAGACACTAAGAAAAATCAGAATGTTTGCCTAGTCTTGGTCAGTTTTTAAGCTTTCAAAATCTTGGATATTATTTAAGACTTCCTCCATCTAACATTCCTAACTGATTTAGGAAGATGGTGTGTTTCTTTTCATCCAAGGGTTTGGTGAAAATATCTCCCCTTTGTAAATCAGTTGGGATATATTGTAGTACAATTTTATTCTTTTCAACATTATCCCTTAAGAAATGATGCCTAATCTCTATGTGTTTTGTCCTACTATGGAGGACTGAATTTTGAGCTATAGAAATAACACTAGTATTGTCACAAAAGATTTTAGACTTCTCTAAGTTGTAGCCATAGTCTAGGAGTTGGTTTTGAATCCACAAGATTTGTGAACAACAACTGCCTGCAGCCATATATTCAGCTTCAGCAGTTGAAGTTGACACAGATGTTTGTTTCTTACAAAACCAAGAGACAAGTCTGTCACCAAGGAACTGACAAGTTCCACTGGTGCTTTTCCTGTCAATTGTGCATCCAGCATAATCAGCATCTGAGAATCCAGTTAAATCAAATGCTGAATCTTTTGGATACCAGAGACCTAGATTTGGACAACTTTTAACATACCTGAGAATCCTCTTTACTAATGTTATGTGTGACTCTCTAGGGCTTACTTGGAACGTAGCACATATACATGTAGCAAACATTATATCTAGTCTACTTGCTGTAAGATACAGTAAAGAGCCAATCATTGCTCTATATGTTGTCTGATCAATAGGTTTCCCATGTTCATCAGCATCCAATACAGCATCAGTAGGCATGGGTGTTTTCATACAAGATGCCTCAGACATACCAAATTTCTTAACCAGTTCATTTGCATATTTGGTTTGAGAAATAAAGATGCCTTCAGCATGTTGCTTGACTTGCAATCCTAGGAAGAAGGATAGCTCACCCATGCTACTCATCTTAAATTTAGAATGCATCAGGTTAAAAAACCTTCTGCACAATTTGGAGTCAGTAGAACCAAAAATGATATCGTCCATATAAATCTGTACTAGTCGGGTATGGGACTTATGGGTTCTAATGAAAAGAGTTTGGTCTACTCTACCCCTTATAAAACCATTTTCCAAGAGAAAGCATGCTAGGGTCTCATACCATGCTCTAGGAGCTTGCTTGAGACCATATAATGCTTTATTCAGTCTAAAAACATAATCAGGATAAGTAGGAGAGATAAAACCTGGAGGTTGTCTGACATAAACTTCCTCTTTGATGTCTCCATTTAGAAATGCACTTTTGACATCCATCTGATATACCTTGAAGCCTTTATGAGCTGCATAAGCTAGAAATATTCTGATGGCTTCTAATCTTGCAACTGGTGCAAAGGTCTGGTCGTAGTCGATTCCTTCTTCTTGAGAGTATCCCTGATCAACTAGCCTTGCCTTGTTCCTTATAATTACTCCTTGATCATCGAGTTTGTTTCTGAATACCCACTTTGTTCTGATAATGGAATGATCCTTAGGCTTTGGCACTAGTTCCCATACTTTGTTCCTCTCAAATTGATGCAACTCCTCTTGCATTGCAATGATCCAGTGTGGATCTTGCTCTGCATCTTGAATGGACTGAGGTTCAATTTGAGATAGGAAGCAGGTGTGCAACAGGTTTTGGTTGACCTGATTTCTGGTTTGCACACCAGCTGAGATGTCTCCAATTATTTGGGAAATTGGATGGTCTCTTGTTGTTACTAAATCAACAGGGGGTGTTGATTGTTCACCAACCTGTGTTGTTGTTTCCTGTTGTTGTACAACAACTGGCTCTTCAAGTTGTTCTTCAATATGTTGAGCATTCCCTTCATCTTCATTGCTTTCATCCTCTTGAGTAACCTGTAACTTGTTCAAGTCTTCAACTAGAGAGTGTTCCTGCAAAGGTTCTATGGTAGAAGAAATCTTCTCCTTGAAAGACATGTTAGATTCATCAAATGAAATGTGAATAGATTCCTCAATTTTCAAAGATGATTTATTATAGACCCTATAGGCCTTGCTGATCATGGAGTATCCCAAAAACACTCCTTCATCAGCTTTGGCTTGAAATTTTGCTAAATATTTCTTGTCATTATTGTGAATGTAGCAAATACAACCAAAGACTCTAAAATAGTCAACTTTAGGTTTCTTCCCTTTGAGTAATTCATAGGGAGTCTTTCCCTTTAGTTTATGTATCAGACTTCTGTTCAACACATAGTTGGAGGTGTTCACTGCCTCTGCCCAGAAGTATAGAGGAAGGTGAGCATCTGACAACAATGTAGTGGCAGATTCAATAAGGGTTCTATTTTTCCTTTCAGCTACCCTATTTTATTGAGGAGTTCTAGGAGCTGAGAAAGTATGCCTGATCCCTTCACTCTGACAGAACTCTTGCATAAGAAGAGAATCAAACTCTGTCCCATGATCACTTCTGATCAGGGCAATGTGAGTATTGAACTCAATCTGTATACATTTGAGAAACTCTGTCAGACACTTAAAGTTATCAGACTTCTTCCTTAGAAAGAACACCCAAGTGAATCTAGAGAAGTCATCTAAAACTACTAAAGTGTAGGATTCCCCTCCTAGGCTTTGTACTGTGATGGGTCCAAATAGATCCATGTGTAACAGATACAATATCCTAGGTGAATCACTCTTATTAAGTGACTTAAAGCTGTTTTTAGTTTGCTTGCCTAATTGACAAGCCCTGCATAGTCCTTCCTTCTTGTAGGGGCCAGAAGGTAGTCCTCTAACAAGGTTGTCCTTGGATAGCCTAGCAATAATTCTAAGGTTTAGGTGTCCTAATCTCTTATGCCATAAAATATTTGGTATACAGACAGAATTAAACAAGCAGATATCTACATCAGTTGAAAGAAAATCTACTAGATAGATGTTACCTTTCCTTTTACCTGTCAACACAGTTGTGTTGTCGTCTGACTTGATTTTGCATAAGGCTTTGCTGAAGGTTACCTGGTAGCCTTCATCACATAGCTGACTGATGCTAATTAGGTTGTGTTTCAGTCCTTCCACATAAGCTACCTTCTTGAAAGTTACTGATCCAATCTGGACTGCACCATATCCTTTAGTCTGTCCAAAGTTTGAATCACCAAAGATAACTTTGGGTCCAAGCTTGGCTCTGAAGGATGTGAGGTTGTCCTTGTTCCCTGTCATGTGCTTAGAGCACCCACTATCCAAATACCACTGCTGGTTAGATGTTGGATAGGTCTTCTACTGCACATAAGACAATTCATTTGTTTTTGACCCTGTTTACCTTGGGCCTAGGTTGATAACCTTTAAATTCTGAAATGAAAGACATCCCAGGTTGACTCTTATATCCTTCAGGATGATATCTCCTTGGAGGTATAATCCATTCAGTACAAGGGTTAAAGATTTGGGATGAATGACCCTTAGGATTCAATTTTGATTTGCCTTTGAAAAATTTTCCAGAGCTCTTACCTCTGTTCGACGATCTTGGAGCTGCGTTCGACGATCTTGGGTCAGATCGTCGAGCTCCGTTCGACGGTCGACTATGGCTGAGGTCAGGTATTTGAGATCGTCGACCTACATTCGACGACTTTAGTTGAGATCGTCGAGCTGCGTTCCGCGATCGTCGATCTTCATTCGGCGATCGTCGATCTCCGTTCGACGATTTCTGCTGTGACTTGGTTTTCTGGGGCAGATCAGAATTTTTCCTAGCAACCTCTACAACTCCCTTTCCTTTGTCAGAAATGAATTTGATTGGAGTTGTTAGAACTATAGGTTGGCTGGATGAAGCACCCAAGCCCAGTGTACTGTTGAATCTGGAGTTCACTGTGCTTGTGATTTCCATCAGCTTGATGCTTCTCCCATTGAGGGATTCTTCAAGCTTTTTGGCCTCAGAGAGCTCACTTTTCAGTGAAGCTTTCTGTTCCCTACAGCACTCCAACTTCTGAGAGAGTTTAAGGTTTTCTGACTTTAAAGTATTGTGTTCAGATAATTGATTTCTGAGAGAGATAATTTCTTTCTCAGACTTTAGCAGGTCTAAACACAGTGCTTTAAATTCAGATTTAAAATCCTCTGAGCTAAAATCAAAAGAACCAATTACCTGATCTTCTTCAGGTTGAGTCTCTGAGTCTGACTCTAACTCCTCTTCCTCTGAATTGTGCTGTGAGGCATTGATTGTCACCATGCAGAACTCCTTTTCTTCTGCATCATCCTCATCATCACTGGAGCTGGATGAGGCTTCTGACTCTTCTTCAGTCTCACTCCAGGATTCAGCAACAAACCCTTTTCTTGTATGCTTGTTTTTGCTTGAAGAAGGTTTGCCATTGCCATTCCTTTTGGAGTCTCTCTCCTTTCTTCTTTCTTTCCTGTCCCTTCTGTCCTTGTTCTTGTTCTCTGGACAGTCAGGAACTATGTGCCCTGGTTTCCTGCAACCAAAGAAAATAATGTCTTTATTATTACTAATGGACTTGTCATACCTAGGCTTATCCTTCTCTTTGTATGATCTTCTTCTGAAGTCCTTTCTGGCCATTTTGTAAAATCTTTTAGCCAACAGACTGAGTAGTTCATCATTGCCTGTGGCTTTGTCTTCAGGCAGATCTTCAGTTGCCTTGAAGGCTATGGTCTTCTCTTTTCTTGTGGCTGGTGAGGCAGCCTTCTGTTCTTCCTATCTATTCTTGATGAGTAGCTCATAAGATTTGAGCTTACCCAATAGAGCTTCAGTAGTGATCTCGTTCAGACTTCTGGCATCCTTAATTGGCCAGATTCTTGAATCCCAAGTGCTAGGGAAACACATTAGGATCTTGTCATTAAGTTCAGTTAGTGAGATCTCTTTGTCCAATGTCCTGAGTTCACTGACAATTAGACTTAGCCTGTTGTACATGTCTCCCACTGACTCAGTCTCTCCCTTCTTGAAATTCTCATATTGAGAGATGAGATGGGATCTCCTATCCTTTCTCTCATCAGCTGAGCCTGAGACTATTTCTGAGAGTTTGTCCCAAATTTCCTTTGCTGAATTGCATTCAGCCACCTTTTGAAATATGTCATCAGACATTGTCTGGGCCAAGATGTTCATAGCCTTGGCATCAGCTACCTTCCATCTCTTGATATCAACATCTGCTCCTGATGGAGATGGAACAACATTTGTACTTGTGTTCTCTGGGGGTCTTGGACATACTGTCAAAACAGAGTTAAAGATATCTTCGTCAATAGAATTCATGTAAAGTCTAATCCTTGCTTTCCAAAGTGCAAACTTGGATAGATTGCACACTGGAGGTCTGGTGCTAGCATAATCTTTGTTTTGGGCCATGATTTGTGAAAACAAAATCTAATAATAAACTACAAAAGAAAAACAGATCTAACTAGGGATCTTTGGGTTCAGGTGTTAGCCTGTACAACCAATCAGGTATGATATGTTTAACCAACCTGGCTCTTATAACAATTGAAAGTGCATCTAGATCTGATGTACTCTAGATGGGGGGGTGAATAGAGTATATGGTGCTTTGAAACTTTTTACAACAACTGTTGTAATAAGAGTGAGCAGGGAAGCAATAATAAATCTAATCACAGCACTAAGTTAAACAAAAGCTAAGCACAGAAAAATCAAGGCCAGAAACAAGAATGAAAACAAGCAAAACCAGAAGACACAAGGAAATATAGTGGTTCCCCTAAACTTGGGTACATCCACTCTTCTACCACCCTAGGTAGGAATCCACTGCAGGATGAGTTGATCAGGTGTCCTGGGCACCAACGAGCTTTTGATAAGGTGCTCAAAAACCAAAGCAGATTTTTTGATCAGGTGTCTTGACACCAATGAGCTTTTGACAAGGTGCTCAAAAACCAAGCTCAAACTTTTGAAGGGAGTTTGAGAAACCCTTTACAGAGAGGGGTGAGAGAGCGATGGATGTCTTCTCTTTCTCAAACAACTGAGAAGACTATGTGGATTGTTGATGTCAAAGCTCCCCCTGAATCCTTGAGATCTTCAGGAAGAAAAGCTTTGCTGAGGGTGATAGGCCTTCAAAGATTGAACTCCAGCAATAGATGATTTCAGCAATGACTAAAATGTTGAATGTCTGTAGTCTGGAAATATGTTGGCCTTTAACACTTTGAAACTAAGGAGATCTGAAGATTTCTGAAAAGATTGATCTCCTTGGATGATTGTTCTTGAGAATTCTTTGAGACAGTATATGATGTCTAACTGTGTGTCTATCTCTCTGTAATCTGTATTCTATGTGAGATTCAAAAACAACTCTTCTCTATTATTATCTAATACAGAATGGAATAACATTCTCTTTCAAGTATAGCCGTTGGCCTGCATTAATTGCATCCTTAATTGCACAATCTCTTCTGGAGGAAAGTCCACAGAAATATTCCTTGAAAAATCCCTTGAAACTTGGTCCAGAAATGAATGAAAACGGCTAGGAAATCTCTGAATTAATTCCAGAATAACTCCTTAACTGATTTGAATTTGAGTTTAGAAATATCCTGGAAGTTATCTGAAATCGTCGAACTGAGCTCTGCTATCGTCGAGCTGAGCTCAGCGATCTGGAAATATACAGCAAAAATATCGTCGATCTGAGCTCAAAGATCGTCGAACTGAGCTCAGAGATAAAGATCCAAAGCAGAGTCAAAATCGTCGACCTGAGCTCACCGATCGTCGAATGGAGTTCGACGATATAATGAAGTTTAGCTCAGCGATCGTCGAATGGAGTTCGACGATCTGTCGAAGTTGAGCTAGACGATCGTCGACCGGAGTTCGACGAATCGTCGTGCTGAGCTCGACGATATGACTTAGTCTCCAAACACAAAATCTTGGTCTTCAGGGCAGCTTCCAAACCTAGACTTCTAACCCTTAGACTCAATTCTAATTGACCTATTGAGCTATACATGAGGTCAAGCAAAGATTCCTAGAGACATAGTGATCCTGACCCAAATTAGTAATAGGGTGTTCCAACAACCACTAAGCTCAGCTCGACGAAAACTGAGTTCCTGTCGACGAACTTTGACCTTAGCTCGGCAAGTCAACTCCACGATAGCCAAACTCAGCTCGACAAAATTCAAGCTCAGCTCGACGAACTCTGAGCTCAGGTCGACAAATAAGAACACCCTGTTCGATGAAATCCAGGCTCAGGTCGATGAAATGCTTGCAGAGTTTGACTAATTCTTTGCAGTGTTTTTGGCAGTTTTATTTACAGAAGGCAGAACATTTTCAAGCTTAATTTCAGGCTGTTATATATTATAAAGGCAGAATAATTTAAAGGCTTAATTACAGACAGTTATGACTCTGATACTTAATGCAAAATATTCTAACGAATATAGTCGTTTAGAAGCAGCATTAAATATGGATATATCACAGAGTTTAAAGCTAATCAATTTCCGAGGCAGTTACCATTCTCTGGAATTCCTTAGACGTTTCAGAATCGATTAATTCAATTGTTTGAATTCCTCTCAATATTCTATATATATGTACATACGATTGCTACCTCAAGGTTACAGACCTAGATATACTGACTTAGAGACTTGCAGATCAATATATACTCTTACAGTATTAGATCTTCAGTCACTGCTTGTGCAATGTCTTCATCTCTCAGAAATAACATTCTTGAAGGCCTACACCCTGAAAAAAAGATTCTCCCTCAATCACAAATTCTACTCAACACAGGGGGAGATTTTTTCTTCAACATCAATCCATTAGTCTTCTCAGAGAATCTTAAAAGAGAAGACATCATCAACTTTTAGTTTATTTTCATAAACTATGTACATGGTTATAACTCCCTTCAAAAGTTAAACCCTTTGGTTCTTAAGTCACCTGATCAAAAGACCTAGATTGGTTTTTGGGTATCTGATCAAAGCTCAAAGGGTTGCTAGATCACCCTTAGAAAAATAGATCTTGTGGTGGCACGGCACCTGAGCAAAAACCCGGTGTGGCAGGGCACCTGATCAAAAACTTGTAGTGGATTCCTACCAGGGTGGTAGAAGAGTGGATGTAACCAGATTTATTGGGGAACCATTATAAATTTCATTGTATTGCATGTGATTGTTATTCTCTTTATTTGTGTGATGTGATTGCTTCTCTCTCTATATATATATATCGCTAGTTTTTAAATCCGGTATAAAAATAAATCAAAATTTTAAAATACCCTATTCACCCCCCTCTAGTGTAAAGCAGATCTATCTCTCTCTTACAATTAGTATCAGAGACTACTTTCAGAGGCGAAAAGGTGAAAGTAGCTCTCGTATGAAGTACCACTGGGAACGTGGGACAAAAAAAAGTAATATGTTCAATTAATAAATAATATTTAATTTTTTCATCTATCTGTTTACGTCATTCATTAGGAAATGTTCTCTTAATATTTTCCTTTTATTAACTTGTAGGGAAAAGAAGTTTGATACAATTCTTCTTATAGCAATGCTGATGAAGACCGAAGCCCAATCAGATGTCGACTAGATGGGGGATTGCAGTTAATTACATAATTTAAGGACAATAATTTTGAAATCTGATTTGGAACTGTAATTTAACTCTTTTTTACAACTGCAATTAGCTGTCATATCTTTTTTTCACTGAAAAGAAAAGATTTCTCAAGTTCGTAGTTGTTTTTTTTGCAACTGTAAAAGCACTATACTTTTGAACTGTAAATTAGTATAAGCACAATGCAGCTTGGAAACTGCACTTTCAAAATGTGATGTTTTTAGCACTATAATTTGAAACTATGGAACAACAACCCCTTTGAACTGAGAAAAAACAATTTCTCAAGTTCCTAATTTTTTGGGGAACTATAAAACAACTACTCTTTTGAAATGTAAATTACGAATATAATCATCATATGATATGTCAAATGTTACCCAAGATATTATACATCAATAACAAATTAAAGTACCACAAAAATTTCAAAGTCTTTAAAGCAACATGCATATAACATAAGTTTCAATGTGAACATATCTCTGCAAAGGTTATAATTAAATCAGCCACAATTTATGTGCGAAATTTGGCTGTTTAAGCAAACCAAGAGCTGCATTCTTTCCCAGATATCTCATCAATTGATAGAAGCGCCTCCATATACTTTAGAACGAAAACACTACAATCATCTTCATTTTCCTATTGTGGCAATCCTGGAACTTCCACAATAGGCCAATCCTCGATTCAGAATGGAAGTTCTCATGTTGCTTCTTCATGTAGTATTTTAACCTGCAAGAGAACTCAGAAAATTAAAAAGTGGTTGAAATCTGAATGTTAAATCATTATTTTTTAAAAAAATCTCACCAATGTTTCAATTCCCTTACTATGATGCTTTCTTTTCATTGAGTCATAAAACTCTCATCTATGTTGCTTCAACTGGCACACCAATAATGCCCAGTGATTGGTTAGGTGGCATGACATGATAATTAAATCACTATTTTCATACTGATTTTTTTTAAAAGCTTTATTAGGCATCTAGTATTGTTAGCATTGTTTTTGCGGTAGTACTATGGAGAAATGTTAGTGAACATGAGAGCAACGTATAACATAAGTATTTGCATTTTTGGTGTACTTACAGCATAGTCAAATGAAACATAAAGGAAATTTCTTATATTCGACTTCAAAAGTGCCTTCTTGGCTTTGAGTGCAACAACATACGTATTTAGGTGTGTGTTGTGCAGCCATCGACCATGTAGGAGTTCATCCATATGACCTCACGTCATCAAAATGCTTTCATTACTGAAAACGGTGTCACAGCTGCAAATAACAAACATATCACTTACATATTACTAATATGTACTTGACTATAACTATATTACATACATGCAACATAGACGAGTGACAATACCTTTCTAGGAATTTTTAATCATATCATCTATAACCTTGCACTCAAAAGCTGATATGTACGATCTGTCGTGATAAATGTTATCTTCCTTTACCTTCCCCTTTACCTTAGCTTTTCTTTTGAAGGGTTATTTGGTAAATTTTTCTTTCTACTTTGTCTATTTTTTATATTTTTAACTAGACTACTAATGTTAAAGTCGTCTGTATTGACCTCCGATTTAACTTTTACAATCGACATAAATGGTTTGTCTGGCGATACAGGTTGCGCATGCAGCAGAGAGGTCTGAGGAGGTGTAGCATGTAGTGGTTGTGGTTCACCACATAATATGGCTTCTAATTTGGCAAACCATGACTCACAACAGTCTATAATTGAGCGCACCTCCAACCACACTTCAGTTTGAATAAAATTTTTGAGACAGGCCTCCAGTCCTGGCATGCCATCATCAAATAAATATTCCTTTGCTTCCATTCTTGCTTTCTTCTTTACTTTATTCTTCGCATTTTTTTTTACTCTTTTCTTCAACAACTTCTTCTCATTTTTAACATTCTCTCGCAGTTCTTCCACGGTGAAGATATAATCATCTAACTCAGTTTTTAATTCTGCTTGCACCTTCTCGTCAGATATATTTTTGTAATAACATTCTTATTTTTTAAACATGTTTGAAGTCTTAATCATCCTCTTCCTCTTCTTCAGCAAGTAACTTTTCCTCACTCTTCAAAATATCCATGAATTTTAGTTTTATCTACAGTTCAAACCAAAAAAATGTACTACATCAAAATACAATTGAAAATACGGTTTAGAATTACGACTGCAAATGCCTACTACAATTACGACTACAAATGCATACTAGAATTACGACTATAAATGCATAATAGAATTACGACTGCAAAAGCCTACTACAATTATGACTGTAATGTCTACTAGAATTACGACTGTAAATGCATACTGCAATTATGACTGTAAATGTCTACTATAATTACGACTATAAAGGCCTACTAAAATTATGACTGCAAATGCATAATAGAATTACGATTGCAAATTCCTACTACAATTACGACAGCAAATATCTACTAGAATTACGACTGTAAATGCATAATGGAATTACGACTGCAAATGATACTGCAATTAAAACTATAAATGCATTTTAGACTTATGACTATAACTAGTTCTAAATTTTTAACGAAAAGGAAAATTGCAACTGTAGATGCAACCATTTAGGTATTACCAACCTTATAACTCGTTTGTAGTTTCGTTAAGAGATCGATGCAAAACTGGGCACGATAACTCTTCTTAGATGACCAACGACACATTCTAGGCCTAATAAGTTCATCAACAATCACATGCACATCTGTGTGCTCGTAAAGTCACACTTAGAGCAAAAAATAATGTAATTACAAAATGTTTAATATAAAAAGAATGCACTGAAAATTATCTTACTTACCAATTGTATGGTTGCACAACCCTCCAAGTATCCCAAATTAATACCAACTTTCTTGACTACACTAGCTTGACTTAGTGCATCAACCTGCAATAGCAAAAAATGGTGAATTTCCTTTGGCTAATTATACTTCAGAAAGTTCGAGAAATCTCTAATTGTTTACAGAGAGACTGGGATCTTCATCCCTTTCAGCAGGAAGAAGAATACGTTGACCAAATAGAGGATTAAGCTATCCAATCTCCTACTCTCCAAAGTGAGAGACCAATCTTCCAACGCGAGACTATTAAGATCCTCAGTCAAATATTTGTATGATATATTTATACACGGCAGTCTAATAAACGTAGATTCCTCTCCCTGGTTTGGAAGACCCAAGATCAAAGAAACCTTATTAACAGTCAATTTATATTAGTTATTACTAGCAAAAAAGCATGTTTATGTCTGTTAAAGGCTCGTACAAGAACATAAAGTAATGGTATACTTTGCGGTAGTCTGGGCATCTCAAACAACTACAACGCACTAGCTTCCCTCAAAATATTAAAAGTTTGATCTTCTAAAGCGTCTAACAAAGGATGCGCATTCAACTTGAAAGTCAATATAGCACATCTGGAGTGTAAGTAATTGCTCCCAGGCACTACAAAAGAGGTTTTAATTTAGCATATATAAATACAAAAAACACGCCAAAAAATGTGTAGATAATCTCACTTGTTCTTGAATGTTCTCTTCCTTGAATGTCTCCTATAGGAAAGTTGTATTACAAAAAAATATAATTAAGAAGCATATTGTAAAATGAAACAATAAACTTTCAATTACAATTGCAATTACATCTACTTAAAAATAGAATAGTAACTTCATTTTAATATGAAAGATTGAAGAGAAAATGCAAAAAAATAACAACTAGTTATAATTGTAAATAGAACTATAATTTAGAATGTTTTGGGTTCTGAAGCTGTAATCATACAAATAATTGGAGTTCTAAATAGAGGAATAAATTGAAATAATTTTCAACATAGATTAGAACCCTAAACATTAAAGTAGTTACAATAGGAATAATAAGACGAAAATCCAAAAAAAGGTCATTTCTCTACCTCCCAGGGCTATGTACAACTGATGATGTGAATAGTTTATTAATTAAATGGCCTGTAAATAGAACTGTGATTTCAACTATTTTTTGTCATGCAGTCGTAATCATACAAAAAATTGAAGTTCAAAATAGAGAAGAAGACATTGTAACAATATTGTACATAAATTAGAACTGTAAATAGTACAAAAGTTACAAGTGGAATAAAATAACATAAATAAAAAAATTAATTAGACAGCATTTTACAGTTAAAAAATAAAGAACCGCATACACCAATATAATTATAACACGAATTACAAAAATAACTGTTAGGGTCTTTGAACTGTAAGAAAACTAGAATAATGACTGCGTATCATTATACATTTTAATTGCAACTTGAACTCCAATTATGACTATAAATATTACGAAAACTGTTTGGTTTTTTGAACTATAAAGATAACTAGAATAATGATTGTAATTTCAATTTGGACTGCAATTTCAATTTGGACTGTAAATCACAGTTCTTGAGTGTTCTCTTCCTTGAATGTCACTAGAACTATTATTAAATGGACTGTAAATAGAGAAGAATGCATTGTAATCATACAAAAAATTTCAATTTGGATAGTAAATAGAACTATGATAACTAGAATAGTTTATTAATTAAATGGACTATAAATAGAACTATGATTATGACTGTTTTTTTGTACTACAGCATAATCATACAAAAAATTAGAGTTCCAGATAGAGAAGAAGGCATTGCAATAATATCGTACACAAATTAGAACTGTAAATAGTACAAAAGTTATAACTAGAATAAAGTAACATTAAACCAAAAAAATTTAATTAGACTGCATTTTACAATTCAAAAACAAAGAACTATAAATACTATTATAATTAAAACATGAATGACAAAAAGAACAGTAAGAGTCTTTGAATGGTAAGAAAACTAGAATAACGACTACATATCTTTATACATTTTGAATTGCAACTTGAACTCCAATTACGACAATAAATATTACAAAAACTGTTTAGTTCTTTGAACTGTAAAGATAACTATAATAACGACTGTAATTTCAATTTGGACTGTGATGCGATTGTTTTTACTCTATGTATAAACTATGAAGATAGGTAAAAGTTAACTTGATTTTACTCTCAGGCAAGTGGACATATCAATCATAAAATAGGAGAACTCTACATCTTGTGTCGTATTCCACGGGGTCTTTTCAAGTGCTCGTACTCACTCTCACACTATTATCATACCTATAATTAAAATTGATTGTTACCCTAAATTAACCTTATTAGAACTACTTGGATAAAGAGACATTGAAGGATTAAGGATAGTAAAAAGCAGATAATCTAAGAGTAATCACATGAGAATAATCACTCATTAATTCAATTCTATGTAATCATGCAACAATAAGATTATCGAATTCGTAGTATTGTAAGGGATAAACCTCTATCAAATTCTCTCTCGAGCAATCCAATACCTAAACCTGAGTTGAGTAAATTTTCTCTCGAACAATTCACAACACTCAAGTTTGTAATAATATAAAGCAACACTATCTAATACATAAATTCATGAAATCCTATCTCTAAAATACCATGAATCCAATTATCTGTATTACCATGATCCAAACAACATATCTCTCGATCATGCGATTTGAAATACAAAGAGAAAGAACACCAGAATATGAATGTATAAACATCATCACAAACATCCAATTTCTCAATCTAGAAGTTTGGGAATCAAATAAAATAAGTTCTAACTTCAAATCTAATATTAATCTCTTTATTTGAAAGCATCCATACAAATAAAATACCATGAATCCAAAGTAAAAAAAACAACATACATGATTACTGAATTGATCCATAAAAATAAGTCTCATGCAAAATGTGAAAATAAAGTTAGATCCACTAAGAGAAAGGGAAGTTTAAAAGAGATACATGAAGATTAAAACCATACAAATTATCTCCTTCAATTTATCCTTCACTTAAGTGCCCCACTTTCGTTCTCCAGGAATTTTCCAAGTTCTTCAATCCAAAAGTCTATATTCTATTTTTCATACAGGTTTTTATAGTCTTCTTGCAAACAGGGTCGAACACGGGTTCCAACACGGCCGTGTCACAAGCCGTATGGGTGGTTCTAAAGCAGTTTAACATGAAAAGATGCGTATGGTCGTGGGTCGTATGATTTGACATGGCTGAGAACATGGTCATGTTGTTCTTCCTGGCTCCACACACGGCTTGGTTTGGCAGCAGGTCCAATAAGGACACGGGTAGGTACACGTCCATGTGCCTACCCGTGTGGTGCTCTGAGTTCTCTTCCAATCTTTGTGATCTTTCCCGATAAGGACACGGGTAGTGACATGGGCATGTTCCTACCCGTGTGTGCCCAATTCCAGTCCTGTCCTAAGTCATGTTGGATCCGTGAACACCTCTGTTTGCTCCAAGACTTTTAGTTCCAAGGACTTGCAATACCTGCATTAAGAAGATGAATGAATAAATAAATAGCTTAATACATGAAATAAAGGAAACTCCATATTGTGCTCTTCTATTCGTGATAATTCAAATTCTTAACTATTTTCGCACAATTATAACGATTGGAGGTATACAATAGTGGACATGATTACAAATATGATAGTAAAAAAGACATATATAATTGTACTCATCAAATACCTCCAGACTTAAGTGTTTGCTTGTCCCTAAGAAAACTAATTAAAACACTTGGGCTACCAACAATTAATTTTTCTTCCGCAAGCTGGTTGCTATGAATTCAAAGAGAAATTTAATGTTGTAATTGTATAGCAAATAATATAGCAGACTTTTCTAAATATAACTTTATCTTAAAATTCCTCCAATATATCTCTAAACTATTTTTCACTCTTTCCTAGAAATAAAATTACAGTCATCCATAACAAATGTGAGGAGAAAATAACAATCTCAATAAGGTAGGCATTAGTGTTTCAAAACTCATAAGTACCAATATTGATAGCCATAAGCTTGCCTTTTTCACACCCTCTCCACGACACTAGTTAGGATTAACTAGGTTGGATCCTTAGGACTTGTATTATGATGTAACCTTTTGGCTTAGGATAAAAGATTATGGGTAGGGTAATCAAAGATAAATTTGATGGTTCATATCACACCTAGATAACGATTGAGCCTCTTGCTTTGTAATTACCTTAACATACATCAATACTATAAAAGCACCCCCAGACTTTACAATTATTATACTTCAGACTTCCCACATTTTTTCTCTTTCTTTTTCTTTCCTTCTTCTGATGGATACTCTATATTTGTTTTAGTTTTTTTTATCCAAGGGTCCATAGTAGGGATCATTCTTAGTGGGTGTACACGCACTCAGGCCACAAATCACTATTTTTTATCCAAGGGTCCATAGTAGGGATCATTCTAAGTTGGTGTACACACACTCAGGCCACATATAACTATTTCTTATCCAAGGGTCCATAGTAGGGATCATTCTAAGTGGGTCTACACACACTCAGGCCACATATCACTATGAACAAACTCATTCCAAGAAGGTCTCAATGATAGATGTGCTAATAGGTATGGATTTTTGGCCTTGGTGAATTTTTGTAGTAGAGTATCGAAAGAAAAGGGGATTAGGTCCATCTTGGGTGCGGAAGGGTATAATGTTTAGGGTTTTGGGCATACAAGGCTCAAGCTATCCAATGGGAGGCCTAAGTCATTTCCGCCCTAACTAAAAAACTTATGCGAATGTTTTGAGGGTCGCTATGGGCAAGTTTTGGAGACCAATAAAGGGTATTCTCCATTTTGAGTCACTAATATAAACTTATCAAAATGTTACACTCATCAACTCACTTTATTATAGATAATTATATTTTCTAAAATAGAGTGATTGTAAGTTAATAATATACACGTGCCGCGGGTGATGGACAGCGCTACGACACAAAACCAATCCAAGCTGCGATCGATGCCTGCGCCTCTTCTGGTGGCGGACGCGTTCTCTTCCCTTCGGGCGGCAGCTACCTCACCGGCACGCTGTTCCTGCGGTCCTACGTTGTGATCGATGTGGAACGTGGGGCAAGGATCTTGGGAGGCTCGAGGGAGGAGGACTACCCGCCGGATTCTACGGAGTGGTACGTTGTGTTGGCGAAGAACGCTAAAGGGGCGGGGATCATAGGCGGCGGCGAGATCAACGGCCAGGGAGAAGCCTTCGTGGTACGGTCCGATGTGAGGAAGAACGTGATGGTTAGCTGGAACCAGACTGGGTCGTGTTTGGGCGATGAGTGTCGCCCAAGGTTGATCGGGTTCCTTGATTCCAAGGAGGTCCGGGTTTGGGATATCACTCTGAACCAGCCGGCTTATTGGTGGTAAGACTTTCAAAAACAAAGATCAACGTCTGGCTTTCTTTGCTTTTTAATCAGTCTTTTCTGTTAGTAGTGATATAACAAGGAGAACGACTTAGGGTGTCTTCGTTTGATATTTTGATTGACAGGAATTGATATTGGCAGAAAATCTACGACACAAAGATTTTGAAATTGGGCCAAAACTAATCTCGTGTTCGTTTGTATGAAGTTTTTCAGTCATACGGATTGAATATGTCAATATTTCTATTCAGTTGCCGAATTAAATTCAGAGACAAGAATTGATATTTGAGTGTGAAAATATAATCATGATCAGTACATCAAGGATCACTGCTGGAATCACTGAGGATCAAATATCACACATCCAAATGATGAAACTGTTTATAATCACAATTCGTGAAAAAATTGAGGATCAAATACATCAATATCACACATCCAAATGTTTAAAATCAAAGTGAAACTACAAAAATAATGTCATATAAACTAAATACATCAAAATCTAATAACAGATAAACTAAAATAATTAATCTATGTATTATTATTGCTAAGGAACATCAATTTATTATGCATGAAAACTGAACCTCTAAATAAATAAACAGTATCTTTGATCTTTCCTGTGGCCGATTAGTTGTAAAGAGGAATGAAGATGAGGTATGTAATTCCAGCATGTGTTTATGCTCGTGCAGCTTCATAGTAGAGATTAGATGGCATCACAAATTCTTTCACCTTCACCGAAACAAACAGGGAGAAGCTCTCCTCTTTTATTCCAAAAAAAACATGCAAAAGTTGACCATTCGAGGTTCAATTATGTGCAAACTGAAGAGGATGGAGAGAAACTAGTATTGTAGAAGATCACTGTAGGCCTCATTGCAGATCTCCAGGACCTTGATGCTCTGCACTTTCTCCAAATCGCGGAATGCGAGGAAGACGGAGTCGCCCTTGTTCGCTCGTAAAAAAGCATTGAGGAGAAGGAAGGCACGGTCGTCGGAGTGGAGTTTTGTTCTCTTCTAATAGGAAGTGGGAGAAGTGAATTCATCGTCGCCGAAGAGGAGAAGGAAGATGGGCTATTACTGAGCAAATGGAGGAGGAAAAGGCAACGTGTAGTTGCCCACATCTATTAACCTCGCCGACGCTGAAGGATGAGGCCCTTGACGCCATCGTCAGAGAGGAGGAACAAGAGAAATCGCCATCGGTAATTCCCCTCTTACCCGCGCTGTCGAGTACGCCCCAAAACCGACCAAAAGTGACCTGTTTTGGGGATATCATATATTTTTTGAAACCAAAACCCATAGGTTTTGAGGTTTTGATTGAATGTCAATTCCTTCCTAAAAAGACCCCAAGGGAACGCAACAATTGGAATTAAGATTCTCAATTCTAATTCTTTTCCCCCAATCACCGCGAAGCGAACAAGCCCTTATAGTGATAACATAGACAAATGCTTATATTGATATATGCAGTGGTGGACCCTTATTGTTAACATAAATCCCGCGGAGGACAACACCAAGCGGGAGGATGCTCCAGGCATCCACGAGCTCTCCTGAAGAAGTCTGGGCACAACAACAGGTGATCGACAGGATGTGCATCTCCCAGGAGAGCTCGCTCGCCGACAGTCGACAAGCTCGCGGCGGTTTCTCCCCAAGAGCCCCGACGGACTCTCCAATCTACCAGACGCGTACGCGGCCTCTTCTCTCAATCATCCGCAGCCCGACTTTTCATGTACCTCGAGCGACTGCACATTTAATGCTGCGTTAAATAGGGCCTTAAATTCCTGGCGCTCCAGTTACTGTTCGGGCGGCCTACCCTTCAGTATAAATAGGGGGTCAGGGTTGCACGAAGGGGACAACGAACTAAGGCCAGAACCTACCCGGTTGTAGGTGCGGACACTAAGTTCAGTTCCCGCCAGTATTTTTTCTCCTCCCCCTCTCTTACTCGCTTGTATTCACCTGTAACCTCTTTACAATTAAACAAGAGGCCTGTCGCAAGAAAGACATTCACCGCGCCGAGTCAAATCCGGTGTACGCTGCTTTCTGCAGTATCTCCTTCTCGTGCTCCTTTTTATTCATCTAACCGTCCGCAGGGCTAGTATCCGGTCAGTTGCAGCTTGTGCCCTTTCTGCCAGGCACCTCAGGTGCATTTGTGCGTGGAAGAACTTAGGTGATAAAATCTACACCAACAGTTCGAGTGCTTTTCGTCCTTCACTTTAGACACCGCAGAAGAAACCTCTTTGCATGGCTTCAGGGAGCCACGAATCCTATGGTTCTCGGGTAAAGAAGACCCACCCTATCACTTACATGCGTTTGACGCCACTGTCTCTCTTTAGCATCTCTCTGAGGGGTTGCGCTGCTTGCTTCTCTCTACCACCCTTGACGACAAAGCGAGGGAATGGTTTTTCAGCCTCCCGGCTGGTTCAGTCGGATCCTTCCGAGAATTAAGGAAGGAGTTTCTATAAAGGTTCGCCACATCCAAGCGACGAAGGCGGATGTCGACGCCTTATTCCAGATCCGACAATGGCCAAAGGAGATAATTTGACAATATGTTGATCACTTCTAGAGTTTAATCATGAACGTTCCTGACGTAGGTCTCGTAGGAGAGCTCGCTCGCCGGCAGTCGACAAGGTCACGATGGTTTCTCCCCAGGAGCCCCAACGAACTCTCCAATCTAGCAGTCGCGTATGCGGTCTCCTCTCTCAATCCTCCGCCGCCCGACTTTTCATGTCCCTCGAGCGGCTAAACATTTAATGTTGTGTTAAACATGATATTAAATTCGTGGCTCCTCGGTAACTGTTCGGGCATCCTACCCTCCATTATAAATAGGGGGCCAAGGGTGCATGAAGGGGATATCAAACTAAGGCCAGAACCTACCCGGTTGTAGGTGTGAACACTAAGTTTGGTTCCCGCCAGTCTTTTCTCTCTTCTCCCCCTCTTGTATTCGCTTGTGTTTGTTTGTAACCTCTGAAAGTCTTTAATTTCAAGGATAGCTAAATCACCTATATAGGGGGGGGGATGAATAGGTTTCTTGGTGTTTGTGACTATCTTTTGCTTTTATCTGTTTTAGGGTCTGTAGTGATTTAATAACTTTTGCTTTCAAGACAATCACACAGACAACACAATAATTTTATAGTGGTTTCCCAGATTATGGGTACGTCCACTTTCCCTCCCTCCTTTCTAATAGTTTGTTAGATAAGACACTTCTCTAATCTCGGTTCCTTCAAGTCAAATTCTTTTAGTCGATGTTTGTCCGCAGTTCCCAACCGCAGGCCCAATCGACGTGTGTCGACTTCTTCAAGTCGACGTATGTCGAGTGCTCCAACTTAATGTTCATCAAGTTCTCCAAGTTGGAACTCAATGTTTTGAACTTGTGTTAAGCACAAACCAATCGAATTGCGTTGAGTATATCCATTTCGAATCCAATTCGACAAGAAACAAAATTTTATACTAATTTAATTAACTCCTAATTAATTAAATACCCTAAATACATATTTTGGATTTTCTTTCATTTATATCTAATATAAATAAAACATGTTAATTTATCAAATTTTCATATATTCTTAATGTGTGACCCTATAAGTTCATATTATTTTGACAGTAAGACTACTCCCTTGATCACTTGTAGATCACAAATTAACATTCTTCTAAAATCTCAAACTCTTACAGTAAAATCCCGCGCGTTTAATTTGAGTTTTATGTTCTTTTGGAGCTACCCCCTACGGTATCATTAAAATCAAATATCCCGCGCTTGAATTTTTTCTCTACATCGTGGATGTTTCTATATAAAGTTATAACTATCACCTAACATTAACTACTATCAGGTGGTGGGGGGGGATTTAAGTAGTTAGTGCTCTGTTCCATGGAGGTTTCCTTATGAAGCTAGCTCTATAGCCGGGTGGTAGTTTTCAATTTTCTACTCCTCAAAATCTCTTTATTTTTTACGCATGCGCTATTAGATATCACGGGGAGTTAGTGGAATTTTTAGTGAGATAATGACAAAAGATAGGGCATAATGAAGACAAAGGATCTAAATAACCGACCCCACTATAGTGTGATAAAAGCTTGAATGTTGTTGTTGTTGTATCCATATTGACTTGAATCTATCCTGGGACATCTCCAGATCACTCTTCTGATCCCACCGTTAGGCGATAGTCAGTGGCGGATGCAGGAATTTTTCCTGTGTGAGTGGACCTAAAAACTTGAAGAAAAAATTTTGCAATACAAAAAATAATCAAACATAACTTACTAGACATATCTACAACTAATACACATCTAAAACATGATACACATATCATTAAGAGCATGCACTTTCGTACTTCACAGTAAGAGCATATAATGCAAAAATAAAAGAAAATACACAAATAGACAATAAGTGCAACAAAAAAAGACTGAAACATCATACATAAAAGAAGTGCGGCTTGCAGTCTGCAGAATAACCTTGCTTATAAAATTCCTTTACGAGCTTTCATGTTTTGAAAATATTTCATTATCACCTCATTGTTGATAGTAGAAAATACATCTTTTTCAATATATGTCACTAAACATGCATTCATCCATTGATCCCTCATTCGATTACGTAGTGATGACTTGATAATCTTCATTGCCGAAAAATCTCTTTCTATAGTTATAGTTGCAACAGGTAATAATAGTGCGAGCTTCACAAGCAAAAACACCAATGGATCAAGAAAATTCTTCTTCAACTCAACTAGTCGCATAACTAATCCTCCAATACCAATCACCTCTGCAAAGTCATCGTTTGAGCGAATATTCAAAATATAATTTTCAAGCTGATTATCGAGCTCCATTAATTCAACTGGAGAAAAGTCCATGAGATAATGCCCAACATATCGAATCAGTTTGTGCTTATCAAATATAGAAAATCTATTACTTAGATCCAAACTTGTCATACATAAAAGTAATTCAGCATTCACTTCATCAAATAGATTATTTAGCTTGACAAGTTGTAGATCTATGACCACATAAAATAATTACACACGATAAAGATGAAGGTTTGAAGTATCTTTAGATTTACGTTTTGATCTTCCACGTACAACAAATTTATCTTTCATATTTGGAACAACAATTTCATGTTTGTTGCAGAAAAGAGTTACCTCATGGAGTAAAGAATCTCATCCATTGTCCCTCAGTGTTTGTAACCGTAGCTCGAAAATTCTGACAAAAGTCATGACATTTACAAGGTCTTGATCGGTCAATAAAATAGAGAGCAACTCAGCTTGTACAATCTCTTTAATGATGATATTTGTAGTCTCTATTGTTGTAGCTTGGACATATCTTTTTGAATATTTTGTGCTACTAATTTAAGATTTTCGGGAGAATTTCGTAGTTCAACTTTATTGATGTTTTCATTATGATCTGCAAGAAATGGAATAAGTTCTAGAAAATTTTGTCGATTGCATGATTCTTCAGATTCATCATGACTACGAAATACTAATACTTGCTTTAAAAAAATCTAATACAATCCAATGAATCTTTCAGGCGGGTGCGATAAACATTTTGAGCTTGTTCAGATTGAGTGCACAAAACAACTTCAATGTGTTGTTTTTGGTTCATCAAGTCAAGTCAAGCATTTGTTATGGATACTACTATGATTTCTAATATGAACATCCAACCTATCTTTATGTTTTCAATTTGTGAAACCACAAATTACAAAAGTATTTCCTCTTCCTTGGTCACCATGCTCGGGCTTGAATAAATAACAACATAAGCAAAGTGCGACATCTTTTACTGTGCTATACTCAAACCAGTAACTGTATTCCTCAAACCAAAATGAATAAATCTACGTGGATCGTTTCCAATAAGTCTAATTGGGAAATTATGATTTTTTAGTTGGAAACCTTTTTTCTGTAGATATCTCCTTTCAAACCTTCTCTCTATCATTTGGATCGTCATCATAAATATTCTTTTGTAATCACAGGTCTACTGGAAGCTCTTCTACCACTAGTTCTAATCGTGGACACACAGCTCTACTGGAAGAAACAACTGATTCTAAGCTTGTTTTTCTCTTAAATGTTTTTTCCATGATGACCTAAAATAAAGTTTAAAAATCAGTACTATCTCAATTGTCACTCTTCAAAGATCAGCCACAATAAAAAAAACTATAATAGTAAAATGTATAAGGGTGAAGATCAAGTTAGGATATGTTTTTGACCAAATAGTATAAAGATTTAAGATCCGTGAACAGTGAACACCAAATTGTTCAAAATTGAAAAAAAAATAAGAAACAATAGAGTGATCCATGAACACCAAATAGTATAAAGATTTAAGATCAAGTTTTGATTGCCGAAATAAGGAATAAAAAAAAGTGATAATGTGATACCTGCTTGAAGCATGTCGGCTCACGGTTGTCGGACTGTCGGAGAAGAAGGTCAGAAGGGAGATGTCGGCCGAGTCAACAGTCTAGGCGCCTGTTGGAGAAGGAGATGGTCGTCGCTAAAGAAAGGAAATAGATGTTTATATATACTCTGAACCCTAGAATAGACAACGGTTTATATATAAACCGCTGTCTATACTCGAAATAGACAGCGGTTTATATAAGCTGTCTATACTAGAAATAGACAGCGGTTTAAATATAAACCACTGTCTATTTCGAGTATAGACAGCGGTTTAAATATAAACCGCTGTTTATTCTAGGGTTCAGGGCGAAATCGTGTCGAGTGTCCAGTAAATCCAACGTAGTCAAGCTCCATCTCTAACAATTTATAGTGGATTTTAAACATTATGACCCGAACACTAATAAAATGTCTATAGTGTACTTTAGACAGGGGTTATTATAATAACTGCTGTCTATTCCTTTATTTTTTAAAAAAAATAAGGCCCAAAAATTTGGCATTGTTCCCGCTCGCAAAAAAGAACCCTATTCTGCGATTTTTTTTCTCAGTGTGGGTGGCCGCCCACACTCGACCTTTATTAGGTCGCCCATGGCGATAGTCGTTACTGTCGACGGTAGCGCCTTTCTTAAAATCCTCCAGGAATTCCATAATTCTCTAAATCTACAACCAATCTTCGACTGCTACTGTTAGCTGGTATCAGCTACCGCTGGTGATAATGACTGATCTTGTCATACTTAGTTCCGACTGCTCTAGTATTTGTAATCATTATTTTAAATGTCCTCCGACATGTTCAACATGTCTCCCGACATGTCATTTTTAAGGGCAAAAGGTTGTGTTTTTCTAAAAAAAAATTATGTCCTTTTGTAAAATATAGGCTTACATGTCCGATTGTTTTCGATATATCGTTTGATATGACTTTTAAATATATCGTCAGCTCATGTTATATTAACACACTAGCAACATATGTTTTAATCGCATATATATCATATTATGTATGTTTAAATTTATTATACTTAAGTTTCAATTTTTTAACGTTTTTTTACAACCAATTTTGTATAAATATTTCACAATTTTTTTTATTTAATATTAAAAAAAATATGAAAATATTTAATACATTAATTAGTTGATTGTTTTCATGTTTTAAAAATAAATTTATAAGTTTAAAAAGACTTATAATCAATTAAATATTTTTAACTTTTTAATCTTCTTTATTTGCAATAAACTGTTTGTTATCAAAATAAAATTATTGTATATTATTAAATATATTTTACAATGTATCATTTTATATTTGTTAGTAATATTTTATCTTATACATTATTCAATTTTATTTCATAATATAAATGGCTCTTTTTTAATTTACTTGTTATATTTTTTTCGGTTTTTATAACATATAATTATAGTTAGTATACAAAAAAAATTATTTATAAGACATGTAAATTCGATATTTAAAAATATCTCCGACATCTCTCCGAGTCCCGACATCCGACATTTAAAAACTCAATCCGATATTTTACCGACGATCGATATTTACAACATTGACTGTAACAACATATATCTGTACTCGCACAGTATGAAATACTTGGATATAGAAATTTGTGATTTATTAGGATTTGTTATTCTTAATCCAAAAGTATCGAGCAATGTTCCAACAGCTAGAGTATGACCGGGTGGCGGAAGCCACAGCCGGAAGAGGGCAGGTCGAAGAAAATGTTATGTAGTCGTGGGATTCCGTGAGAGACGGGAATGGAGAGAGGAGAAGAGAGAAAAACCCTTTCGGTAACTCTCCTTCCAGGCAAGGCGGGTTTATTCAGCATCCTCTGGGACTAACGGTAAATACTTGGACTACCCTCAACATAAAAAATACATATAGTTCCAAATATATGTGTGCGCCTTAGTTAACATCTTCTGTCGATGTGTCCTCGACTTACCTTTCACAATGCTGATATACTCGCCACACCAAGGTTCGTCCCTTCCCCTCTTTGACGTCCTCTCCCCCTCATCGATGTCAGTAAAAAGGCACGCAATAATTCATTATCTTATTGATGGGGACCTGCCTTTACCATCAAATTGCCGCAAGATGGGGCCCAATTCGTGTATTCGCGCAGGAGAACTTGACCGGATCGACGATCCGACTCCACGGAGTTGTTTGAATTTTTGTTTACCCATGTTTTCATATATTATGTTGTTAGTTTGTTTTTATTTCTTGCAGTTGGGTCCGCTACATCAATGATCAATCATAGTTGTTAATGAGATGCTGCCCTAGAGTGGTTTGTTATATATTTGGGTATGGTGGGCTACCGGTTTTCACATTGCTGAATTTTGGACAACTCTTCTTCCCGGATTCTGACGATCCACTCACCGTAAAGACTCTGTGAGGCCCTAGGTGATGATTCCGGGTTAATCCCTCGTATTCCTTTGTTTTTCCCCTTAGACGACATCCCATGCCCTTCCTAAATCCTTCACGGAAACCTACGATACCTGGCAGATCCCGTCCAACACCCTGCAGGATCTTCTGACCCCCTATTTTGCGCTAAGTATCCTTTCATCCAGCCTCCCCCAAAAGGCCGCCCACTCCATCTCTACATCCCACACCCAGCCTCCCACAAAGCCACAAAATCCCCTACTGGAAATCTCGACCCAATCTCTTACGAATCTGTCAAGCCACTCCAGGAAACCGACACCCATTCTACTGCTTCTTCCCCTACTTCCCACACCCACAATCCATCCATCGATACCATAGACCTTCCTAGATGATCCATTTTCGGCCACCCTCACTCTATTTTGCATCCAGCAAACCCCTCCCGTCCACTTCCGTCGATTCCCAGCAGTTGACTTACCTTCCTACCTCCATTTACGCGACCGCATCGTAGTACTAGCAGCCGGGAATATCAGATCTCCACCCTACGACAGTCCCCTTACTTCATGTGTATTAGTGTATTGTATGGATCTTTGTTTTCGACATTATAATATGGTATCATGAACTTTTACCGGTTTGAATCTATTGTATTGTGAAATTTTCATCTATTGTATTGTGAAATTTTGTGTCGGAATATCTTGTGATTTATACGAATCATTCACCGCGTGTTCTTGCTTTGGCCCTCCATACAGAGGAAATCCAAAATCTGCTTGCTCAAAAGAAATTATTTTTACCTTGCTTTAAAATATCTGCGTGTGATTTATTTATGCATTACTATGTTGGGAAATCACGGTTGGTCATTGCATGTGTGTCACATTTAGCTGTAAAAGAATTGAGTTATGACTCGGCCACCCGCACATCGCATTTTGTTTGCATTATAGTTGTGCACCCACATAGCCTACCCTAAATCACATACCTTATATTTAGGGATAGTAGTATTAATATTGAACGAATAACATAATATGTAGGTGTATTGTCGTTCATAGCAAATATATCAGGCTTTATAATGTATTTTATAATTAAGAAATATCTAAATCCTTCAATACCATTTTCATTAACCAAATAAATCCCATAAATCTTAAAACAGGCTTAATTATTGAATATAACTTTCAGGAGCTGGATTTTAATAGATTCGGGATTTGGCCTAATTTCAATTAATTTAATGAAGAATTTAAGGGATCCGTTTTAAACTGTTTGGTGGGGTTTTAGTTAAATCCTTCTAGGTTCCTACTGGATTTCATAACCAAGTATCCCTCAATTTCATTTATTAACTATATTATACTAATGGGACTTTTTTTAAAAAAAAATTATGAGATTCAAGTATTTTTACTCTTCAAGTTGGGCATCTATTTCACTTTTATCTGAGGGCCAACGAAACTAAAAGAACACATTTGTTAAGGAGAAGAAAGTGATGACGCTAACAATTTCTTCTGATTTACTGATTAAGAAATCAAGGGCCAGGGAAAATAAAAGAAAGGATTTTTCACGGAGAGGAAATACATGATGCAGGTTTTCTCTTCTTCATGGTATAATATTGCGAATGCTTCTTGAATGACCAATTCTACGGTAGATCTTGAATATCTTATATGTTCATATGAAGCATATGACCAATCCTCATGAGATGTGTCGTGTCTGAGTTGTTAGAATTATTAGTGGATTATGAGATCTTTTCTTGACTGGGAGTTGGAAGAGATATAAATATATTAATATTTTGAAGTTATTACGAGGCATAGATATCCTTTAATTAATTCAGTCTTCATTGAATTAGGGAGTAATTTAATGTTGTTTTTGTATAAACATAAGATTTGTTCCGGTATTCTCATATTTCAATTTATCTACATCCCTTCTCTTCACTTACTACTCAAATTTGAAGAGAAAAATAATGTACTATTGACAACATGTTTCAGCTGTTTTCATAACCTTTTTTCTCCCTTTATATTTATAATCTGGAAAAATTATATACTTTCTACCGTGTTGGGTTGTCTCTCTCTTACTCTAATGTCAGACAAATTGTTTGTAAAATTATTCTCAGAAACAACTTGATTATTGGTATTATAGTAGCTCTTTTGCCATACTAGGCTACTAGCCTTTCGTATTAGCAGATATTAAAAAAGGAGTGCAAAAGATCATCAATAAGGATAATTTTTCTCTTTTTATTTTAGTATTTTCCTTAGTATTTACCAATGATTTGCTTAAATGACATAATCATTATAATTGGCCCAGTTTTCTGCTGGCATTTGAGAGATATATAGTACTTTGCAGCAGTGGTAGAAGTCAATTTGCTCTAACTTATGCAGTTTACATTTAGTAAGATGCGATGACGCTAAGATTCATGACATAGCAATACATGGAGATTTTAATACGCCGAACAATGATGTAATCGACATTGAGGACTCGAACAACACGATCATAACCAGATGTCATATAGACACAGGAGATGATGCCATCTGTCCCAAGTCTTCTACTGGACCTGTGTACAACTTGACAGTAACCAATTGTTGGATTCACACGAAATCTAGTGCAATCAAGCTTGGAAGTGCTCGCTGGTTTGATTTCAAAAAGTTCTTATTTGACAACATCACAATTTTCGAATCACATCGAGGCATCGCAATGCAAATTCGTGATGGAGGTATGACTTCTTCAATCCATCTTTTCATGTGATACGTCATCTATATCCGATAAATTGTATGCATATTGGAGATCCACATCACTCTGTTCTACAATTATGTGTTTCGTCATGCAATAAATTGTTCTTAGAAATAAATATAAAAATTGTTTTTGAAAGTTTTTGATTTCAAGGGTAGCTAAACACCTAGAGGTGTGTGTGGAGGGGGGGGGGGTGAATAGGTTTTTAGGGCTTTTTACTTTCTTTTAGACTTTATCCGAGTTAATATCTGTTGTGATTAGTTAGTATTGATTTCAAGAAGATCACACACAACACACAAATGGTTTATAGTGGTTCCTTAGAGTATGAGTACGTTCACTGTCCCTCCCGCCTTTCTAACATTGTGTTAGACAGGGCTTTTCTCCAAAACTCTCCTCGTTCGAGCTTGCAACACAATCCCGCAGGACCATTCAGTCTCCTCCAAGACCTACAGCTCGGGCACAAAACCCTAAAACTCAGTGATCAAAAGATCACATACCTCAGGACAAAAGACCCTATCATTCGGGCTAGGAGAATATCCCTACCTCAGAACCAAAGGATCCTACAACTCAGACACAAGTGCCCTACAACTCAGGTCAAAGCCCTACAGTAAGATCCAACCTGGATCCTACAACTCAGATTCATACTTGAATACTACCAATCACGCCAAAGCCCTACGTACACTCAGATTCTTAACAGAATCCTACCACTCAGATCTATACAAGATCCTACACTCGGCCTTTATAAATAGGCTTACAACTTAGATTTAGAAAGATCATATAAAAAATTAGATTTGTTGATGTTGAATAGACAACAGAGAAATGATCTCTGTGTCTTCCTCCTTCTATCCTGAAAAAACTCAGTCCAGATTCCTTTTTCACAGCTCAAGGAAATAGTCCTTAGGATAAGCTCTGCTTGGGCTGTGAAGTGACTGTAGCAAGGGTAGGCCTTGACTGCTTTTCTCTCATAGAAATGTCTCTGATCTTGTTGTTACTGGTGTTGATCGCAGTAGCCAACTTGATGACCTTTTGGGTTCAGTCGATTTTTAACTTCTGCTTCGAGCCCTGCAACAGTGGCGAGAAAGAAGACGAAGTTTTTTCGCTTTTCGAAAAGACAAACCCTTGAAAGATTGTTTCTTTCTCCGCCGATCTCATTCCTTTTATCATCCACCGTCCAACGGCTCTTTTGACCCGTGGGCCTTAATTGCAGATATATAACCTTCCTTTTACAAAATAAATCTTACAGCAGGCCGCTGACGCCATTAGTGGTGGACTGCAGCTTTCCCGCAATGAATTTGAATTCCGTTGACTACTGTTGACTTTTGCTGACGTCAACATCTGTGGACTTAGCCAAATTCTCAGCTCCAATCCAGACGTTGAGTGAACAAGCTTCACTCAACGCAAAAACACTTAGTCAGATAAACTGCACTTCCAGGCATTGAGAGTGTTAGATGAACAAGCTTCACTCAATGACAAAACAATTAGTCAACAATCTGAACATTTCTGTATCTTAGGCGTTGAGAGCGTTGAGTGAACAAGCTTTACTCAACGCCAAAACACTTAGTCAACAATATGAACCTTTCTGCATCTTACGCATTGAGAGCGTTGAATGAAGATTCATCACTCAACGCTTTTGTACTAGCCGCTTCTCTGAACCCTGTCATATTGGTGATGCGTTGAGTGCGTTGAGTGAGCTGTCCTCACTCAACGCATCTGGACTTAGACAGATTTTTCTGTCTATCTTCATTAAGCTTTGACTGATGTCGACGCTTTCCTCTTTTGGCGTTGAGCGAGCTAACCTCACTCAACGTTTCTAGGCTTAGTTAAATTTTTCTGTCTCCTTCTTCTTTGACTTTGACAGAATTAACATGACGTTGAGTGAACTGGCTTCACTCAACGCTTCTGGATTTAGCCATATTTCTTTGACAAATTCTCTGTGGCTTTAACTGAAGTAGCTTGATTCAACGCTTCGAGCTGTTTGGCGTTGAGTAAGTTGACATCACTCAACGTCTGTGGACTTGACCACTTTTCTATCTTCCTTCTTAAGCTTTGACTGCACAGTCATTTGCCATCGTATTTTGTTGTATGACGTTGAGTGGACTGGCTTCACTCAACGTCTGTGGAGTTAGCCACTTTTCTTCACTATCAAAACAAAGACTTTAACTGACTGGTCTTTACTCGTCGCTTGTGCTCATCTGGCGTTGAGTGAGCTATCCCCATTCAACGCCTCTGGACTTAATCAGAATTTTACCTTTGTCAACAACTCTTCTTAACATCTGGCATTGAGTGAACTGACTTCACTCAACGTATGTGAACTTAGTCGAATATCTCTTTTCAGCTTTCTTCCTTAGGCATCTGGTGTTGAGTGAACTTGCTTCACTCGACGCATCTGACATCTAGATTTTTAGGTATTTTTACTTTCTTTTAGACTTTATCTGAGTTAATGTCTATTGTGATTAGTCAGTATTGATTTCAAGAAGATCACACACAGCACACATATGGTTTATAGTGGTCCTCATAGTATAGGTACATTCAATGTCCTTCCCGCCTTTCTAACAATGTGTTTGACAAGGCTCTTCTCCAAAGCTCGTCTCCTTCGAGCTTACAACACGATCCCGCGGGACCATTCAGTCTCCTCAAAGACCTACAGCTCGGGCACGAAACCCTATAACTCAGTGATTAAAAGATCACATACCTCCGGCCAAAAGGCCCTATCACTCAGGCTAGGAGGATATCCCTACCTCAGAATCAAAGGATCCTATAACTCAGACACAAGTGTCCTACAACTCAGGTCAAAGCCCTACACTAAGATCCAACCTAGATCCTACAACTCAGATTCATACTTGAATATTACCACTCAGGCCAAAACCCTACACTCAGATTCTTAACAGAATCCTACCACTCAGATCTACACAAGATCCTACACTCGGCCTTTATAAACAGGCTTACAACTCATATTTAGAAAGATCATATAAAAAATTAGATTTGTTGATGTTGAATAGACAATAAAGAAATGATCTCTGTGTCTTCCTCTTGTCCTGAAAAAACTCAGTCCAGATCCCTTCTTCACAGCTCAAGGAAATAGTCCTTAGGATAAGCTCTGCTTGGGCTGTGAAGTGACTGTAGCAGGGGTAGGCCTTGACTTCTTTTCTCTCATAGAAATGTCTCTGATCTTGCTGTTACTGGTGTTGATCGCAGTAGTTAACTTGATGACCTTTTGGGTTCAGTCGATTTTTAACTTCTGCTTCGAGCTCTGCAACAATGGCGAGAAAGAAGACGAAGTTTTTCCGCTTTTCGAAAAGACAAACCCTTGAAAGATTCCTTCTTTCTCCGCCGATCTCATTCCTTTTATCATCCGCCGTCCAACGACTCTTTTGACCCGTGAGCCTTAATTGCAGATATATAGCCTTCCTTTTACAAAATAAATCTTACAGCAGGCCGCCGGCGCCATTAGTGGTGGACTGCAGCTTTCCCGCAATGAATTTGAATTCTGTTGACTATTGTTGACTTTTGCTGACATCAATATCTGTGGACTTAGTCAAATTCTCAGCTCCAACTCAGACGTTGAGTGAACAAGCTTCACTCAACACAAAAAAACTTAGTCAAATAAGCTGCACTTCCATGCGTTGAGAGTGTTGGGTGAACAAGCTTCACTCAATGACAAAACACTTGGTCAACAATCTGAACGTTTCTGTATCTTAGGCGTTCTGTGAACATGCTTCACTCAACGCCAAAACACTTCGTCAACAATCTGAACATTTCTGCATCTTACGCGTTGAGAGCGTTGAGTGAAGTTTCATCACTTAACGCTTTTGTACTTAGTCGCTTCTCTGAACCCTGTCATATTGCTAATGCATTGAGTGCGTTGAGTGAGCTGTCCTCACTAAACGCATCTGGACTCAGACATATTTTTCTATCTTCATTAAGCTTTGACTAACCATAGCTTTGTCGACGCTTTCCTCTTTTGGCATTGAGCGAGAAAGCCTCACTCAACGTTTCTCGGCTTAGTTAAATTTTTCTATCTCCTTCTTCTTTGACTTTGACAGAATTAGCATGACGTTGAGTTAAACACCTAGAGGTGTGTGTGGAGGGGGGGGGGGTGAATAGGTTTTTAGGTCTTTTTACTTTCTTTTAGACTTTATCCGAGTTAATATCTGTTGTGATTAGTTAGTATTGATTTCAAGAAGATCACACACAACACACAAATGGTTTATAGTGGTTCCTTAGAGTATGAGTACGTTCACTGTCCCTCCCGCCTTTCTAACATTGTGTTAGACAGGGCTTTTCTCCAAAACTCTCCTCGTTCGAGCTTGCAACACAATCCCGCAGGACCATTCAGTCTCCTCCAAGACCTACAGCTCGGGCACAAAACCCTAAAACTCTGTGATCAAAAGATCACATACCTCAGGACAAAAGACCCTATCATTCGGGCTAGGAGAATATCCCTACCTCAGAACCAAAGGATCCTACAACTCAGACACAAGTGCCCTACAACTCAGGTCAAAGCCCTACAGTAAGATCCAACCTGGATCCTACAACTCAGATTCATACTTGAATACTACCAATCACGCCAAAGCCCTACGTACACTCAGATTCTTAACAGAATCCTACCACTCAGATCTATACAAGATCCTACACTCGGCCTTTATAAATAGGCTTACAACTTAGATTTAGAAAGATCATATAAAAAATTAGATTTGTTGATGTTGAATAGACAACAGAGAAATGATCTCTGTGTCTTCCTCCTTCTATCCTGAAAAAACTCAGTCCAGATTCCTTTTTCACAGCTCAAGGAAATAGTCCTTAGGATAAGCTCTGCTTGGGCTGTGAAGTGACTGTAGCAAGGGTAGGCCTTGACTGCTTTTCTCTCATAGAAATGTCTCTGATCTTGTTGTTACTGGTGTTGATCGCAGTAGCCAACTTGATGACCTTTTGGGTTCAGTCGATTTTTAACTTCTGCTTCGAGCTCTGCAACAGTGGCGAGAAAGAAGACGAAGTTTTTTCGCTTTTCGAAAAGACAAACCCTTGAAAGATTGTTTCTTTCTCCGCCGATCTCATTCCTTTTATCATCCACCGTCCAACGGCTCTTTTGACCCGTGGGCCTTAATTGCAGATATATAACCTTCCTTTTACAAAATAAATCTTACAGCAGGCCGCTGACGCCATTAGTGGTGGACTGCAGCTTTCCCGCAATGAATTTGAATTCCGTTGACTACTGTTGACTTTTGCTGACGTCAACATCTGTGGACTTAGCCAAATTCTCAGCTCCAATCCAGACGTTGAGTGAACAAGCTTCACTCAACGCAAAAACACTTAGTCAGATAAACTGCACTTCCAGGCATTGAGAGTGTTAGATGAACAAGCTTCACTCAATGACAAAACAATTAGTCAACAATCTGAACATTTCTGTATCTTAGGCGTTGAGAGCGTTGAGTGAACAAGCTTTACTCAACGCCAAAACACTTAGTCAACAATATGAACCTTTCTGCATCTTACGCGTTGAGAGCGTTAGTGAAGCTTCATCACTCAACGCTTTTGTACTAGCCGCTTCTCTGAACCCTGTCATATTGGTGATGCGTTGAGTGCGTTGAGTGAGCTGTCCTCACTCAACGCATCTGGACTTAGACAGATTTTTCTGTCTATCTTCATTAAGCTTTGACTGATGTCGACGCTTTCCTCTTTTGGCGTTGAGCGAGCTAACCTCACTCAACGTTTCTAGGCTTAGTTAAATTTTTCTGTCTCCTTCTTCTTTGACTTTGACAGAATTAACATGACGTTGAGTGAACTGGCTTCACTCAACGCTTCTGGATTTAGCCATATTTCTTTGACAAATTCTCTATGGCTTTAACTGAAGTAGCTTGATTCAACGCTTCGAGCTGTTTGGCGTTGAGTAAGTTGACATCACTCAACGTCTGTGGACTTGACCACTTTTCTATCTTCCTTCTTAAGCTTTGACTGCACAGTCTTTTGCCATCGTATTTTGTTGTATGACGTTGAGTGGACTGGCTTCACTCAACGTCTGTGGAGTTAGCCACTTTTCTTCACTATCAAAACAAAGACTTTAACTGACTGGTCTTTACTCGTCGCTTGTGCTCATCTGGCGTTGAGTGAGCTATCCCCATTCAACGCCTCTGGACTTAATCAGAATTTTACCTTTGTCAACAACTCTTCTTAACATCTGGCATTGAGTGAACTGACTTCACTCAACGTATGTGAACTTAGTCGAATATCTCTTTTCAGCTTTCTTCCTTAGGCATCTGGTGTTGAGTGAACTTGCTTCACTCGACGCATCTGACATCTAGATTTTTAGGTATTTTTACTTTCTTTTAGACTTTATCTGAGTTAATGTCTATTGTGATTAGTCAGTATTGATTTCAAGAAGATCACACACAGCACACATATGGTTTATAGTGGTCCTCATAGTATAGGTACATTCAATGTCCCTCCCGCCTTTCTAATAATGTGTTTGACAAGGCTCTTCTCCAAAGCTCGTCTCCTTCGAGCTTACAACACGATCCCGCAGGACCATTCAGTATCCTCAAAGACCTACAGCTCGGGCACGAAACCCTAAAACTCAGTGATTAAAAGATCACATACCTCCGGCCAAAAGGCCCTATCACTCAGGCTAGGAGGATATCCCTACCTCAGAATCAAAGGATCCTATAACTCAGACACAAGTGTCCTACAACTCAGGTCAAAGCCCTACACTAAGATCCAACCTAGATCCTACAACTCAGATTCATACTTGAATATTACCACTCAGGCCAAAACCCTACACTCAGATTCTTAACAGAATCCTACCACTCAGATCTACACAAGATCCTACACTCGGCCTTTATAAACAGGCTTACAACTCATATTTAGAAAGATCATATAAAAAATTAGATTTGTTGATGTTGAATAGACAATAAAGAAATGATCTCTGTGTCTTCCTCTTGTCCTGAAAAAACTCAGTCCAGATCCCTTCTTCACAGCTCAAGGAAATAGTCCTTAGGATAAGCTCTGCTTGGGCTGTGAAGTGACTGTAGCAGGGGTAGGCCTTGACTTCTTTTCTCTCATAGAAATGTCTCTGATCTTGCTGTTACTGGTGTTGATCGCAGTAGTTAACTTGATGACCTTTTGGGTTCAGTCGATTTTTAACTTCTGCTTCGAGCTCTGCAACAATGGCGAGAAAGAAGACGAAGTTTTTCCGCTTTTCGAAAAGACAAACCCTTGAAAGATTCCTTCTTTCTCCGCCGATCTCATTCCTTTTATCATCCGCCGTCCAACGACTCTTTTGACCCGTGAGCCTTAATTGCAGATATATAGCCTTCCTTTTACAAAATAAATCTTACAGCAGGCCGCCGGCGCCATTAGTGGTGGACTGCAGCTTTCCCGCAATGAATTTGAATTCTGTTGACTATTGTTGACTTTTGCTGACATCAATATCTGTGGACTTAGTCAAATTCTCAGCTCCAACTCAGACGTTGAGTGAACAAGCTTCACTCAACACAAAAAAACTTAGTCAAATAAGCTGCACTTCCATGCGTTGAGAGTGTTGGGTGAACAAGCTTCACTCAATGACAAAACACTTGGTCAACAATCTGAACGTTTCTGTATCTTAGGCGTTCTGTGAACATGCTTCACTCAACGCCAAAACACTTCGTCAACAATCTGAACATTTCTGCATCTTACGCGTTGAGAGCGTTGAGTGAAGTTTCATCACTTAACGCTTTTGTACTTAGTCGCTTCTCTGAACCCTGTCATATTGCTAATGCATTGAGTGCGTTGAGTGAGCTGTCCTCACTAAACGCATCTGGACTCAGACATATTTTTCTATCTTCATTAAGCTTTGACTAACCATAGCTTTGTCGACGCTTTCCTCTTTTGGCATTGAGCGAGCAAGCCTCACTCAACGTTTCTCGGCTTAGTTAAATTTTTCTATCTCCTTCTTCTTTGACTTTGACAGAATTAGCATGACGTTGAGTGAACTGGCTTCACTCAACGCTTCTGGACTTAGACATATTTCTTTGACAAATTCTCTGTGACTTTAACTGAAGTAGCTTGATTCAACGCTTCTAGCTGTTTGGCATTGAGTGAGTTGACATCACTCAACGTCTGTGAACTGGACCACTTTTCTATCTTCCTTCTTAAGCTTTGACTGCACAGTCTTTTTTCAGCGCATTTTGTTGTATGACATTGAGTGAACTGGCTCCACTCAACGCTTGTGGACTTAGCCACTTTTCTTCACGGTCAAACAAAGACTTTGACTGACTGGTCTTTACTCGTCGCTTGTGCTCATCTGGCGTTGAGTGAGCTGTCCTCATTCAACGTCTCTGAACTTAATCAGAATTTTGCCTTTTTTAACAACTTTTCTTGACATCTGGCATTGAGTGAACTGACTTCACTCAACCCCTGTGGACTTAGTCGAATATCTCTTTTCAGCTTTCTTCCTTAGACATCTGGCGTTGAGTGAACTTGCTTCACTCGACGCATCTGACATCTAGATTTTTATGTATTTTTACTTTCTTTTAGACTTTATCTGAGTTAATGTCTGTTGTGATTAGTTAGTATTGATTTCAAGAAGATCACACACATCACACATATATTTTATAGTGGTCCTCAGAGTATGGGTACGTTCACTGTCCCTCCCGCCTTTCTAACAATATGTTAGACAAGGCTCTTCTCCAAAACTCGGCTCCTTCGAGCTTACAACACGATCCTGCATGACCATTCAGTCTCTTCCAAGACCTACAGCTCGGGCATGAAACCCTACAACTCAGTGATCAAAAGATCACATACCTCAGGCCAAAAGGCCCTATGACTCAGGCTAGGAGGATATCCCTACCTCAGATACAAAGGATCCTACAACTCAGACACAAGTGCCCTAAAACTCAGGTCAAAGCCCTACACTCAGATCCAACCTGGATCCTACAACTCATATTCATACTTGAATACTACGACTCAGGCCAAAGCCCTACCTCAGATTCTTAGCAGAATCCTACCACTCAGATCTATACAAGATCCTACACCCGACCTTTTATAAATAAGCTTACAACTCAAATCTAGAAAGATCCTACAAAAAAATAGGTTTGTTGATGTTGAATAGACAACAAAGAAATAATCTCCGTGTCTTCCTCCTTTTGTCCTGAAAAAACTCAGTCCAGATTCCTTCTTCACAGCTCCAGGAAATAGTCTTTACGATAAGCTCTGCTTGGGCTGTGAAGTAACTGCAGCAGGGGTAGGCCTTGGCTGCTTTTCTCTCAGCGAAATGTCTCTGATCTTGTTGTTGCTAGTGTTGATCGCAGCAGCTAACTTGATGACCTTTTGGGTTCAGTCGATTTTTAACTTCTGCTTCGAGCTCTGCAACAATGACGAAGATGTTTTTCCGCTTTTTGAAAAGACAAACCCTTGAAAGATTGCTTCTTTCTCCGCCGATTTCATTCCTTTTATCATCCGCCGTCCAAAGACTCTTTTGACCCGTGGGCCTTAGGCTCTGTTTGGTTGGGCTGTTGCTAGTGGTAAGCTGTTCATGGTAAGCTGCTGATAGAAAAAGTGCTGATTCTGGAAAATGGAGTTTTGTTCAAAAACTGTTTGGGTGAAATGGAGTTTGCAAAACTGATTTTTCCAAAAGTTGTTTGGAAACAAAATGGAGTTTTGAGTGATTATTTTTTTCAACATTTTTTAAGTACCAACAATTTATTTTTTGGCTCCAATTAAGCAAATAAAGTTAGGTTAATCGTGATTAATTTCATAACTAGCTACTTAGGACCAATCACGTCCCCACATGGAACATGAACAAGTCCGGTTGGGCAATCCAACATGGAACATGATGAACAAGTCGAAGTATGAATAGTATTTATTATAACCCAGATCTAGAACCATATCGAACAACTTGTCAAAATAAGCAATTGAAAATGAATAGCATCTGAGCAAAAAACACAGTAGTAGAAAATACTCATCACCATGGCATAAAATCCAAAGGATATCATCAAAGTGTTTTGGATAGGAGAGAATACTCATCAATGACAGGCTTTGCACATTCTTCTTCCTTCGGATAGGAGAGAATACTCAAAGCTAGTGTTTATAACCTCTGATTTTAACATCCATGACAGGAAGACGGAAGATGGCTCGCAGGGAGGCTTGCTTGCAGGGAAAAAGGGCATGCGGGGAAGAAGGGCACCGACTGAAGAAGGGCACGACGCGTCTGGACCACGCGAAATGCAGCTCCTAGGCCGTCGGCAATCTACAACCATAGCGAGATCGGGAGGAGTGGAAGATGGAGGAAGTCCGCTTGCCCTATTTGCGACCTGCTGCTGTGCGATTTCGAGAGAGGAGAGGCGCGGACTGGAGGAATTTTCTGCGTCTGACAAATCGGTAAAAATTGCGGTGAATAAGAGACGGAGGTTCGCCCATCAGCCGTCCCAAACGTCGCTTATACGAAGATCTCTGTTTTCTCCTTACCGCACTGCAGCCCATCAGCCGAACCAAATGCCACCTTAATTGCAGATATATTACCTTCCTTTTACAGAATAAATCTTACAGCAGACCGCCGACACCATTAGTGGTGGATTGCAGCTTTCCCACAATGAATTTGAATTTCGTTGACTATTGTTGACTTTTTCTGACGTCAGCATCTATGGACTTAGCCAAATTCTCAGCTCCAACTCAGGCATTGAGTGAACTTTGTTCACTCAACACAAAAACACTTAGTCAGATAAACTGCACTTCCAGGCGTTGTGAGTGTTGGGTGAACATGGTTCACTCAACGATAAAATACTTAGTCAACAATCTGAACCTTTCTGCATCTTGGGCGTTGAAAGCATTGAGTGAACAAGCTTCACTCAACGCCAAAACACTTATTCAACAATCTGAACCTTTCTGCATCCTATGCGTTGGGAGCGTTGAGTGAAGCTTCATCACCCAATGCTTTTGTACTTAGCCGCTTCTCTGAACCCAGTCATCTTGCTGATGCGTTGACTGCGTTGAGTGAGCTGTCCTCACTCAACACATCTGGACTTAGATTTTTCTGTCTATCTTCATTAAGCTTTGACTGACCATAGCTCTATCGACGCTTTCCTCTTTAGGCGTTGAGTGAGCTGACCTCACTCAACGTTTCTGGACTTAGTTAAATTTTTTTGTCTCCTTCTTTGGATTTGACAGAATTAGCATGCCGTTGAACTACACTCAAAGCTTCTGAACTTAGCCATATTTTTTTGAAAGATTCTCTGTGGCTTTGACTAAAGTAGCTTGATTCAACGCTTCTGGCTGTATGACGTTGAGTGAGTTGACATCACTCAATGTCTGTGGACTTGACCACTTTTCTATCTTCCTTCTTCCTAAGTTTTGACTACACTGTCTTTCCTCAGCTCATTTTGTTGTATCACGTTGAGTGAACTGCCTTCACTCAACGTCTGTGGACTTAGCCACTTTTCTTTACTGTTAAAGCAAAAACTTTGACTAACTGGTTTTTTCTCGATGCTTCTGCTCATCTGGCGTTGAGTGAGCTATCCTCACTCAACACCTCTGGACTTAACCAGAATTTTGCCTTTGTCAACAGCTCTTCTTGATATCTAACGTTGAGTGAACTGACTTCACTCAACGCTTGTGGACTTAGTCGAATATCTTTTTTCAGCTTTCTTCCTTAGGCATCTGGCGTTCAGTGAACTTGCTTTACTCGGCGCTGTGGACATAGACAGATTCCTGTCTTTCCAGCATCCTTCTTTGAGTCCACCTGTCCAATCCATGTGACAAGGAACCACTTGCATGCATGAGCTTGAACATACATCAAATACAACTAGGTGTGTACAATTGACTTGTTTGACTTCTTACAAATCCGGGACATTGGGATCAATGGACCCTAGAATCTCCCCCTATTTGAAGAAGTCAAAACCCATATTCAAAATTCTTTGTCAATGATATACACCAACATATGCAACAACAATATATGTCAAAAAGAGTGTTATAGGTTACCACATTTTCATTGTACCACATTTTCCTTGCATGTATGGTGATCATCACCTACTCCCCTTGTTTTGTTGTCTGGCCTTGGTCATTTCCTTGATCATTCCCTTCTTCCCATTTTTGACTTCTATAGAATAGTCAGGGAGGTGCTGACCGTCTCTGATTATCTTCTCCCCCTTTTTGATTTCAGATAATCAACTGGTGCAGCTGCTAGCTTCTTCTCTACAGGAGGCTGAATCTGTTCCTGTATGGTGGAATTGCTCTCCCTGAATAAGAGCATCAGTACTTTCTCCCCCTCAACAGTAGCGACTTCTATCATTTTATCTGATAAACACTCTAGTCCATTCCAATCTTGATATCACTTGTGGTATTCACACCCTGGAAGAAGTAGTAATTCCTACAACCAAAAAAAGTGAGGAGTAACTGAAGCTATATCAAGTTCAACATACCCAACTCAAAATTGAAGTTGTTGAACTTTGCTTCATCTAGTGGTTTGGTGAAGATGTCAGCCACTTTCTTGTCTGTAGAGACAAACTCAAGACTGATATCTTCACATTCCACATGCTTTCTTATAATGTGATACCTAATCTCTATGTGCTTAGTTCTGCTGTGTGAGACAAGATTTGTAGCTATAGAGATTGCACTAGTAGAATCACAAAATAAAGGACTTCTACTTATCTGCAGTTTATAGTCCTGGAGCTGATGCTGAATCCACAACAACTGTTCACAACAGCTATATATTCTGACTCTGCGGTTGAAATTGCAACACTTGTTTGCGTTTTGCTGCTCCAAGACACTAGTCTTCCTCCCAAGAACTGACAGGTGCCTGAAGTGCTTTTCCCGTCCTCTTTGCAGCCTGCAAAATTTGCCTCTGAATAGCCAGTTTGTTCAAAATCCATATTTCTAGTGTACCATGGTCCAAGATCTGGTGTGCCCTTAAGATACCTCAAAATCCTCTTAGCAGCAGAGTAGTGAGATTCTTTAGGGCAGACCCGATACCTAGCACAAACACATGTAACATACATGATGTCTGACCTACTTGCAATAAGGCATAGAAGAGAGACAATTATCTATCTATACAAAGTTTCATCAACAGGTTTCCCTGCCTTATCTTTTTCTATAGACATAATTGACCCTATGAGAGTTTTCATGCTGAAGGCATTCTCCATTCCAAACTTTTTAATCAACTCCCGGGTGAACTTAGACTAGGATATGGATAAAACATCATCAGTCTGTCTTACTTGGAGGCCCAAGAAGAACTTAAGCTCACCCATACTGCTCTTCTCAAACTTCTCTTGCATAAGTTTGGCAAACTTCCTGCAAAGGTTATCATCAGTAGATACAAAGATTATGTCATCAACATAAATCTGGACTAGGATGATCTTGCCCTTAGATTCCCTTAAGAATAGGGTCTTGTCTATCTTCCCCTTTGAGAATTTGTTTTCAATAAGGAAGTTATATAATGTCTCATACCATGCTCTAGAGGCTTGCTTCAACCCATATAGAGCTGTTCTAAGTCTATAAACAGATTCAGGTGAGTTAGAGTCAACAAAACCTGGTGCCTGTTCAACATAAATCTCTTCCTTTAAGTCACCATTCAGAAATGCTGACTTCACATCCATCTAGTAGACTTTGAATCCGTGGTATGCAATATATGCAATGAATAGTCTGATGACTTCCAATTTGGCTACTGGGGCAACAGTTTGATCAAAATCAATACCTTCTTGTTGTTTATGTCCTTTAGCCACCGGTCTAGCCTTGTTCTTAACTATAATATCATTTTCATCAAGTTTGTTCCTGTAGATCAACTTGGTTTCAATGACATTATGTCCTTGTGGTTTAGGAATCAGCTTCCAGATCTTACACCTCTTAAACTGGTTCAGTTTCTCTTGCATAGCTACAATCCAGAACGGATCTATGTTGGCTTCTTCAAATCTCTTGGGCTCAACCTGTGACAAGAAACTAAAATACCAAGCTGTATTCAGACTTTTACTCCTTGTCACTACTCCTTGGTTAGCATCACCAATAATCTAGTGTATTGGATGATCCCTTAGATGCCTGACTGCTGGAGGTAATTTTGCTCCAGCTTCCTGATCTTCATTGTCTTCATTTTGCTGATCATCATCCACAACCTGTGGCCTTGTGCTTCATCTGGAATGCACACCCTATCAGCTTCATCTTGAACTATTGGAGCAGCTTCCTTGATAGTCAGCTTGTCCATCATCAGCTCTGTACCTGCAGGACTAGAAGAAGAGCTTGACAGCTCACTATTAATCATAGTTGACTCATCAAATACTACATTAATAGAATCATATACAACTTGACTTTCCAAGTTGTAGATCCTATAAGTCTTGTTATGATTGTTGTACCCAACAAAAATCTCATCATAGGACTTGACAACAAACTTAGTCACATAGAACTTACCATTATGAAGTACATAGCACTTGCTACAAAAGAACCTGAGATAGCTCAGATTTGGTTTTCTCACTTTCAAGATCTCATATGGAGTCTTCTTGTGGCTCTTGGTAATAGAGGCTCTGTTAAGGACATGACATGCAGTATTCACTGTCTTAGCCCAGAAATATTCTGGGAGAGATGTGTCACTCAACAAGGTCCTTTCAGCCTTTATGAGAGTCATATTCTTTCTCTTAGTAAGCCCATTTTGCTGGGGTGTTCTTGGATAAACAAATTCTTGGTGATCTTTTGCTTTTCACAGAATTTTGTCATGCCATCAGACTGAAATTCAATCTCATGGTCACTTTTGATTTTGATGACAGTACTGTCCAATTCATTCTGAATTTGCTTGACAAATGTCTTGAAGACATCAGAGGTTTCAGACTTTTTCTTCAAAAAGAAAACTCAAGCAAATCTGGAAAAGTCATCAACAAGCACAAGCGTGTAGACTTTCGTACCTAGACTATGAACTGACATAAGACCAAACAAGTTCATATGCAATAGGTATAAACACCTCATAGAGTTTTTGATCCCAATGCTCTTGAAAGAAGCTTTGGTTTGTTTGCCCTTTTGACATGGAGTACAGATGCCTTCCTTAATGCATTTCATTTTAGAACCATTCCTAACTAGCTATTCACTAAAGAGCTCATATGCCTAGAAAATCCACTGTCCAATTACCATATAGGGGTATGAACACTTGGACTAACCTGCAAGACATGATTTAGTTTACCTTAGAACCCCAATAGGTATTGGGTGCTAGGTTCTGATTAGTCTGAAAAAAGATTTGTCTACCAACAACTTTTCTGACTGGTGGACTGGCTATTGCTCTAACCACACTGGGATTATGCCAGCAATATATGACATAGTGACCCACTTTCCCACAGCACCAACACTCATGAATGTTGTATCTTATTTTCTGAGCTGGTCTGATAGATGTGCTGACAGCAGCTCTCTGTCTAGAAGGGACAACAACAGCCTTTCTTAGGTTCCTTTCAGCTAGGATCTGGCCGAAGGTAAGTCTTATAGTAGACTTATTTGACCCGCTCTGAATGTCATCAGCAACAGTCTTCTTTGCAAAAGACATGCTCTTGATAGCTTCAAAAATAGTCAAATCAGGCTTGCTAATAGACTGACCCTTGGTCAGACTCTTTACTGGATGACCCAGAAATTTGGCTGCAACCACATTCTTGAGAGTGAGGGTTGGAGTACCAAAGACAAATGGTCCATGATGGGCCATTTGAATTTCTTCACGGGCTGTCTTGAAGGCACTCATCCTCATTCCTCTTTTCCTTCCATTGGACGGTACACTTGTATTCTTCCATAAAGAGTTCTCATTCTTCCAGTGACCATACGTGGATTCCTCGCCATACCTATTAGAAGGGAGTATTACCCTTTTAAAGGTAATGCGTGACTGAACTGGAGTTTTTCCCTTTGCTTTGAAAGGGGCAGACCTTATTTTTCCCTTGAATCCTAAGCCCCTCTTGTTTCTCTGAGAGGAGGAGTGAATGATGGGCAACACAGAATTGGGCTTAGAGTAGCTAGCCACAATCCTCTTTTCCCTCTGAAGTTTTTCTTCCAGATCTCTAATGAGACTGTCCTTGTATTTAATGGTGCCAATCTGAATGATTGTGATGTTCTTCAGTTGGCTAACCTCCCTTATTTTCTGTTCCAGCAAGGTTGCTGACTCAGACTTTAGGGAAGCAATATGCTGAAGGGAGATAATCTCCTCAGCCTGCTTTTTCGTCAGCTTCTTGCTTTTCTTCAAAGCATTTAGAAGTTCATCATGCTTATCTATCAGTTGATTGATATCTTCCTCGTATTCAGAGTCACCTTCATCCCTAGATAAAGATGCTTCAGAGTTGGGATCAGTCTCATATTCTGATTCAGATATGAACTGGACAGAGAGTGTACCTTAACTGGACCAGGCTGATGTTGACAGGATTCCTCATCAGACCTTGTCATTAGCCCATAGCAGCTGATGTTATCTTCATCTCTTTCATTCTCCTCTGAGTCACTGTCTGACTGTGATAGAGGGGCCTTGATCCCTATCCTGACAGCAGGATAGTCTTCAACTTCTTCTACCTCAACATAACCGGCCCTATGTAGGCTTCTTCTTCATTTTCAGACTCTGATGAAGATGAGTCATTATAACTCTTCTCCTTCTTTGCAATGAAGGACTTCTCCCTCTTTCCCTTGTGCTGGTGAACCTTCTTCTCACCAACTTCCTTTCTCTTGACTGGGCAGTCGGCTATAACATGCCCTGGCTTGCTGCACCAGTAGCACACAACTTTAGAAGAAATATGTTTACTAGTTTTAAAGTCGTACTTGTCCTCCTTGGAAGGTTTCTTCTCAGTTCTGTGGTGATCCTTCTTGTGATGCGAGGAGGAGGAAGGTCTGCTCCTCCACCCCTTCCTCTTCATCAGCTTCAGAAATTGCCTAGAGAAGGCAACAAATTCTTTATCAGACATATTGCTGTCTGACTCAGCTGGCCTTCTTAGAGGAGAGGCAATCCTCCCTTTGCTCCTCTTTGAGCTCTCCGCCTTGAAGGCCACAGCCTTCTCCCTGATCAGGGATCTGCTGTTTGTTTCCTCCTCTTTCCTAGCAGTCAGTTGCATTTCATAAGATAATAGCTTCCTAAATATTGTTGGTGGTGGAGTATCAGCCAGCTTTGCCACCTCCCTGATGACACAAATCTTGGTTTCTCAGTCTCTAGTTAGAAACCTTAGGAACTTGTCATTAAGTTCATAATTGTTAAAGACCCGGGCATAGGTCCTTAGTTCATTTACTATTCTGAAGAATCTTTCATAGCAGCTAGTTATGTCCTCTTCCTTGGATTGCCTGAATGCCTCATACTCTTGGTTGAGCATGGAATTACTGTCATCTCTGATCTCTTCTGTGCCCTCAATGTAGACCACCAAAGTGTCTCACATCTCCTTAGAGGTCTTGCAGTGAACCAGATTCTGAAAGGTAGAATCATTAATAACATTGACTATGATGTTCTGGGCTCTCTTGTCCAAGGTGGCAAGAATGACCTCATCCTTGGTCATCTCTGAATATGTCTTAGGTGTCAGGACATTGATATTTAGAGCTGACACTTTCATAGGGATGAAAGGTCCCTCTTTAACTATCACAAAAATCCTTGGGTCAGATGCTTGCATGAAGAGCACGACACTCTCATTCCACATTCCAAAGCATTCCTTTCTGCAGATAGAAAGCTTCATGGAACCAAGCTCCTTATGGTTCTCTCCTCAACCCATAAGTATACTCTGACTGCTACCATTGGAGATCTACTCTGACTGCAACCCTTGGAGATCTACTCAAACTGTTAAGTTTTTCTTGAGCAACCTCCCTCTGATACCACTTGAAAGTATTTGATTTCAAGAGTAGCTAAACACATAGAGGGGGAGTGAATAGGTTTTTAGGTCTTTTTTACTTTCTTTTAGACTTTATCTGAGTTAATGTCTGTTGTGATTAGTTAGTATTGCTTTCAACAAAATCACACACAACACACAGATGGTTTATAGTGGTTCCCCAAAGTATGGGTACGTTCACTGCCCCTCCCGCATTTCTAACAGTGTGTTAGATAAGACTCTTCTGCAAAACTCGGCTCATTCGAGCTTACAATACGATCCCACGGGACCACTCAGTCTCCTCCAAGACTTACAACTCGGGCGCAAAGTCCTACAAATCAGTTATCAAAAGATCACCTACCTCAGACCAAAAGGTCCTACCACTCAGGTTAGGAGAATAACCCTACCTCAGATCTAAAGGATCATACAACTCAGGCAGAAGTGCCCTACAACTCAGACCAATATCCTACACTTAGATCCAACCCGGATCCTACAACTCAGATTCACACTTGAATCCTATCACTCAGGCCAAAACCCTAAACTCAGATTCTTAACAGAATCCTACCACTCAGATCTATACAAGATCCTGCACTCGCCCTTTATAAATAGAATGACAACTCAGATTTAGAAAGATCCTATAAAAAATTAGGTTTTTTGATGTTGAATAGACAACAAAGAAATGATCTCTGTATCTTCTTTCTTCTGTCCTGAGAAAACTCAGTCTAGATTCCTTCTTCACAACTCCAGAAAATAGTCTTCAGGATAAGCTCTGCTTGGGCTGTGAAGTGACTGCAGTAGGGGTAGGCCTTGGCTGCTTTCCTCTCAGAGAAATTCTCTGATTTTGCTGTTGCCGGTGTTGATCGCAGCAGCTAACTTGATGACCTTTTGGGTTCAGTCGATTCTTAACTTCTGCTTCGAGCTCTGCAATAATGGCGGGGATGAAGACGAAGTTTTTCTGCTTTTCGAAAAGACAAACCCTTGAAAGATTGCTTCTTTCTCCGCCGATCTCATTCTTTTTATCATCCGCTGTTCAACGGCTCTTTTGACCCTTGGGCCTAGCTTTAATTTCAGATATATAGCCTTGCTTTTACAGAATAATTCTTACAGCAGGCCGCCGGCGCCATTAGTGGTGGACTACAGCTTTCCCGCAATAAATTTGAATTCCGTTAACTATTGTTGACTTTTGCTGACGTCAGCATCTTTGGACTTAGTCAAAGTCTCAGTTCCAACTAAGACGTTGAGTGTGTTAAATTTTCTCAACGTGGTCAGCAAGATAGCCCAAACTCCAAATTAATATCTTCGACACTACCCAGTTCGCACGTTGAACCAGCGGAAACCAAGGACTAGAGGTACAAAGGTAAATCCCAAAAAACAATAGAGGCACAAGTAGGTCTTTTATACATTCACTTATTTACAATGCGAGGCATACATAGCGAGACATGATTTCGCTAGTATAACAGCTGAAAACAGAAAGCACCAAAAAACAAGCCGGGCGTACAGCACCGGAGTCCGCCGAGACCGCGAGGTCACCGAGGTCGCCGAGACCGCTGAGCTCGCCCAAGCTATGCTGCAATCCGCCGAATAGACACGGAGTCCGCCGAAGCCGCGAGGCCGCGCGGACACACCGTTATTCGCCTTCTGCTGAACCTAAACTGAGGAACACCCCTACCCGCCTGAAGCCGGCGGACAGGTTATTGAAGCTGGCAAAGATGTAACAGAACTGACAAGCTGCAGAGCGACCTCCTGTTGAGTCCGCAGAGACCGCACACTTCCAAGAACTTGACTGAAGTCACAGCCAAACTCCTGGCTCCTTGAAGCTATCCGCGCGACCTGCACACCGCAAACCGTCAGCCTGAAACAATCCGCGCGGACTGACAAACACAGACCGCAGCTCCTTGCACACCCCAACTTACTGTTCACTCAAGATATTTAGGTTATGCCAGGGGGTCCTATTTATAGGCAACGTGAGGAGTGTGGTCACCGCCCAAGAGATAGCGTCACCACCCCAGCCCGCGCGATAACAAAAACACCGTCCGCCGAGTCCGCATGGACTTAGCCGGATACCAAGGGAAACCGCCAGGAGCAAGGCAAACATTGGCGAACCCTCTCCAGTCCGCCCAAGCTATGCGGACAAGGCATCAGCCCGCAAAGCTTCAACCACTGCAAGACAGCAACCCCCTTCAATGGCAGTCCGCACCAACCCGAGGCAGTCCGCAATACTCACACCTCAATCCGCAACAAGTCCTCCCGGTCACAGCGGACTTGGCGGATACCGCAGACACCATGGCCTTGTCACAAAGTGTGACCAAGTCCAAAACCATCAAGAGCCAATGCTAGCATGGCGGACACAAAATCCCGTCCGCCAAACACCCTAGCACAGACCGCCATGACTCCGCGTGCTCCTCGCACTTCTATCCAAAACAGCAGCCAATCCCGGACTCCAAACCCAGTCCGCCAAACGATCTCCACAGCAAATCGCCTGCTGTGCCACCAGAGCTCGACAAGGCCTCAGCCAAGCTCTAAGCTCAGTCCGCAACAGCCCACACCGCGGACACTCCAGTCCGCAAGCTTCCCGCGGACACGAGCCAAACCGCCTATCAGCACAAGCTTGCACCCGCGGCCACTGAGCAATGCACCAGTCCGCAAGCCTTTATCCGCTCAGGCCGCTCCTTGGCAAAGCCAATCAGCAAACACCCTATCCGCAGAAACCAGGCCGTATAGTCCGCGGACTCAACCCGTGCAAACTGCCCAGAAGAACAACTGGCTTTCCACTAGACCTTCCACCAGGCCACACATCTCAGTCCGCCCAGTCCGCCTAGTCCGCCAATGTTGTCCGCCCCAGGCCGCCCGGCCTGTCCCGTCACCCACTTCCACTTCATAAATTTCAACAGAGTGCGTTGAGTGAATAAGCTTCACTCAACAGAAAAACACTTAGTCAGATGAACTGCACTTCCAGGCATTGAGAGCGTTGAGTGAACAAGTTTCACTCAACGCCAAAATACTTAGGCTCTATTTGGTTGGGCTGTTGCTGATGGAAAGCTGCTGATAAACTGTTGCTGATTGAAAAAGTGCTGATTCTGGAAAACAGAGTTTTGTTAAAAAATTGTTTGGGTGAAACAGAGTTTACAAAACAGAGTTTTCAAAAAGTTGTTTGGATTCAAAACGGAGTTTTTAGGCAAAAATGTTTTTCAAATATGAAAGTGACATAACACAACACTAAACAAAGATTCATTCATAATACAAAATTAAGGTTCATTGATACAATTTTTTACACTCTACGCTCTTACTTCATACAGCTGATTCGCAATAATATTACGTAACGTAATCATCTCCTCTACATCACCTACAGTGTCAGTACATGTCTCTTGTGGACCTTGTGAGGACATCCCATGGTCTTGAACCCTTTGCTCAGACTCACTAAAATCAATGTCCACACGCGATGGATGCCGACGAATGAAATTATGTAAACACATAATGACGATCACAATAACTACTTGGTTGTCGAAACGATAGCTTGGCAAGTCCCTCAGTATGGCCCATTTCTTTTTTCAAACACCAAACGATCGTTCTATCACACTTCATAGTGATGAGTATGCGTGATTGAAAATCTCTCGATCTCCTTCGGCTCGACGACCACCACGAGCAAAGTCCGGTAGGTGATAACGCGTATCTTGATACGGTTTCAAGCATCCTCTTTGCAGAGGATAACCAGAATCTATCAAGTAATATTTTCCTGAAATTTATTCAATAATTTTTATCAGCAGTTATTTTGTGTAGTAATAAATAATATAACAAAATTTTACATAGTTACCTAGAGGTGGATGCAGGAAGGTATAACGTGGATCACTTATCGCAAAATTAAAAATGCGGCTATCGTGCGCTCTACCACCCATTTATCACATGTTTGCTTTGAAGTCATACGTGGTATCAGACAAAGCATCATGGAGGTATACTCGGTTACCAAAGTTACAGCTGCTACCACATTCTGATGATGGGCAAGCACATAATTTCTTCTTGTAATCTCTTGCTCTTCCGTCAAATTTTCAGATTCATCGCTCGACATATTCTGTATGAAACATAAACTACCAATAATTATTATATTGAAAGAACAATAATAAAACAACACAAACATAATATTGTCCACAACAGAACAAAATGACAAACATAATATTCGGATAAAACATCACGACATCATAAGCATAATAGTGTCCACATCATTTATGATCAAGACCATATTCAGATACAACATAACCACATCATAAACATAATAGTGCCCGCCACATAATAGTCTACACTGCAACATAAAAAACAAAACAGAATATGATAGTGGGTAATATTTCAGAAGAGAACTCCACTACCCCCCACGGAGGAAGCGATTACGCAGCCACTTTACGTTCATCCCATCTGGTAAGCACAAAAAGGTCTCCCTATGATTTTTGTCCATGAAGTACGTGATTGCAAAATCATGGAACTCTTTATCAGACTGCACTTCCAGGTACGTATCTAATTTATCTATTGCCTGGCGGATGCTAAACTCTGAAGTAGCTTTTTTTGGTGCATCCTGGATGCATCGACTAATGGTTTTAGAAGACTTCACCAAGTCTTCTAACACGGAACTAATAACTTTTCCTTTCCCTTTTTTTCGCTTCTTGCCAGGTGCTGATGTAGCTGTGTTCTCACGTGGCGCTGGATCAGCAATGACGTCAATGTCCTCCGGATCACCATCTGACATTCCTCTTTCGTCAACTGACTCAGGGATCTCGTTAATGGTGTTCGGGGTGCAAGCATTATGTCCTGTTGCGACAACAGAGCTGAACATTAGATTTAGTTTCTCCTCTAACTCTGGATGTATTCCTGAGTAACGAAATTTTTTGCCCGCCGGGACAACCTAAAAAATACATATATTTCACGTTAGATGTTGCTTCTTTTTTAAAAAATACCATAAACAAAAATGTTATGGAAAATGAGTACCATCAACCTTTCATCCCACCACTCGTCTGAAGCTTCTATAGTCTTCCTTGAAGCATTCCAACCCAATCCGGTCTCACCACATTTTAACTCCGTCCATAATTTCCACTCATTCTTCAAATAATCTCATTTATTTTTCAACTGAATTTTATCGTATTGTTTTCTAGTGAGTTCTTCAAAATTCTTCATAACGTTGTTCCAACCCTCTTTATTAAAATGTGTGGTTGGCCGAGTCCCATTTTCTATCTCTTTAATGCATATGTCACAGAAAAGCATGGTAGCTGTATTGTCCCAAAACGCAGCCGCCCCGCCGTCTTTTGATTTGACCATCTTTAAAAAATAAAATAGGTTAAATAACATACACATACACATACACACGCACACGTACATACCACACAACATAACATACACATTCACAAACACATACACATATATATAACATACACACAACATATCTACCATACCCACATGCACAAACACACACATACAACTCACACAAACACACCCACACATATACACACACACACATACAAGTCACACAAACACACCCACACATGTACACACACACATATATAACCGATTCACAACATATAACTCTCACACACATACAACATATAACACATATACACAAAAACACAATCATACATATAACAACACACATACACACACATATATATACACACACACACGAACACACACACATACAACTCACACACACAATCACACACAAACATATAACTCACACACACACATACAAAATAAAACACACATACACACACAAACATATAACTCACACACACACATACAACATATAACAACACACTCACACAAAACACAATCATACATACAACTCACACACATATATACACACACACACACACACAGAAACACACACACATACAACTCACACACACACAATCACACACATACACACACAAACATATAACTCACACACACAAATACAAAATAAAACACACATACACACACAAACATATAACTCACACACACACATACAACATATAACAACACACTCACACAAACACAGTCATACATATAACAACACATGTAACACCTCCCCTATAATGAACGTATAATATGGGTCCGGCCGGGGCCGCACAACATACGGATGCCACAGCTTAAGTATTAAAAGTTGATATAGCTACCCACACTCAAAACTCTTTGCACAACACAGCGGAAACAGAACAGGACTAGAAGTTATCCACCACTAAAGAGTAAAACAAATGGCCTTAAGGCCTTACATCAAGTGTCCAAAAACAAATAATACATCAATCATGAATGTGCTCAGCACTCCTAGTCTAGCTCGGCATGTAAGCCGGACAACAAGAGTCTCAAACATAACTGAAAGATATTGTCCCTAAGCACCTAGAGGGGGGGTGAATAGGTGACTTGAATCTTTTTAACTTTTTAGGCAGCAAACAGATAATATCACAGAATTATATCTAATTTAACACATCACACATTCAGCAATCACAGCAACTCAGCAAACACAGTAGACACAGAGTTTTAGAGTGGTTCCCCAAGCTTTGGGTACATCCACTTTCCCCCTTCGCCTATCTAGCATTGTACTAGATTCGGCCAAACTTCTCCACTAACTCAGAACCCAAAACAGGCTCCTACACCTCAGGCCCAAGGCCCTACAACTCAGCTTTTCCACAAAGCCTACACTCAGCCACAAAGGCCTACACTCAGCCACAAAGGCCTACACTCAGCCACCAAGGCCTACACTCAGCCACCAAGGCCTACACTCAGAGATTTAACTCTCCTACCCTCAGCCTTTATAATTACATGCTTACAATCTCAGATCCCAAAGAATCCTACAAGTTATAATGAATACAAAATGTATAAACTCAACAACTTAGATGAAAGAGAGATAAGTTGTGAGATTCTTGATGAGTTCTTGGAAGAACTCAGCTAAAATCAATCTGACTTGGCTTTCTTCAAAACTTCTTGAAAGTAGAACACAATAATACTGATTCCTCTGCAGTTGATCCTTGATCTCTACTTCTTAAGATTCAGACTAATCTGAATCCTTCTTCTCAGCTGGGTTCCAACAGCTGATTTCTTGGATGGAGCTCTATCTCTCCAACTTCTTAGATCTGCACTTGATTCTTCAAGGAATAGCTAGATCTTCTTTCTTGAATACTTGATTAATAATTTGAACTTTGACAACTTCAACAACTACTTTCTGTAGACAGCATAGGCCTATTTATAGGCCTTCTTCATGGTAAACGGCTGGTCCGATCCATAACTGAATTCTGACAACTCTGACAGGTGTTGTAGACCGGCTGGAATGGCAGCTGTCAAGTCATCCAGTCAGTTCTTGAAAATTCTGTAACTGTCTAGAAGTGTCGAGACTATCTGTCTTTAAGTGTCGACACTTATAGACTAAGTGTCGACACATGTTGTCTATGTGTCGACACTAGTCTATAAGGTGTCGACACAACTCCTTGTGTTGTAGATTTTGTATCTCGACACTACTTCTTCTTCATGTGTCGACACTGAAATTTAGTGTCGACACAAGTACTTGTTCTTCAGTATTTTGCTGAATTCTTCTAAGTGTCGACACAATACCTTTGTGTCGACACATCTTCATGTGTTGTATCTGTCAAGTGTCGACACTGCTTCTTAGTGTCGACACATGTCTTCAGTGTTGATACTTGTTGAGTGTCGACACATTGCTCTGGGTGTCGACACTTTCTTCTTCAGTCGAGACTCTGACTGTGTGTCGACACATTCCCTTAGTGTCAACACTTGTACTTAGAATATTTTTGAACTTTGCTGTTCTTTGCTAAGTGTAGACACAGCTCCTTGTGTCGACACTTTCTTCAAGTGTTGAGTCTTCAGCTAAGTGTCGACACATTATTCTGGGTGTCGACACTTACTTCAAGTGTTGACTCTTCTGCTATGTGTTGACACATTGTTCTGGGTGTCGACACTTGTACTTAGTCTCTACTAGCTTTTGCTGAGTGTCGACACAGCCTCCAAGTGTCGACACTTTCTGATGTAGACACAGCTTCACTGGGTGTCGACACAACTGTTAAGTGTCGACACAGCTTCACTGACTTTTCTTCACTGAGTGTCGACACAGCTCCTTGTGTCGACACTTTCTGTCTGGTGTCAACTCAGCATCCCTAGTGTCGACACAATGACTCCAAGTGTCGACACTGCTTGCCTGGGTGTCGACACAAGTCTTCTTAAGTGTTGACACTTTCCCTCTGGGTGTCGACACATGAACTTAGAAACTTTTCTTCTTTCCTGCAAATACTTAACCTGCACAAGGTAACTCAAAAGCACATCAAATACAATTTGATGTATATCATTGAGTTGGGTGAGGATTCTTCAAATCAGGTACATTTTGACCAATGTACCCAACAATCTCTCCCTATTTGGAGAAGTCATAACCCTTAGTCAATGATATACACCATTCATAATTAAATTACAAAATGATGTAAAGCAGGATTATGTAAACAAGGTAAACATAAACATGTATCAATCACACATGTATACATAGACATCATCATAGAACAATTATGAAACAAATTTATTACACAACAAATTTATCACACAAAACATTGTTCCAATACTTTGTCATATACAAAATTCTAAAGTTTACAGAGTGTTTTATAACAAAAGAATACATAGTAAACTTAAGAAATTTTCTAAGCTATTTCTGTTCAGCCTCCTTAATGACTATTCCTTTTTCAGCTTGTACTCTGGCTTGAACAGGAGCTTCATCAACTTCAGCATCAGCAGGCTTCTTTCCTTTCAGATCTTTCTTCTTAAGTTCTTCTGCTTTAATCTTTTGCCTTTCAAAGTATTGATAAGGCTTGGGAAAGTACTTGCTAGGCTCCAGAGCAGTAGGAGGTAGCTTTCCCATCTTGGCCTTTCTCCTGTATTGGACTATTGCCTCCTGCCTTATCTCATGTTTTCTCCATTCAGCCTCAGAAAACCATTTGTTCCTGTCATGCACATTATCTTTGGCAGCTTTCCAGGCAGTCAAAATGATATTTCTTGAGGTAGGGCTCCACTGTTCAAAGTCTGGCCTTTGTTCAGCTTGTTCCCTAAACCTCTTCTTAGACAATCTAGTCTCTTCTTCTTTCTGTAGAGCTTCTTCTTCTTTCTGAAGAGCTGCTTGCATAGCTTCAGATATAGGCTGAACCACTTTTTCTAGAATGACATTGGACTTCCCTTTAGTTGGGCTATACATGTGATGAATATCAGCTTGCACCATTTCAAAATCTGGAGGAGGATAGATAACTTGATCCACTTCTGGTTGCTCCCCTCCTAAATATGTAGGATTAATTCCAGATTCAGCAACATTGTCATCATCACAAAGAGGAGGATAGCCCAGTGTAGCTCTGATGGAATTAGATATCCATTTGGCATGATCAGAGCTAGCTTTGACTAAAACTCTCCCCCCCCTTTATGACTTCTCTAGCCATGTGATCTCTGACATCATCCTTCTGGAATCTGATTTGATTATCCAAGTATCTGACTCCATCTTTAAAGAAAAGTTTGAGTTTTTTAAGTTGTTCAGATATGGCCTTTTGGGAGTCTTGAATGCCAGTCTTAACAACATTGATTTCTTCTTGAAATACCTTGTCAAATTCAGCTTTAACAGTAGCAGTAGAGGTAGAAGGTCCAGCAGCTATGTTCTTGATTTCTGTGACAATTGCATTATGGGATTCTGTCAAATTGTCATTCATCCTAATCTGATTTTCAAGTACATAGCCTTGCTTGACTGCAATGTCATCAAATTGAGCGTTGATCTGTTCTTGATGTGTAGCTAAGTACACCACTGCATTCCCCCCTTTGTGGAAGCAGTCTGCCATCTCCTTCTTGTTAAGATTCATCTCAAATCTTATTGACTTTATGTCCTGGGTTAGATCAAACTGTAGTGATTTGTGCCCTTCATCAACATACTTCGCAATTGCCTGCCTTTGCTCATCAAGCTTAACTTGCATTGCCACCATTAGAGCACTATAATCAACAGCAGGTGCTGGCAGTGAAATAGGCTGAGGTGCAATAGATTGTAAGGCCTTCTTATAACTCTGACCTCTTCTCTTGAAGACATAAATTTTCTTTTTCTTTTCTCTTGCAGCTTCCTCATCTTCTGAAGCTGAGGAGCTAGCAATTTCTACCCTCTCCTTAGGGATTGGGGGTAACTTCTTCTGCACATCTAGTGTCTTCTCAGGTTCTTGCCTTACAGGCTCTTCAACATATACTTCTTGCTCCCCCTCAATTGGAGCATTCCTTTTCAGCAGCAGTTTCCTTATCAAAATCTTCTTGATTCAGATTTAGAAATAAATCTTCCATGGTATACTCTTGTGGAGAATGAGCTGGAGAAATTCTGGGCTCTTCTACCACTGGATCAGAAACAAGATGAGCTGCAGCAGATGTGTCTTTCATGACAACATCTGGAACTTGACTAGCATTCTGTGGTTGCTGATTAACATCAAACAAATCAGTATCTTCTAAAGGAAAATCTAAAGCATTAAGCTCAGTGATTACCTCTAGTATTGTGTGGGTTACTTGTTCACTTTCTAGTGTAGTTGGTTCTTCTATAACTAGAGACTCCCCCTGGATGTTATCCTTGTGTATGGGGCTAGCTTGAGGTAGCTCCCCCTGGATCTCAGCAACATTTTGAGGAGCAGGAGACTTTACAGCATTTCCTTCCTCATTTTCATCTGGTGTAAAAACCACTTGTTCTTCACTGTCAGAGCTGCTAGTGGACACTTGAGCCACTGGGGCAGCTTTCCTCTTCTTCTTTGGAGGTGATACTTTCTCAGAAACTATCATTTCAGGGGTTGGCATCTCTTTAGACAACACCCTGTCCCACCTGGAGAAAATTCTCATATCCATTTTTCTCATGTTGTTGATTTTGCTTCCAGCAGCTTGTTGCATAACCTCTGGTATAGTACCAGCTAGGTATAAACTTATGATCCTGCCCAAGTTGGGCTTCTTTAGGCTTTCTTTAATTTTCTCAAATATCACAACAGACCAGTCTGTCTGTAATGTGAAGATGATCCTGGTCATAATACTGAACGTAGAGGCAGATATCCTATCATGCCCTCCTGGCTTACTGAGAATTACTTTGCCAACTATCTCAGACAGAAATTTCCCTTGGCAATTCATGCCCTTTCTATTAAAAACTGAACCAATCTTCATCTTAGAATCCAGTCCACACCAAGTTAGAGCTTCCCTGGTCTTTGAAGCAGTAACTTCATCTTCTTCCGTTGTTCTAGGCAGATTTAGAATCTTTCTCAAGCTCTTAGGTGATACCTTCACCTTTGCACCATGGACTCTGGATTTGATCTTCAATCCAGTGTCGTCGACTTCAGCTCCATTGAGGAATTCCAGTACCTCTTCCTTCCAGATTTTTGTGGGTTCAGAAACAAGATATTCTAACCCTGAGTCGGCAACTAGGGTTATCACGTTCTTGATTTCCTGGTCAGCATCCCCAAATGCGTCGCGCACCAGTTCGTATCCTTCGTTGACATTCTCCTCAAGCTTTGGCTCCATTAGGGTTTGAAGAATTTTGACTGGAGAGACGAGAGGTGTCGACACAGAAGTTTTGGTCTCGAAAATTTTGAAAGCGTGTCGACAAACTAAGGCAAAACCCTATTTATACCTTTCTAATTTTGAAGATGAAAAGGCGGGCAGCCAACTTGAATTGTGTCGACACTGGCAATAAGTGTCGACACTGACTTATAATGTCTCGACACATATGTTTCGACACAAGTTTAGTCAACAGATTATATGTGTCGACACTTGTTTATGTGTCGACACCACTTAACTCGACATTTAGTCGAGACTTTACTTAGAAAATACTGAGTAAACACTAAGTGTCGACACCACCTTGGTTGTGTCGACACCTACTTGTCATGTGTCGACACTAATATTATGAAGTGTCGACACTAACTTCCTAGATGTGTCGACACCTTTTTCCTGAAGTGTCGACACCTACTATCTGTGTCGACACAGAAATCTCTATGTGTCGACACCTTTTTACTTAGCCAATTTCAATACTATAAACTTACTCTAAGTTTATCATTCCTAGTTCAGTATTAAACCTATTGAACTTAGCTTCTTCTAGGGGCTTAGTATACATATCAGCTAATTGATTATATGTTTTAACATATTCTAGTAAAATATCCTCTTTCTCTACATGCTCCCTAAGAAAATGATATTTAATTTCAATATATTTTGTTCTACTATGGGATACAGGGTTATTGGGTATTGAAATAGCACTAGTAGAATCACAGAAGAGTGGAGTTCTACTTACCTGAAATCCATAGTCCTCTAACTGATGTTGTATCCAAAGAAGTTGAGCATTGCAAATTCCTGCAGCCACATACTCTGATTCTGCAGTGGAGATAGCCACACTTGTTTACTTCTTGCTACTCCATGAAATCAGTCTTCCACCTAGGAATTGACAGGTTCCAGTAGTGCTTTTTCTATCTTCTTTGCATCCTGCAAAGTCTGCATCTGAATAACCTGTTAGATCAAAATCCCCATTCCTAGGGTACTAGAGGCCTAGATAAGGAGTGCCCTTTAGATATCTCAATATCCTTTTGACTGCAGTCAAATGAGACTCTTTAGGGCAGGCTTGATAGCTAGCACAGACACATGTAGCATACATGATATCTGGTCTACTTGCAGTCAAGTATAATAGGGAGCCAACTATTCCTCTATACAAGGTTTCATCTACAGGCTTCCCTGCATCATCCTTGCTAAGAGACATACTTGACCCCATAGGAGTCTTCATGGTGCTGGACGAATCCATACCATACTTCCTTATGAGTTCTAGGGTGAACTTGGACTGGCATATGGATAAATCATTCTCAGTATGTTTAACTTGGAGACCCAAGAAAAACTTTAGCTCTCTCATACTACACATCTCAAATTGACCTTGCATAAGTTTTGCAAACTTTTTGCAAAGGCTGCTTTCAGTAGACCCAAATATAATGTCATCTACATATATTTGGACTAGTATAACTTTGTATCTAGATTCCCTAAGGAATAGAGTCTTGTCTATTTTCCCCCTTGTGAACTTGTTCTCAATGAGAAAACTAGACAGGGTTTCATACCAAGCCCTAGGGGCTTGCTTTAACCCATATAAAGCTTTCCTAAGTCTATAGACATGATTAGGTAGAGTTGAATCAACAAAACCTGATGGTTGTTCCACATAGACTTCTTCTTTAAGATTACTATTTAGAAATGCTGACTTGACATCCATTTGATAAACTTTGAATCCTTGATAAGTTGCATAGGCCAGGAACATTCTTATGGCTTCCAGTCTGGCTACTGGAGCAAAGGTTTGATCAAAATCAATACCTTCTTCCTGCCTATATCCTTTAGCAACTAGTCTTGCTTTGTTCTTAATGATGACTCCTTGTTCATCCATCTTGTTCCTATAAATCCACTTGGTTCCAATTATATTGTGGTCTTTAGGTTTAGGAACAAGCTCCCAGACCTTGCATCTCTTGAATTGATTGAGTTCTTCTTGCATAGCCTCAATCCAAAGAGGGTCTTTGATGGCTTATTCAAACTTCTTAGGTTCAACTTGAGATAGAAAGCTGGAGTAGATTGCTGCATTCAGGTTTCTGCACCTTGTTTGTACCCCTTGTCTTGGATCTCCAATAATCTGCTCCACTGGATGATCTCTAAGATGCCTATTGGCTGGAGGCATCCTGACTTCTGGTTGAACCTCTTCAGTTTCATCATCTTGCTGTACTCCTTGTACTTCTTCGGCATTTGGTACATGTAGTACTCCCCCTGGACAACATCCACTGTCTTCTACTTGCTGTTTTGCAGTAGATTCTTCTTCTAGAGTGAGCTTGTCCATCTTCTTTGTTAAACCTGTGGGGCTGCATACAATACTAGACAACTCATTGTTAATAAGCCTAGTTTCATCAAATACTACATGTACAGTCTCTTCTACAACTTGAGTTGACAAGTTGTAGACTCTATAAGCATTACTATTGTTGTTGTACCCAACAAAAATTCCCTCTTGGGACTTGGCAGCAAACTTAGTTAAGTAAGACTTTCCATTGTTAAGTATGAAGCATTTGCAACCAAAGATCCTGAAGTAGGATAGGTTTGGTTTCCTGCCTTTCACAACCTCATAGGGGGTCTTGTTGAGGCCTTTAGTTATGGTAGCCATATTAATAACATGACATGCAGTATTAACTGCTTCAGCCCAGAAATATTCTGGTAGTGATGTATCACTTAATAGTGTTCTACCTGCCTCAATCAAGGTTCTATTCTTCCTCTCAGCAATGCCTTTTTGCTGAGGTGTTCTAGGTGAAGAAAACTCTTGAAAGATCCCAAAGTCTTCACATAGTTTTGTCATGCTATCAGACTGAAACTCAGTACCATGGTCACTTCTTATTTTGACCACTGTACTATTTAGTTCATTCTGAATTTGCTTAACAAAGCTATAGAAGACACTAGGTGTTTCAGATTTCTGTCTTAAGAAGAACCCAGGAAAACCTTGAGTAATCATCTACAACTACAAAGGTATAGACCTTCCTACCTAGGCTGTGAACTAGCATTGGACCAAAGAGATCCATATGCAAGAGGTATAAACACCTCACAGCATCTTTGTTTTCTATGCTTCTAAAGGTGGATCTAGTCTGCTTGCCCTTTTGACAAGCTGAGCAAATACCATCTTTAACACACTTAACTTGAGGACTATTCCTCACTAACTCTTTACTAAAGAGTTTGCCAATTGTCTTGTAGTTTAGATGAGCTAGCCTCTTGTGCCATTTGACACAATGAGAGACTGTCTCATCAGCTACAAGACACACTTGAGAACCATTGGTCTCACACATAATGTCTAAACAGTAGACATTTCTTTTTTTATAGCCAGTCAAAATGATCTCTTGATTAGTTGACCTCTTGATATGACAATCATTCTTAACAAATGAGATGTCATACCCTACATCACTTAATTGACTTATACTTATTAGGTTGTGTTTCAACCCTTTAACATAAGCCACTTGAGTAATGGTAACTAAGTTACTAGAAATGTTACCAAACCCTTTGATGATTCCTTTTTCAGAACCACCAAAGGTGACTTTTGGACCATCTTTGATTAGAATGTAGTCCCTTAGTAATCCCTGTGTTCCAGTCATATGTCTGGAACATCCACTGTCCAAGTACCATATAGGGGCATGGCCACTTGGACTCACCTGCAAAACAGATTAATGAACCTTAGAACCCAAAGAATTCTTGGGTCCTTGGTACTTGTTAGTTTGCATCCTGACATGGCTACCTACTAGTTTTCCAATAGGCAGTTTGCTACTCACTTTGGCACTAGCATTGTGCCGACAGTCCATTGCAAAGTGGCCAACCTTGCCACAACACCAACACTCAAACTTATTGTACCTTTGCTTAGGTACAGTCTTAGCTGTTTTATCCACAGCTGACTTGTTGAGTGTTGGGGCTTTGCCCTTGGACTTGGACTTGGACTGAACAGTCCTTGCAGGTCTTGTAAAACCCAGTCCAGCCTTGCCTTTGTGATGAACAAATTCATCAATTAAAGGCAGTACTGACTTAGGTTTAGAAAACCTAGCAACTAAGTCCTTCTCCTTCTGAAGATTAATCTCCAGACTCTTGATTTGATCATTCTTAAATGATATAGTTCCCATTTGAATCACAGTTATGTGCTTCAATCTGGCTATCTCATTTAGTTTTTGATCAAACAATTTCACAGAATCTGTTGCTGCAGCTTTGAGATTTGCAATTTCCTTTGCCTGACTTTTGGCAAGGGACTTGCTCTTCTTGTAAGCTTGCAACAGAACCTTATATTCATCTATTAGCTGATGAATATCTTCTTCAGACTCAGATGCACTCTCATCATTTGATGATGATGAATCTGATTCTGTACTGGCACAAGAAACTGAACTTAAAGTTGAACTTTGTACCTTACAAGGTCCTGGATGCTCCAGGATTTTGTCATTTTCTGTCAATGTCATTAGCCCTTGGCATTGACTGTCTTCTTGTTCATATATAGACTCCATAATCTACATGAACTCTTCTTCTTCTTCTTCAGCAAACAACCCTATATATGCCTCATCATCTGACTCAGTTTTTGATGAAGAGATATCTGACAGGGTCTTCTCCTTTTTGGCAACAAATGACTTTTCTTTCTTGCCTTTGAAATGAGTCTTCTTCTTGTCACTAGACTCCTTTCTCTTCTCTGGACAATCTGCTATCACATGACCTTGTCTATTACAGCAATAGCACAGAATGTTTGATAGTGTAGCTTTGCTAGACTTTAACTTTTTCTTGTCTTTCTTTGAAGACCTCTTTTTCTGATAAGAGTCTTCCTTTCCCTGTGATGTAGAAGGCCTTGTCCTTCACTGTTTCTTCTTCAAGAACTTCTGAAAATGTCTAGTGAAGGCAGCAAAGTCCTCATCACTTTCACTGCTTTCAGACTTTGTACTTGCTGACTCATCTGACTCAGAATCAGCTGCTTTTAGAGGTGGAGAAGGTGACTTACATCTGTACCTTCTGGGGGCTTCTGATTTAAAGGCCACTGTTCTTTCCTTGTGTTCATTTCTTGTGGATTTCTCCTCTTCTTTCCACACTGTCAACTGCATTTCATATGATAGCAGTTTGCCAAACAGTGTAGGTGGAGGAATCTCTGCCAACTTAGTCATTTCTCTAATGGCACAGATCTTGGTGTCCTAATCTTTAGTTAGAGACCTTAGAAACTTGTCATTGAGTTCATAATTACTGAACTCTCTGCCATAGGACATGAGTTCATTCACAATTCTGTAGAATTTCTTATAGCACTCAGTTATGCTATCACCCTTTCCTTGTCTAAAACTTTCATACTCTTGATTTAGCAAGGATTTTCTGTCTTGCCTTACTTCTTTAGAACCTTCCATATACACAATAAGAGTATCCCACATCTCTTTGGCTGTCTTACAGTGTATTAGATTCTGAAAAGTTGCATCATCTATGGCACTCACTATGATGTTCTGAGCCCTCTTATCCATAGTGGCTAGAACAATTTCATCCTTTGTCATTTCTGAGAAATCTTTTGGTGTTCTTTGACTTGCATCCAAGACTGACACCTTCATGGGCACATATGGCCCTTCCTTTACTGTGATATAAATTCTAGGGTCTGAGGCCTCCATAAACAGCCTCACCCTTTCCTTCCATATGCCAAAGATTTCCTTCCTAAATATAGGTAATTTCATGGATCCCAATTCCTTGTGATTTTCAGTAGAACCCATGGTTCTTGATTTTCTTGAATCTGTACTTGACTTAACCTAAATCTGCCACAGGATCTCCTCAGACTGTTATGTCCCTTTTTGAGGAACCTGACTTTGATACCACTTGAAAGATATTGTCCCTAAGCACCTAGAGGGGGGGGGGGTGAATAGGTGACTTGAATCTTTTTAACTTTTTAGGCAGCAAACAGATAATATCACAGAATTATATCTAATTTAACACAGCACACATTCAGCAATCACAGCAACTCAGCAAACACAGTAGACACAGAGTTTTAGAGTGGTTCCCCAAGCTTTGGGTACATCCACTTTCCCCCTTCGCCTATCTAGCAGTGTACTAGATTCGTCCAAACTTCTCCACTAACTCAGAACCCAAAACAGGCTCCTACACCTCAGGTCCAAGGCCCTACAACTCAGCTTTTCCACAAAGCCTACACTCAGCCACAAAAGCCTACACTCAGCCACAAAGGCCTACACTAAGCCACCAAGGCCAACACTCAGCCACCAAGGCCTACACTCAGAGATTTAACTCTCCTACCCTCAGCCTTTATAATTACAGGCTTACAATCTCAGATCCCAAAGAATCCTACAAGTTATAATGAATACAAAATGTATAAACTCAACAACTTAGATGAAAGAGAGATAAGTTGTGAGATTCTTGATGAGTTCTTGGAAGAACTCAGCTGAAATCAATCTGACTTGGCTTTCTTCAAAGCTTCTTGAAAGTAGAACACAATAACACTGATTCCTCTGCAGTTGATCCTTGATCCCTGCTTCTTAAGATTCAGACTAATCTGAATCCTTCTTCTCAGCTGGGTTCCAACAGCTGATTTCTTGGATGGAGCTCTCTCTCTCTCTCCAACTTCTTAGATCTGCACTTGATTCTTCAAGGAATAACTAGATCTTCTTTGTTGAATACTTGATTAATAATTTGAACTTTGACAACTTCAACAACTACTTTTTGTAGACAGCATAGGCCTATTTATAGGCCTTCTTCATGGTAAACGGCTGGTCCGGTCCATAACTGAATTGTAACAACTCTGACAGGTGCTGTAGACCGGCTGGAATGGCAGCTGTCAAGTCATCCAGTCAGTTCTTGAAAATTCTGTAACTGTCTAGAAGTGTCGAGACTATCTGTCTTTAAGTGTTGACACTTATAGACCAAGTCTCGACACATGTTTTCTAAGTGTCGACACTAGTCTACATGGTGTCGACACAACTCCTTGTGTTGTAGATTTTGTATCTCGACACTACTTCTTCTTCATGTGTCGACACTGAAATTTAGTGTCGACACAAGTACTTGTTCTTCAGTATTTTGCTGAATTCTTCTAAGTGTCGACACAACACCTTTGTGTCGACACATCTTCATGTGTTGTATCTGTCAAGTGTCGACACTGATTCTTAGTGTCGACACATGTCTTCAGTGTTGATACTTGTTGAGTGTCGACACATTGCTCTGGGTGTCGACACTTTCTTCTTCAGTCGAGACTCTGGCTATGTGTCGACACATTCCCTTAGTGTCGACACTTGTACTTAGAATATTTTTGAACTTTGCTGTTCTTTGCTAAGTGTCGACAAAGCTCCTTGTGTCTACACTTTCTTCAAGTGTTGAGTCTTCAGCTAAGTGTCGACACATTGTTCTGGGTGTCGACACTTACTTCAAGTGTTGACTCTTCTGCTATGTGTCGACACATTGTTCTGGGTGTCGACACTTGTAATTAGTCTCTGCTAGCTTTTGCTGAGTGTCGACACAGCCTCCAAGTGTCGACACTTTCTGATGTAGACACAGCTTCACTGGGTGTCGACACAACTGTTAAGTGTCGACACAGCTTCACTGTCTTTTCTTCACTGAGTGTCGACACAGCTCTTTGTGTCGACACTTTCTGTCTGGTGTCAACTCAACATCCCTGGTGTCGACACAATGACTCCAAGTGTCGACACTGCTTGCCTGGGTGTCGACACAAGTCTTCTTAAGTGTCCACACTTTCCCTCTGGGTGTCGACACATGTACTTAAAAACTTTTCTTCTTTCCTGCAAATACTTAACCTGCACAAGGTAACTCAAAAGCACATCAAATACAATTTGATGTATATCATTGAGTTGGGTGAGGCTTCTTCAAATCAGGTACATTTTGACCAATGTACCCAACAATAACAACTCATAAGTAGGGCTACAAAAGGGAAAAACACTTCATGAGGCTTAGGACCTTCTGGCCGGCTAGCTAGCTCCTGCATGCGATCCTTGCCCTGAAAAATTTATTAGTAACGTGGGTCAGCAAAGGCTGACCTCAAACTGTGCAACAACACATCTCCTCCCGGCCTCCCCTAACGGACCCCGGGGTACCCCTCCAACCTGCAAGTTAGCACTTCGTAGGCAATAACCAAAAGCAAGAAAAGCAACTATGGAAAACAGGCTTGGATGTCACATACATCATACATGTTCTCTACTGGTTGAGCATAATATAAAAAGGGCCTACTTATGCAATCATGTATGCAATAACCCGGGTTTCACCCAAGGCACCCTAACTCGTATGCATCTAGCACATCATCACATCATATGGGTTCTCATTGATTCCCCACTGGCAAAAAGCCGCAAACAAAGGGGTCACCATTTCCCACAACGGCTCACAGGCCGCCTCATGGAATTCTTGTCAAGGCCCCACCCGCTCAAGGTCTCAAACCCCGGGCTTGCCTACAAGCTCTGACGTCTCATGTCAGGATTCCAACAAACACAAAACTGACTGATTCTAAGAAGCCTTGTCGGACCCCACCCGCTCATGGCCTCATTGCCCGGGTTTGTCCCCATGCTTGACATTCTCGTCAGTCACACAGAAGGGGACTACTCTCGCCGGGACACTCTCCACACATGACGTGAACGTCACGGGATAGCCAGCAGACCACGGAGACCTAGCCACGCCTTGGCACAACACAAACTAAGACAAATCCACCCTAGTCCCTCATTTGTACTACAGCGTTTCCGCGCACCAAGGAAAACATCTCCAACTAGCGCGGAGCTAACCTTGTCCACCAAGGAAAACATCTACCGCCGCGAGGAGCTAACCTTGTCCGGTTCCGACTACACGTACTCACTCGAGAAAAAGGGGAAAACATCACCACATGACAAACGACATCTTCCCGCAACGGAATCTCTACGAATCCTTAGCGTTTTTATGCAACATCACCGAGTCGGACTAACGGTCGCGACAACGGCTTCACACACCATGCCTAATCCACTAACGGAGCGGATCTCTAATGCAAAAATATGTCGGGGACGGACTCAATCAACCCGGAGGTTCCTCTTGAACCTTGGCAAACCAAAACCCCTCTAATTTGAGAGTTTGGTGCCCAAAAACTAGAAAGAAAGAAAATAAATGATGCTAAGACATTCATCCTAAGACCGAGAGGAGAGGTGTCATTACCTTCCGACTCCTCTTCCTTGCCATGGCAAAATGGCCGGATGAAAATCTTCGCAATGATCTAAGCTTCACGGATCCGGACTCGGCTCGTGAATTGGAGCACCGAAACCCCTCCTACAGCCCAACCTCTCCTTCTCCTTTTTCCTTGTTCTCACTTCTCTCTAGATCTTTAGCAAGGGAAAGCTTGGAGAAGAATGAGGGTTTTCAACCCTATTCTCGGACTTAACTCCCCAAGAACAGTCCTAAACCGTCAGATCCTAAAATCTGGGAAAGAATGGCCACGATCCGCCTGGAAAATAAAAGACCTGGGCTGAACACGGCCTGGCACACGCCCGTGTCCAGGGCCGTGTGCCTCATTCGCCATCTCAAATCGACGCGCCTGGAACAGCACACGGGCATCGACACGCCCGTGTTCAATCCGACACGCCCGTGTCCCCAGTGACACGGCCGTGTGGCCAGCCGTGTGCCTCCATCGACACGGCCCCGAAACCAACCCGAGAGGTGACACGGCCTGGGACACGCCCGTGTCCCAAGCCGTGTGCCAAGACTCGACACCCGTCGACAGGTTTTGTGTCGACACCACGGAAAAACGTCGAGCGAAGATCGTCGACGAAGCGGGACACGCCCTGTGACACGCCCGTGTCACAGGCCATGTACCCCAGTCTCGACACTCGTCGAGCGAAAGTGTCGACACTTGGGCCGAGTGTCGACACGGCCTCGACACGCCCTGCGACACGCCCGTGTCGCAGGCCGTGTGCCCTACTCTCGACACATTGTCGAGTGAAAGTGTCGACACTTGGGCCGAGTGTCGACACGGCCTCGACACGCCCTGCGACACGCCCGTGTCGCAGGCCGTGTGCCTCCTGCCATAAACCCAAAAAAATTCTCCAGAACTGCAGACTGACCCTCTTGCAAAACTGGGGTGTTACAACTCTCCCCCACTTAACAGAATTTCGTCCCGAAATTTCAAATCAAAAGGGTACAAAACTTAAATTGTACCTGACAAGAAGAGTTCCGGATAATCTTCTAGCATGGCCTGTTCTCGCTCCGAAGAGAACTCCTCACGACCGCAGTTGTCCCAACGAACTTTCACGAGTTTAACTTCTTTACTCCGCAACTGCCGAGTCTCCGAATCCTCTATAGCAATTGGGAGGACTCGCGTCCTCAAGTCTTCCTCAATCGGCACCGATGCCGGCTCAATCACCACGCTAGCCTCCACCAAGGCTTTCCTCAAAACGGAGACGTGGAATACGTCATACAACCCACTCAGCTTCGCAGACAACGCCAACCGATAGGCTGCTTCTCCCACCCGTTCAATAACTTCAAAAGGCCCCAAAAACCTTGCACTCAACTTCTTGAGTCGGCGAATCCGTGAGATGCCTTTGAACGGTTTGATCTTCAAATAGACCCAATCACCTACCGCAAACTCCAACTTCCGGTGACGAGCATTAAAGTATTTTGCTTGTCGGTCTTGCGCCACCTTCATACGCTCTTGAATGGTCCGTACCAACTCACAAGCGTCCACTACCACCTCTTTTCCCAAAATTTTGGTGTCTCCCGCCTCTGCCCAAGACATTGGTGTTCGACACCGCCTCCCATACAAAGCTTCGTATGGCGCCATTTTTATACTTGCTTGAAAACTGTTGTTTTACATGAATTCCACCATGAAGAGGTGATCCTCCCACTTTTTGCCGAAGTCAAGAACACACATTCTCAGCATATCCTCCATGGTACGGTTCGTTCTCTCCGTTTTCTCATCAGTTTGAGGATGGAATGTCATACTGAACTTTAGCTTCGTGCCCAAGCTCTTCTGAACCAATCTCCAATCCTTGGACGTAAACCGTCCATCTCGATCACTGACTATGCTCTTAGGAATTCCGTGCAGTCGCACAATGTTGCGAACATACAACTCCACCAGCTTCTCCACGCTATCCTCTTTCCGGTTTGGGATAAAGTGTGCCACCTTGGTTAGGCGATCTACGATCACCCAAATAGCATCATTACCCTGCTGCGATCTAGGCAAACCATGGACAAAGTCCATGGAGATGTCATCAAATTTCCATTAAGGGATTGGAAGGGGCTTCAGGAACCCGCCCGGCTTCTGACATTCGGCCTTCACCAAGGCACAAGTTTGGCAACGATTCACGTACAAAGCTACGTCCCGCTTCAGCCCCGGCCACCAAAAGGATTTCTTCATATCCAAGTACATCTTTGTACTGCCCGGGTGAATGGAGTACTTTATGAAGTGAGCCTCAAACATCAACTCCTCACGGAGTTTGCCGAACTGTGGTATACAAACCCTTCCGTCCTTCCTCAGAATCCCATCAATCATCTCCCAGGCGCTGCTCTCTCCCGTTTGAGCCTCTAACACAAAAGGTTGAAACTCCACATCCAACCGAGTCGCTTCCCGAATGCGATCGGACAAGTCGTTCTGCACCTCAATCCAGTTCAACCGAGCCTCACTGGACTCGCCTCTTGCAACACATTCCAAACCAAGGGACTCTCATTCCCGCACCAACCGCTCATCATGAGCTTTGATCCAATTCCCTTGTCCCGAGTACTTCCTACTCAAGGCATCAGCCACCACATTGGCTTTACCTAGCGTATACTGAATTGCCACTTCATAGTCTCCAAGAAACTCAACCCACCTGCGTTGCCGCATGTTCAAGTCCTTTTGATCCAAGAGATACTTCAAGCTTTTGTGATCCGTGAATATCTCCATTTTTGCACCATAAACATAATGCCGCCATATTTTCAACGCAAAAAATACCGCCGCCAACTCCAAGTCGTGGACGGGGTAATTCCTCTCATGAGGCTTCAACTGTTTAGACCCAAAGGCTATCACCTTCCCATGTTGCACCAAAACGCAACCCAAGCCGCATCCCAATGCATCACTAAAGATCTGAAATCCCTCGGTCCCTTGCGGTTGACTTAGGATTGGAGCCGCCATTAGTCTCTCCTTCAGTGCCTCAAATGCTTGGCTACACTCTTGAGTCCACACAAACTTATGATCTTTACGTGTGAGTGAGGTGAGTGGTAGAGCTATCCGCGAAAAATTCTCCACGAACCTTCTGTAATACCCGGCTAGTCCAAGAAAACTTCGGACCTCCGCCACGGTCCTCAAAACCGGCCAATCTCTAATGGCTTCAACTTTTGTTGGGTCCACTGCCACCCCTTCCCCACTAATCACGTGACCCAAAAATGCCACCTTCTCCAACCAGAACTCGCATTTGGAGAATTTTGCATACAACTCATTCTCCCTCAACACTTGCAGAATCACTCTCAAGTGGGTCTCATGCTCCACTTGCGATTTGGAATACACCAAAATGTCATCAATGAAGACAACCACAAAAGAATCCAAGTATTCCCGAAATACCCGATTCATAAGATCCATGAACACAGATGGTGCGTTCGTCAGCCCGAACGGCATCACCGTAAACTCAAAGTGTCCATACCTTGTACCAAAGGCAGTCTTGGGTATGTCCTCATCCCGAATTCGCAACTGATAATAGCCTGACTTCAAGTCCAATTTTGAATACACCACTGACCCTACCAATTGGTCGAACAAGTCATCTATCCAAGGAATCAGATATTTATTCTTGACGGTCAATTTATTCAGCTCTCGGTAGTCAATGCATAGCCGCATGCTACCGTCTTTCTTCTTTACAAACAACACCGGCGCACTCCACGGTGAAGAACTGGTTCTGATATACCCTTGCTCCAACAATTCCTGCAACTGTACTTTAATTTCAGCCAACTCCTTTGGTGCCATCCTAAACGGAGGACGTGACACCGGCTTAGCCTCCGGCACTAACTCGATCGAGAAATCGATCTCCCTCCGAGGAGGCGCTCGAGGAAGTTCTTCCGGAAACACATCCTTGAACTCTGCCACTACGGGCACTTCATCAATAGACAGCTGGGAGAGACGAACCTCCAATAACGCTACAAGCGCTACACCACCCTGGTTAACCGCCCGCACCAACTGCATGGCCGAAATCAGGGAACATGCCACTCCACAAAGGCCCTCAAATTTGACTTCTATCTGCCCTTTTCTCCTTAAGGTCACCACCTTAGAAAGGTAATCAATACTGGCGCGCTGCTCTGCGAGCCAGTCCATGCCCAAGATGACATCGAACTCCACCGATGGCAAAATCGCCGCTACCAAAACAAAGTCAACTCCGTCTAGCTCCCAACAGATGCGCCCTCTGACCCCGGTGGTCATGGATGACCCATTGGGCATGCGCACTTTCAACTACACGTCCGTCGAGAAAGACTCAACTCCTATTCTCCGGATGAAGCTCTCTGCAAGAAAGGAGTGCGATGCTCCCGTATCAAACAATACCCTAGCGGGGTATCCAGAAACTAACACGAAGCCTGTCACCACATCAGTCTGGCGGATCGCTTCTTGCTGTCCAAGGTTGTAGGCCCTTGGTTGCACCGGTTGGAACCGAGAAGCGCTCGACTCTGCCATCTTTCCTTTCTCTGCAGCACTGGGGCCGGAGCGCACAGTCTGCTCCTGCTTTGCCTCTTGCCCCGCTCCTCCTTGGGGACAAACACGAGCTATGTGCCCCACCTTACCGCAGTTGTAGCACGTCGGCGGTCCCCTAGAGTGAGAACCCCAAGGCGTCCAATTGCTCTTCTCACCAGATCTGGAAGTGTGAGGCTTCTTCCTCCACCTACTCCCTTCAAACTTTCCATGAGATTGGGAAGGCTTCCCTTCCCCTTGCTTGGGAGTAAAGCCCTTACGACGTTGGGTTCGCTCCAAATCACTTTCCAAAATCCTGACAGCCTCAACTAGTTCATTGAATCCGGCTCTCTTCATGGAGATGAGGGGTTGTATCAAATTCTCCCTCAGCGCCTGGTAGAAGAGGTTATCCCTCTCTACATCATCTGCCATAGTCGTTCCCGCGTAACGACCCAACCGGGTGAACTCCTGCACGTACTCATCTACTGTCTTGTCTCGCTGCATTAAATGCAGAAACTGCCTCTGAAGGGCCAAACGTGTAGAAACTGGAATATACCTCTTTAGGAAAGCATCCCCAAACTCTTCCACCGACGGAGTGCGTCCCGGGAACTGGCGGCCGCTATGGCTCACCCACCATAACTTGGCATCTCCTTCCAACATGAAAGCCGCATACTCAGCTTTCTTTTCCTCTGGCGTCTCTGCCGCCCTTAGAAGCTCCTGAATGCGAACCCACCAGTCCTCCGCATTCGTTGGCGTACCCACTCCTTTGAATGACGGGGGATGGAAACTCAAGAAGTACTTCATGTGTCGGTCTCCATGTCCGACCACCGCCCTTTCCGCCAAAGGCTCCACTCGCCTGGCCTCTCCGCCTAGCACGGCAGTCGCCGTGTCCGGTGTGGTAGGGGTTTCCACCTGAGCTGCTGCTGCAGCCTGAGCTGCCACCATCACTTCTGCAAGCATGCGGCAGAAGTCGGCCTGGTTTACGCCCGTGCCCAAAAGAACTGGAGCAGTAGCACTGCTCGCCGAAAGCTCTTCTCTTGCTCTCGACGTTCCCGCCTCGTTTCTTGCACTCTTCAAGAAACAAGAAACAAGGATTCAGTCTCAAATCTCAAGACTTAAACATAAGGACACTCATGGTCCCGTGTTACTCTTATGTGGATAACTTCTCTACGCTTTGACCTTGAAGCTAACCTCCATCTGATACCAAATTATAACACCTCCCCTGTAATGAACGTATAATATGGGTCCGGTCGGGGCCCCACCACATACGGACGCCACAGCGTTAGTATTAAAAGTTGATATAGCTACCCACACTCAAAACGCTTTGCACAACACAGCGGAAACAGAACAGGACTAGAAGTTATCCACCACTAAAGAGTAAAACAAATGGCCTTAAGGCCTTACATCAAGTGTCCAAAAACAAATAAAACATCAATCATGAATGTGCTCAGCACTCCTAGTCTACCTCGGCATGCAAGCCGGACAACAAGAGTCTCAAACATAATAACTCATAAGTAGGGCTACAAAAGGGAAAAATACTTCATGAGGCTTAGGCCCTTCTGGCCCGCTAGCTAGCTCCTGCATGCGATCCTTGCCCTGAAAAATTTATTAGTAGCGTGGGTCAGCAAAGGCTGACCTCAAACTGTGCAACAACACATCTCCTCCCGGCCGCCCCTAACGGACCCCGGGGTACCCCTCCAACCTGCAAGTTAGTACTTCGTAGGCAATAACCAAAAGCAAGAAAAGCAACTATGGAAAACAGGCTTGGATGTCACATACATCATACATGTTCTCTACTGGTTGAGCATAATATAAAAAGGGCCTACTTATGCAATCATGTATGCAATAACCCGGGTTTCACCCAAGGCACCCTAACTCGTATGCATCTAGCACATCATCACATCATATGGGTTCTCATTGATTCCCCATTGGCATAAAGCCGCAAACAAAGGGGTCACCATTTCCCCCAACGGCTCACAGGCCGCCTCATGGAATTCTTGTCAAGGCCCCACCCGCTCAAGGTCTCAAACCCCGGGCTTGCCTACAAGCTCTGACGTCTCATGTCAGGATTCCAACAAACACAAGACTGACCGATTCTAAGAAGCCTTGCCGGACCCCACCCACTCATGGCCTCGTTGCCCGGGTTTGTCCCCATGCTTGGCATTCTCGTCAGTCACAAAGAAGGGGACTAGTCTCGCCGGGACACTCTCCACACATGACGTGAACGTCACGGGATAGCCAGCCGACCACGGAGACCTAGCCACGCCTTGGCACAACACAAACCAAGACAAATCCACCCTAGTCCCTCATTTGTACTGCAGCGTTTCCGCGCACCAAGGAAAACATCTCCAACTCGCGCGGAGCTAACCTTGTCCACCAAGGAAAACATCTACCGCCGCGAGGAGCTAACCTTGTCCGGTTCCGACTACACGTACTCACTCGAGAAAAAGGGGAAAACATCAGCACATCACAAATGGACTCTTGCCGCAACGGAATCTCTACGAATCCTTAGCGTTTTTATGCAACATCACCGAGTCGGACTAACGGTCGCGACAACGACTTCACCCACCATGCCTAATCCACTAATGGAGCGGATCTCTAATGCAAAAATATGCCGGGGACGGACTCAATCAACCCGGAGGTTCCTTTTGAACCTTGGCAAACCAAAACCCCTCTCATTTGAGAGTTTGGTGCCCAAAAACTAGAAAGAATGAAAATAAATGATGCTAAGACATGCATCCTAAGACCGAGAGGAGAGGTGTCGTTACCTTCCGACTCCTCTTCCTTGTCATGGCAAAATGGCCGGATGAAAATCTTCGCAACGATCTAAGCTTCACGGATCCGGACTCGGCTCGCGATTTGGAGCACCGAAACCCCTCCTACAGCCCAAACTCTCCTTCTCCTTTTTCCTTGTTCTCACTTCTCTCTAGATCTTTAGCAAGAGAAAGCTTGGAGAAGAATGAGGGTTTTCAACCCTATTCTCGGACTTAACTCCCCAAGAACAGTCCTGAACCGTCAGATCCTGAAATCTGGGAAAGAATGGCCACGATCCGCCTGGAAAATAAAAGACCTGGGCCGAACACGGCCTGGCACACGCCCGTGTCCAGGGCCGTGTGCCTCATTCGCCATCTCAAATCGACGCGCCTGGAACAGCACACGGGCACCGACATGCCCGTGTTCAATCCGACATGCCCGTGTCCCCAGTGACACGGCCGTGTGGCCAGCCGTGTGCCTCCATCGACACGGCCCCGAAACCAACCCGAGAGGTGACACGGCCTGGGACACGCCCGTGTCCCAAGTCGTGTGCCAAGACTCGACACCCGTCGACAGGCTTTGTGTCGACACCGCGGAAAAATGTCGAGCGAAGATCGTCGACCAAGCGGGACACGACCTGTGACACGCCCGTGTCACAGGCCGTGTACCCCAGTCTCGACACTCGTCGAGTGAAAGTGTCGACACTTGGGCCGAGTGTCGACACGGCCTCGACATGCCCTGCGACACGCCCGTGTTGCAGGCCGTGTGCCCTACTCTCGACACATTGTTGAGCGAAAGTGTCGACACTTGGGTCGAGTGTCGACACGGCCTCGACACGCCCTGCGACACGCCCGTGTCGCAGGCCGTGTGCCTCCTGCCAGAAACCCAAAACAATTCTCCAGAACTGCAGACTGACCCTCTTGCAAAACTGGGGTGTTACAACACACATACACACACACACGCAAACACACACATACAACTCACACACACACAATCACACACACATACACACACAAACATATAACTCACACACACAAATACAAAATAAAACACACATACAACTCACACAAACACACCCACACATGTACACACACATATATATAATACATATAAAACACAAACACACATATATATAACACATATAAAACACATACACACACACATATATTTATATAACACATATAAAACACACACACATACAACATATAACAACACACTCACACAAACGCAATCATACATATAACAACACACATACACACAAACGCGCACACATACAACTCACACACACACAAACGCACACACATAAAACTCACACACACACAATCACACACACATACACACACAAACATATAACTCACACACACACATACAAAATAAAACACATACAACATATAACAACACACTCACACAAACACAATCACACATACATACACCACACACATATCAAAAAAAGCAAAAAGACACACATATCATAGTTATTTGGGAAAATTGAAAACTTAAAAGTGGGAGTAACACACAGATAATATCAAGTAACTGTGAGAAAACCACAAGTATGTGCAAACCTGAATCTTGGGAGAAAACTGCAAAAAAAGCTAACAATCTGAGCCGCAAAAGGTGGATGGATCTGAGGAGACAAGCACGTAAAACGCCATTAGCAAAGGGGGATTGAAAGAGACAAGCCTAAACCCTAAACCAGAGAAGAAACTCACCAGAAATCGAAGGAGAAATCTGCGGCGTCAGCGCAGATCTGGAGCGTCACCACCGATCGAATGGGAGCCGCAAGCGGGATCGGTCGCCGGAAATCGATGATGGAGCCGGAGCGTAGGAAGGATCAGTCACTAGAAATCGCGAAGGGGAGATTGGGAGCACTCCCGATGGGTAGGGTTACGGGAGCGAAGATGTTTTACGGGAGCGAAGAAGAAGCGGGTGCTACTTCTGCGGTTGAACGCAACATAAACCAGCGGATCGGGATATATTAAAAACAGCGGACCCGTGCAAACGACTTTTTCAATATAAGCAGCGCCAAACACAGCTCACACTCAAAACGTCGGTGTGTTTCCACCGCACCGCACCCCAACAGCCCAACCAAACGCCACCTTAGTCAACAATCTGAACCTTTCTGCAACTTAGTCGTTGAGAGCGTTGAGTGAACAAGCTTCACTCAATGCCAAAACACTTAGTCAACAATCTGAACCTTTCTGCATCTTAGGCATTGAGAGCGTTGAGTGAAGCTTCATCACTAATCATTTTTGTACTTAGCCGATTCTATGAATCCTGCCATCTTGCTGATGCGTTGAGTGCGTTGTGTGAGCTGTCCTCACTCAACGCATCTGAACTTAGACAGATTTTTCTGTCTATCTTCATTAAGATTTGACTCGCCATAGCTTTGTCGACGCTTTCTTCTTTGGGCGTTGAGGGAACTGACCTCACTCTATGCTTTTGAACTTAGTTAATTTTTTTTGTCTTCTTTTTTGGCTTTGACAGAATTATCATGGCGTTGAGTGAACTGACTTCACTCAACGCTTCTGGAATTAGTCATATTTCTTTGACAGATTCTATGTGGTTTTGACTGATGTAGCTTGAATCAACGCTTCTAGGCTCTAGCTGTATGACGTTGTGTGAGTGGACATCACTCAACGCCTGTGAACTTGACCGATTTTCTGTTTTCCTTCTTCTTAAGCTTTGACTGCACAGTCTTTTCTCAACACATTTTGTTGTATGACGTTAAGTGAACTGGCTTCACTCAACGCCTGTGTGATTAGCCACTTTTCTTCACTGTCAAAGCAAAGGCTTTGACTGACTGGCCTTTACTCGACGCTTCTGCTCATCTGGCGTTGAGTGAGCTGTCCTCATTCAACGCCTCTGAACTTAACCAGAATTTTGCCTTTGTCAACAACTCTTCTTGACATCTGGCGTTGAGTGAACTGACTTTACTCAACGCCTGTGAACTTAGTCGAATATCTCTTTCCAGCTTTCTTCCTTACAAATCTGGCGTTGAGTGAACTTGTTTCCCTCGACACCTGTGGATTTAGACAGATTTCTGTCTTTCCAGCATCCTTCTTTGAGTTCACCTGTCCAATCCATGTGACAAGGAACCACCTGCATGCATGAGTTTGAACATACATCAAATACAAGTACCATTGACTTGTTTGACTGCTTACAAATCTGGTACATTGGGATCAATGAACCCAACAATTTTCCTGATTCTATCTATTCTTTCTCCAATCGTTCTTTGGAGATTTATTCTTAGCAATCAGCAACCAGGATTATGTATTGATCGATTACACACTGACAGATCCATTTTTTAAATGGAAGTCAGGTATATTGGCTATAAAAAAACTGTATGGCTATAAATTCCATGGTTCTTAAGAATGTTTTAAATTTCCACATATTATTAATATTGATTATTGATTTAGCTCATTGCAAACATATATCTCATCATTCTCTCTCCTTTCATGCGGCAGTGCTTGCCATCTTATAAAAAGTTTTTGATCATCAAATGCATCAAAAATTTTTTTTGCTTGATGGCCATTACTTGAAAAAAATGTTTATGACTTCATTATACATTGTTATTTAACATTCAAGGAACATAGAGTCAAAGGTTTTCTTGTTTTCTGAAGTATATTATATGGTTTCTATGGATAAAATGCATGAGAAAGTGAACATGATAAAATATAACTAGTACCTGTGTTCATAAACATTGCTTGACACTTTGACCCCGTTGGTTCTTTTGATGAAAAAGTTTAAAATAGGATTTGTTTTGGGCTACATCTAATGTAATCTGAAAACCCTAACATGATCTTTGCAGGAAATGTAAGTGACATTGTCTTCTCAAACATCAACATAAGCACAAGGTACTATGACCCTTTGTGGTGGGGAAGAGCAGAGCCAATATACATCACGACGTGTCCTAGGGATTCATCTTCCAAATCCGGCTCCATTTCCAACATCCGCTTCAAAAATATTTGTGCACTTTCAGAAAATGGTGTATTTTTGTCAGGTTCAAGAGATGGAATTTTGAGAAATCTAACATTCAAAAATGTGAATCTTACTTACAGAAGATGGACGGCATATTCCGGAGGATTGTATGATTACAGACCCGGGTGTCAGGAACTGGTTAACCACAGCACCTCGGGATCATGATGGAGCACATTGATGGTCTGAATCTTTTGAATGTTAGCATGAAGTGGTGTAAGAATAGAACCAAAGACTGGGTTTACCCTATGCAGTTCAAGGGTTCCAATGTGAATAAATTATCCGTCCATGATTGGAATTCTCAAATCATTGGCATCAACGAAGGAGTTCTCCTGTAGAGGAATGTGGATTGGGTGTGTATTTTTTCTGTGTATTGTTGCATACTGAACATTTATATTGTCAGTTCATAGGAAATAAATAGCAAAATGGTCAACAATATATTTTCAGAATACCTTTGCCTACAATAATTTAGCATAATTTTTGAAGAGTCAAGAACATGGACATGGCATAAATTTCTTGAAATTTGTGGAATCATTTCTTTTATGGATTGATTTATGCCATGAGGCTGAATTCAACGAGCTATGTATTATATGTTAGTGTATATTTGGATAATTAACGGGTTCGGAGGCATAACGGGTCATGTCGGATATACGGATATCCAATACTCGTAGAAACTCTCTGGGTTTGCCTATTTATACCCACCTAGGGGCAACAGGTAGAGGATTTCACTTTGATCACCACTCGGATGCTTCGAGCGACATTAACATTCTCGAAGTTAACTGCTCTGTCGCTCCATCTATCCGCCTCTCCCAAATCCCGTAACCGCCTTGTTCTCGTTTTTTTTCTGATCGTGTCCGCTGGTGATCGATCCGGAAGGAATTAAGTAAACGGGATTGACCACTACTGCCTGGAATAAGTAGGGAAAATCCTCTGTTTTGGCGTTCGATCGTCGTTCGCTTGATCGAAGAAGAGGTCTTCCTCGACTGCTGTCTCGATCCCGACGCCAGATCACGAAAGGAAAAAAAAATTCCGTAACCGCCTGGAGTGTGTGCTGATGCGCCTGTGCAAATCGCAGCAGGTGCGTTCGATCGGGCAGAGGGAAGAATCCCGCCGCTAAAAGAAGAGGCGAGAGAGGATTGGCCCTTGCTACTTCTCTGCAGATCCGCCGCCGCTTGGATTTCATCTCCCGTCCCCGGAGTCCCGCCGTTGTCTGGATCTGCAACAGTTGTCCCGCACCGCCGCTCGAAAAAAGGAAGAAATCTCCCTTGAAACTTCCTTACTCCCGCCGTTGCTTTGCTTGGGATAGGAAAATCCCACCACCCGTCGCTCACGTTTTTCCTCGTTTTCTGGAATTTGTGGCCGCCGGTGTTCAGATCGGGAAGGAGGAAGCCCCACCGATTTTGAACAGGAGTAGAGAAAGCTTCTCTCTGCCGCCGCCGCTACATGCGTGATCTGGAAGAAGGAAGATAACTCTGTCGCCGACTTTCCTGATTTTCTTCTTGCGTCCCGTCGCCTAGAGTTTCCATCTCCAGCTGCTCTGTTCAGGAAGTAAGAAAATATTTTCTTGATTCTCTGATCCAGCCGCTCTTACAAAGATCAAGAAGGCAGATCCTCTGCTGCTCTCTGAGAACAGGCACTATTTTCTACACCGATCTGTTTCTGGTTAAATCGAGCCCGTCCAGATCAACAGTTTCCCGTCATAAACGTTTCCATTGTGGATCAGCCTATCGAGACTAAGGAGGAGTTCTTCGGTGTTGAATCATGAAGCAGGTTCTCGAGCACTGCTACTGTGCTTCTGCCAGCCACTATTTTGATCCAGAGCTTCATATCTATGCTTTGATCAATCAATTGATCAGATAAAGAGACACAATGATGAAGGGGTCAAATTTCTCCTCTCCAGTACCAATGATTAAACTGGAGAAGTTTACGACGATGGAGTTCAACGATTGGAAGCTGAACACCCAGTTTGTGATGAAGTACCTGAACGTCTTCTATACAGTTCAGTCTGATCGTGCTGAAGTTTCTGGGACTGATGACGAAGCTCAGTCGGTCCACGATGAGGACTTTTGTCACGACTACCTGCTGAACTGCCTGTCCTCTAGCCTGGCAAAGACGTACATCAAGTTGAAGACTGCCAAGGAAATCTGGGAGGCACTGGAGGAACACTTCAGGCAAGAGCAGGATCTGTCTAAGGCGCACCTGGTGGACAAATTCCAATACTTCATGTTCGACGAGTAGAAGACGATTCTCCCTCAGGTATCGAATTTTGAAGCTTTAGTAGATTCTTTACATAGTGAGAATATCTCCCTGCCAGACAGCTTTGTTGATGACACGATCATTTATAAGCTGCCCTCTATGTGGTACAATTTTAATACTGAAATGTACCGCACGAAGATGCAGGTTGCTCTTAATGACGTCAAGCGATTTATTCACATTAAGGATGAAAATAGGGCTCGACACGCTTTAGAAACTGTTAGCAAGCAGAAGGCTGCGACTAACATGGTCCTTAGTTCTAAACGCGTGCTGAACCATAAAATGACCAAACCCTCCCATGGTAGCTCCCAAATTGCAGGCCCTAACAAATGCACTAAAAAGTTCAAGGGCAAGTGTTTTAACTTCAACAAGTGGGGGCACAACGCATCTGATTGCAGACTCCCTAAATGGGAAAGAACCAAAACACCACATGATGGAAACCAAGCCAATATGGTTAGCCTAGCTGAGTTTTCTAATTTTGTTGCGATGGTCAGAAATGTTAAGGCCAGCAAAGAGTGGTACTTGGATTCGTGGGTGGCGTGTCACGTTTGCAACAATGCTGATCTTATGACAGAGCTCACTACTGTGAAAGAGTCTGTCACAGTTGCGAATGACGAGACAGCTGACATCTTGAAGGTGGGGAATGCAACGCTGCTGCTATTCTCAGGTAAGACTTTAACCTTAAAAAATGTTAAATTTATTCTTTCATTAGCTGCTAACTTGGTGTCTATAAGTTTATTATGTGATGCGGGTATGTGTTTTATCTTTTGTAGAGGTAGAGTAACACTGTTAGTTAACTCACACTATTTTGGATGTGTCTACATCCAAAATAGGATGTACCGATTAAGTCTAGCAAACGAGTTAGTTCAACAAGTTCAAATAAATTAGTTAGCCCGAAGACTCTACATGAGATACTAGGACAAGTGAACTATAGGAAAATGTTCCAAATAGCTAGAACTCACCAGATCACATTAAACACTAAATCACCGCCTGAGAAATGTGACATGTGTGTTCAGACTAAGATCACTAGGAAACCTTTTAGTACGGTTTCATATTGGACGGTCATGAAAGTAAGGTCTGTAAGTTAATCAAGTCGCTATACAGACTAAAACAAACACCAAAATTATGGCATGAGAAGTTTGACTATACTGTAAGGAACATGAGATTCATGTCGAGTCTCTTAGACAAATGTTTTTACATACGTAATAGATCAAAAAATGTCACTATAATATCCTTGTATGTGGATGATATGCTAATTCTTGATACTGATTAATCTGTAGTGGATTACGTTAAGTCGGAACTAATGAAAGAGTTTAGCATTAAAGACCCAGGTATAGTTGAGACTATAATAGGCATGCAAGTGAGATTTGGGAAAAATGACATTTCCCTAAGTCAAAACCACTACATAAAGTCCATGTTAGATACGTGGGGATACAGTGAACGTAGAGCAGTGAAGACACCTTACGGTTACAAAAATCACTTGAAGCACAATGATGGAGTTACGATTAGACAGTTAGATTATGTTAAACTAATTGGTAGTCTCATGTATGTTATGGTCTGCATAAGACCTGACATAGCCTTTACGGTCGGCATGTTAAGAAGATTCCATAGTAATCCTACCAAAACCATTTGGATTTCGTCGATAGGCTTATGCGATACCTGAAGCACACCCAAAAGTATGCTTTATGTTACCATGGTCATCCTCCAGTTTTGGAAGGATATTCTGATGCATCATGATGCTCAGAAATCAACGACAGCAAGTCCACTAGTGGATTTATATGCATACTAGAAGGAGCAGTTGTAGCATGGAAGTCCAAGAGGCAATCATGTATTGCACTATCTTTTATGGAATTCGAACTCTACGCTCTAGCTTCAACGAGAGAAGAAGTAGAGTGAATAAGAGATTTGGTGATGTACATTCCAGTATCAAGCCTGAAGTTGAGTTCTATTGCAGTTTACTGCGACAATCAGACTATGAAAATGATTGCTACGAACACTTTGTTCAATTGCAAAAGAAGGCAACTACGGATGGAACAAGCCTGATTGACCTCCTTTACGAGTCAAGGGATTGTGAACCTCGTTGATGGGAGGTCGAAAGATAATGTTACTGACATCTTGATAAAGGTCTTAAATAGAGTTCTCACAGTAAAAACATCGGGGGAGATGAGATTAAAGTTCATAGAAATATGAAACTTCCTCCTATATTTATATTTTGATAGTAAAAACCTATGGTCGCAACATTCAAGCATTTAATAACAGACTGAAAACCCCAAATAATTTCTTGATGAAAGCCCAAGATGGTTAGATGCTAGTCATTTCACACCTGATGACTTAACATCTTTCTCATTTTAAGTTGATTTGAGAATTATTCAACTGAGAATAAAAAGTCGTTGTATGAGTTAATCTAACACTAGTGATCATAGCACATTATTCCACATTTAATAACGTTGCAAATGACGGTGTGCCAAATCATATGATGAGGTACATAGTTGTAACACCTTTGTCCATCACATGAAATATAATAGAGGGTCCTACGGGGGCCCCACACCATATTCCACAAACAGGCGGCGGGATTACAGGTTAATATCACAGACTACTTGCATCCTAACTCAAAGCATTCTAGCAGAAGCTTTAGGGTTACTTGAACTCAAACTCATTTGAATTTCCATAGTATATACACCACCATTTATATATAACACAGGAATATCAAGTACAAATACACAAAGGTTATGGCCTTAAGGCCTTACAGTTACATTTTATCAGTGTGGATTATAAACATGGGCACGCAGGCCTACCACACATGAAAACAGTAAAATTCTTCATTCGGCCTTCAAGGGCCATCATAGTAGCAACAAAGGTTTCAGCCCGCTATTTCCCGCTCGGCTCTCCAGCACCTGCACAAGGACAGTCCACCGAAATGGTGATAAACAAGGCAATGGTCAGCATTCAGCCGACCAATTTATAACGACCCTACTCTTTCCCGGAGCAATGATTTTCCTTCCCTACAGGCATAACATTAACACAAACAGATATATCACAAGAACATGCACTCACACACAGTTCAATATCTCACAAACAAATGCCCCATGAGCAAATGTTTCGTGCACTCAGGGAATATTTTTGTTGTGTTGATATTCAAGCCCCACCACGGTTCACCAGGACAGTTCACACCTGAGCATTCTCTTTCGGTGTGCTGAGATTCAAGCCCCACCTACTTGAGCATTATAGTCTTTACGGCCCCCGGCCCGAGACTTTAGTCTTGACGGCGTACAACCTAAGACTCTCATTATGTGTTTCTAACGAACACCAATAACTTAGGAATTTAGGTTAGACACCCATAACGCGGATACAGTTCAGCCTTTGCTTGTTGCTCAAATCGTCAAATCTAAGGTTAGTTTGATGCGGGTCGGCTTCCCCTTATCCGTTCGGCTCACTGGCCTTTAAGAGCTCACAGCTCACATAGTAGCCTTACAGTCTCCCAGAGACAGGCTTTCACAATAACATGTTATCTGGGAGCTATCGCCAGCGACAACCACTGTCACCTGGCGTTAGCGACAAAACACACTTTCTATACCCAGCCCCAACCATAACTGGACCAACTATCCAGAAAACCCTATAGCCACCTGTAGTGCCATAATACTGGTCTTTCAGACCACGAATAGCTCACTAAGAGCTATCACGATCGATGACACTCATTGTCTCCCGACGATATCAATAGTTCTCCAAAACCGTGATTTCCCCTAGGTATTTTCATGGAATTCAACTCCAGTACTTTCTGTTACTCCGTTTTACAGACACAACCCACAGATCATGTACAATACTTATTTATACATGGAGTCTTCTCCGATTCTCAAAATAAAACATCACCAATCCAGAGCAACCTGTTCAGATGAGCTTCACACAGCATGCCTATTCCGTACTACACACTTGTCACAACCCATATTTTCTCTGTATTCAAAAATAAGTCAGAGTAGAGAAAATACGCGACGTGTTGCCATGGCAAGGGACAACTGCAGATGCTCAGGCTACTCGTTCTCACACTTACTTCATGTAAAAGATTTATGAAATTAAGTTAAAAACAATGCATATAAGTTGATAGAGTTACTGACCGTGTCCCTCGTTCGAGTGGATCACTAGTCCATAGGTGAAAAAATATATATGTTTTACGCTGCGGAAAATACTGAGTTGATTCATTTGTTAACTTATATGAGAATGAAGGTTTAGTATCTTAAAATGATGATGTGACTTCTACATTTAATATATAAAAGACTTTTATAGTGCTTAAAAGTAGTAGATTTTACAGTTAAAAGTCATGTCATGCCGATACTCTAGAATGCTGTTTTGTATACTTTAAAATAACTAAGTGCATCATAACATAAAATCTTACCAGAGAGCAAGTATAAACAGGTGAAAAGTAACAACAGTAAAAACAGCAAGTAACCCACCACAAAAAAAGCCAAAGACTATGGGCGTCAACAACTGACACGAACCCATAGTAAAATCTGACAAGTCTAAACAAAGTCAACTACCTCAAAACTCTGAGGTGGAAACAAATGGCCGCAGCAACCTGCAGCACCAGAAGCACAACACGGTCAACTAAACCTGCTACTGCTCTGATCCTGAGACATTCAAAAGAAGAACACCTCAGAAGCAATTTACAAATGGTGCAAAGAGTAAAGGCAGACCAAACAAACTCAAAGTGAAGGAAATTTATAAAATGACTGCAACAAAAGGGTCAGCAACAGAGTAAAAGTAAGCAAACAGTAAATCTAGCCGAGCAAGAATGACTAATCACATCATCAGGACAAAACAAAGTACCAACATCAGAAGTTCAAATTTTCATCTTTCATTAATATTCATGTTATTCATCAATAAAAATGAGACTGATCAGCTCCACAATAAAGAGTATTGTGCCGGGAAAAAGGTCCACAACGCGCACAAACCTAGCCAACAGGCACCATGCCGAGGGAGAAACCACAATGCACACAGACCAAGCTAAGGTAATGTGCCGGAGATGAAAGTCCACAACGCGCACAGACTCAACCATAAGACACTATGCCGATGGAGAAACCCCAACGCGCACAGTCCATCTGTGTTTCTTTAGTTACATAATTATACACGCAGAGTTCCTTTTATTCATCACAGACTCAAGGTTAACCAACAAAGTGGACTGCATAAGAACATTTCAAAGGTCAAACAAAGTGTAGTATAAACAATACAATGAGACGCACAAGGCATCACAACAATCTACATGACTCAATAAATAAATTGGCAAGACAATCAAATTGATTACCAAATCTACAGGACAAGAATTTGGGGGTAAATGTTCAATGAATTAACTAGAAATTTAAAGACAAGTTTCAGTGAATTTTATAGATAAGTTTCAACGAAATATAAACATGACAACTCAACGAAATCTGGCGAAATAAAGAGGAAGTGAGCAAGAGAGAGGGAAAGAACACTACTTGCCTCATTTTCTACTTCAATCGGTCTCCAAAATTACTACACGTCACGGATTTAGCCAAAAGAAGATGCAGGGAAGTGAAATCTACAAGATCAAGGCCGAGAGAGAGGTTAGGGCCGAAAACCCTAACAAAAAATTTCCACGAAACGAGAAATACTTACAACAAACAAGAAGATCTCGGTGAGAGCTTTCCGGATCTATGCTCAGTTTGCGATTCCGAGCAGCATAGCTCCGACGGCGGCGATCCAAAACTTCACGAACAGATGTTCTATGGCTCGCTCTCGCTTCTCTGGTTCGGTGAAGACGTGAGGAAGACGATGAAAATCTATTTAACCTTAAGTATAAGAGTATATATATATATACTAGCATCTATTTAACCTTCATGGTCTGCTCCAAATATGCCTATTGTATTATATAATAAAGATATATATATATATATATATATATATATATATATATATATATATATATATATATATATATATATATATATATATATATATATATATATATATTTATAAAATTTCTTGTCTAAAACGGAATATCTATGAGCGGGTGCGTGGAAAACGAAAATAGAGGTTTAGGATGCCTTCAAATCGAAATGTGCCCGGCATGAAAGTTGTAGATCTCGTCGAGACGAACAAATTTTATGTTAACCATTTTTTAAACAATACCGTTTTGACCCTCAAAAAGGCGCCCGAACGCAAACTGTAACGGACTACTCGGGATGAATATACAGCACTCGGGAACAAGGTTATAGGTACTCGAGAAGTAGAAAAAGGCTACTCGAGTACCAAAATTTAGTACTCGAGTACTAAAATTTCGTACTCGAAAACAACAGGCAGAACTCGAGAGGTTGGAAGACAGCACTAGAGTAGTTAAGAGCAACACTCGAGTAGTTAAGAAGCAGGACTCGAGTAGTCAAGAAGCAGGACTCGAGTGGTCAAGAAGCAGGACTCGAGTGGTTAAGAAGCAGGACTCGAGTGATTAAGAGCAGAACTCGAGTGATCAAGAAGCAGGACTCGAGTGATTAAGAGTAGGACTCAAGTGATTAAATGCAGGACTCGAGTATTACACAATCAATTGCATGAACAGTAACTTTGTACAAATATATCAAAAAAAAAATCAAACTATAGAGATGAATAGTAAATGACATTTTTGAATAATACTATAATATTAAAATATTCATATTTATATTTTTGAATAAGAAAATACGAGTTCAAAACGGAGGCCGAAACGCGTGCCGAATTAAACGAAACGCACACCGCAGACGAACACTGACTCTACGAACAGAACGACGAAGTCAAAACCAAAATCCGTCAAGCCGTTCTTGAGATATAAATTTTCAAAGTCTACAGCGATCATAAATTCTACAAAACTTTGGAAATTCGCCGAGACTCGAATATCGCTCGGATCGCGACGAAACTTGACGAGCATGTCAAAAATTAATTAATTTAATTTCCTAACGTGAATTTTTCCATTTTCGGTAAGGATTCTCGAATTTGGCCGACTCGATCGAATAGACGCGAAAACGCACTAACGGCGACGCGTCGTCAACTCCACGTTAATATAACGCCCCTTACGTCATTATGACGTCAACAAGAGCATTAAATAATTGCCGAAAAAATCAAGGGCGTTACAGTCACCCCTCCAAAAAGGAAGTTTCGTCCCAAAACTTGGAACACGATACGAATCAAGAGGGCAGAGGGAGAGACACGATAGAAGAATTCATTAAACAAGAATACTAACCGCAAAAGACTAGGAGAACAGCTGAGGATGAGATTCTCTCATTGCGGTTTCCAATTCCCAAGTTGCACCTCTAGCATCCTGATTTCGCCAGAGAATCTTAACCATCAGAATTGCTTTCTTTCTTAGCACACGATCTTGCATCTCCAGAATACGGACAGACACTTCGACATACGAGAGATTAGGCTGCAACTGGGGACCGGAGTAAAGGACATGCCGATCTCTACGGACATACTTTCTCAACTGTCTTACGTGGAAAACGTCGTGAACACTAGGGAAAGAGTCAGACAATTAAAATCTATAGGCAGAAACTCCGATGCGCTCCAGAATCTGAAAAGGTCCCACATACCTGGGATCTAGCTTATGGTTCCTTCCAAATCTCTTAACACCTGGCATCAGAGAGACCTTCAGAAACACTATGTCCCCAACCACAAATTTTAGATCAACTCTACGCTGATTTGCATACTTCTCGTATTGCTCCTGAGCCAACCTCAGCTTTTCACGAATATGCATTACTGAAGTACTCATATCCTCCAGCGATTTTGAATGGCACAAAGTGGGCACACTTGATTAGTCTGTCCACGATAACCCACAGTACATCATGCCCTCGGGGAGATCTTGGCAAATCAGTTATGAAATTCAGGGATAAACTCTCCCATTTCCAACTTGGTATGTCTAAAGGCGTTAACTTACCACCTGGCCTTCTGTGATCAGCTTTGACATGCTGGCAGGTATAACATTCAGATACAAATCTTGCAATGTCGTTCTTCATACCTGACAACCAAACAAACTGCTTCAAATCTCTGTACATTTTCGTGGAATCAGGATGATAAACAACACTTGAACCATGCACTTCACTGCATATTCTTGCTCGGATGTCCCCAACAGCGGGAATACTGTATCTGCCGCGGTACTTTAGGATACCCACGTCGTCAATTGAAAAGTCTCCTTTCTTAGTCCTACTGCAGAGGTGCTGCAAATCTGGATCGTCTTTCTGATGTAGCTTAGTGAGAGTAATCCACGAAGGCTCTTCCACCTCTAAGCTACTCGACGAAGCGCTATTCCCTACAGTTGTGTCCATGAGCAAAAACTCTTCAACAAGGGATTGCACCGAGAGGTCAAAGATATGTGCGGGCTTCCGGCTCAACTCATCCGCTACTACATTAGCCTTGCCGGGATGATAAGGGATATCGACTTCGTAGTCCGCAACATACTCTAGCCATCGACGCTGGCGCAAATTCAATTTCTTTTGAGTGAAGACATATTTCAAACTTTTGTGGTCCTAATAAATTTTGCACGACACTCCATACAGAAGATGTCTCCACAACTTCAAGGCATAAATGACAGCCGCATATTCCAGGTCGTGCATAGGATAATTCTTCTTATGCACCTTTAATTATCTCGATTGATAAGCAATCACTTTGCCGTCCTGCATCAACACGCAACCGAGTCTAACTCGCGAGGCGTCCACATAAATAACTACTCCTTCCACCGGCAATGCCAACACTGGAGTAGAACACAATCTCCTCATGAGCTCTTGAAAAGCTTCCTCACAGGCATCACTCCAAACAAAAGCTGTGCTCTTTTGCGTAAGCCTGCTTAACGGCGCAGAGAGCACAGAGAATCCTTCCACAAATCTTCTGTAGTAACCTGCCAACCCTAAGAAGCTCCTTATCTCCTTAGGCGATGTAGGTATCTTCCAATACAAGACTGCAGCTATCTTCGCGGGGTACACTGAGATACCGTCCTTGCTTGCAATGTGTCCTAGCAATGACACCTGAGATAACCAGGACTCGCACTTGTTAAGCTTCGCATACAGCTTGTGCTCCCTTAGAGTAGACAGGACCAAGCGTAAGTGCAAGACGTGCTCATCTGCATTTCTGGAATACACCAGGACATCATCAATAAATACAACCACGAACTTATCCAGAAAATCCTTGAACACCCTGTTCATCATGTCAATAAAAGGTGACGGTGCGTTCGTTAATCCAAATGTCATTACCAGAAATTCAAAGTGACCATATCGAGAATGTAAAGTAGTGTGCGGAATGTATGACTCCCAGATTCTGAACTAATGGTAACCGGAACGGAGGTCAATCTTCGAGAACACTGAGCTATCTCGCAACTGATCAAACAAGTCATCGATCCTAGGCAACAGATATCTGTTTTTAATGGTCACCTTGTTTAGCTCTCGATAGTCAATGCATAGACTCATCGTTCCATCCTTTTCTTCACGAAGAGCACTGGTGCACCCCCGGGGGAATAACTGGGTCTAATAAAACCGTACTGCAATTACTCATCTAGTTGAGTACGCAACTTCTCTAACTCACGCGGTGCCATGCGGTACGGTGCCATTGCAATAGGGCGACTGCCTAGCTCAAGGTCTATAACAAACTCTACCTCTCTCTCAGGAGGAAGTACAGGAAGACTAACAGGAAAGACATTCGAAAACTCACGCACCATAGAAACGTCCTCAACCCGAGGCTCAACCGGTGCAGCTCCCAGAACAGAAATGGAGACAAAAAAAGAATCACAGCCAGACTCTAGAAATTTGCAAGCACGTACTGCAGAAATGATCGGAGATTCCTGACGCGGCAAACCATACACACTCATGGGCTGACCATTGTAACCTTTAAAATTCAAGCGCTTGTGCTTGCACTGAATGACGACATCATAGCTGGACAGCCAGTCCATGCCCAAAATCACGTCAAAGTCTACCAAATCTATCACCTTCAGATCCGCAAAGGCTAGGAAACCACCTAGGAAGATGAGGCATTTTTGGATACCCTGACATGACCTCACCAACTCTCTTGAAGGAAATTCGACATTTATGGAGGTATCTAACTAGTCGAGAGCCCAGCGATGTCGGTCTACAAAAGTCCTCTCCACAAAGGAGCGAGTAGCACCCGAATCGAACAAAATGCACACCCACTTATTCTTCACCTTAAATTCACCTAAACACATAACACGCACAATTGAAATGCGAAAACTATAAATCTACTAAAAGAGATTACTACCTGAGTCAGAGACTAACCCGATATCACTTGAGTCGAAGATTGGGCTTCCTCCTTGGTCAGCACATTTAACTTTCCTTTTCCCCTGTCCACGAGAGGCGGGGGCGGCAGTAGAGTCTGCAACAGAACTACATGCAGCGCAGGCTGGTTCTACGGGCAATTAGCCTTCATGTGCCCTTTCTGGCCGTAGAGAAAACAAGCTCCAGCCTTCTTGCGACAACGGGTCACATCATGCCCGCTCCTCTGGCAATAAGAACAGACATGACCTCCCTTTGGAGCATCCTGGATCGCGTGTACCTGAGACAGCTTCTGCGCATCCAGTCTCTTAAAGAACTTCTCAAAAGGGTGTCCTGGCTTACCATAGAAGCTACACGCTTCCCTTCTATCCTTCTTCGCTGCAGGGCCAGATGCACTAGCACTTCCTACATCGTCAGATTTCCTGTTGTCCTTCTTTGCATGCAATCCCCGATTCTTTGCATTTTCTATTGCCTCAACCTTGAAGGCAGCTTCGACTGCTTCTGCAAAGGTCTCAGACTTGTACGCGTTAGCCAATTGCTGGATGTCATACCGCAGACCACCCAGGAAATGCTTTACTCTGCCTTCTACGGATGCTACCAGATCTGGGGTGAAACGACTGAGCTTACTAAACTCGACATTATACTCAGTAACAGTGAGTTGCCTATGCTTCAGATGTAAAAAGTTGTTCATTAGACGATCTCGCTCAACCGATGGTAAAAACTTCTTCAGTAACATACTCTTGAATGATTCCCACGAGCACCCATCAAAAAGATTCTCTTTTTCTCTGATCCACCAACTCTTCGCAAGACCCTTGAGCTAATGCGCCACAATCATCACCTTCTTATTGGAGGAAACGCCAGAGTAGGAAACCATTTCTTCCATGGAAATGATCCAATCATCCAATTCCATAAAGTCTGCTCTACCATCATATGAAGGAGGTCCTAGTCGCTGGAAGTGAGAAATGAAATTCATCTCAGGCGGCAGTGCGACTGGGGGAACTAAAGCAGTAGGATGAGTAGGAACGGTTTGGCCCACAGCAGGGTCCTGCGCTCTAGTCTGCTGTCTGGCGACGACGGCCAATAACGATTGTATCTGAGATTGCATGTCCACCATCTGCCTTGTCAGGGCCTCATTACTTTGTCGCAGCCCTTCGATCACTGCCTCACTTTAGGCACCAGAAGACTCGCCCTCCGAGTGGGGATTCAACCTCATCGGAACTCGTTTAGGCAACATTCTACAGAATAAACAGATATCTAGTCAAACCTTGCCTAAGGCATCACAAACTGGGAAGATATTCCCTTAGCAAACTCTTTCGGGTTCATATTTTACCGATACAAACAAACGACTTATCAAGGACCTAGCTTACGACACCGAAGCTAGAAAACTCGAATACCCTGACTCAGATCAGATACGAAAGAATAGATAGTTGCTCTTGCTATTACCTTGCTCTAGGAAATCATAAAATGATGTTATGCTTCTAACTTGTGCCTATAATATGAATGCATGAATGTTTAAATTTTTTCTCAAATCATGGGTGTACATATGTCATCATGCAGATCTTTAACTTGACACATGTGCTCATGCGATGATATGTTATGTATCCAGTGCTATGCATTCTAAACAATGGCCTTAGTGGATGTTATGAGCGGCGTACACATACAATGTTATGTATCCTATACTACATAATATTGTATGTAACGAAGAAAAGTAAACGTACTAATGGACATCCATGTGATGATGGTTATGCATCCCATACTACATAACTGTCACATGTTGTCACCTATGGTAGATCCATATACAAACACATATTATGCATCGCATACTACATAATATGCTCCGTATACTTCTTATTATGCTATGAGTGTAGTGTTCATGCTTCCATCAAGATCTACTAATGACATATCGGTGTGTGTATGCAATGAAATTATACGATTAGAGTTTTGCTTAAGGGAAAGTTGTTCGACTGGCTTGTCAACCCAACCAACCCTCTTGCAAAACCTGGCTCTGACACCAACTATCACAACCCGCATTTTCTCCGTATTCAAAAATACGTCAGAGTAGAGAAAATACGCACCGTAAGGCCACGCCGTGCACGGGACAACTGCAGATGCTCAGGCTACTCATCCTCACACTTACTTCATGTAAAAGGTTTATGAAATTAAGTTAAAAACAATGTATATAAGTTGATAGAGTTACTGACCGCGTCCCTCGGTCGGGTGGATCACTAGTCCATAGGTGAGAAAATATATAAGTTTTACGCGACAAAGAATACTGAGTTGATTCATTTGTAACCTATATGAGAATGAAGGTCTAGTATCTTAAAATGATGATGCGACTTCTACATTTAATATATAAAGGACTTTTATAGCGCTTTAAAGTAGTAGATTTTGTAGTTAAAAGTCATGTCATGCCGATACTCCAGAATGCAGTTTTGTATACTTTAAAATAACTAATTGGATCCTAACATAAAACCTTTCCAGAGAGTAAGTATAAACAAGTGAAAAGTAACAGCAGTAAAAGCAGCAAGTAGTCCGACACAAAAAAGTCAAAGACTATGGGCGTGAGCAACTGACACGAACCCATAGTAAAATCTGACAAGTCTAAACAAAGTCAACTACCTCAAAGCTCTGAGGTGGAAGCAAACGGCCGCAGCAACCCGCAGCACCAGAAGCACAACACGATCAGCTAAACATGCTACTACTCTGATCCTGAGGCAATCCAAAGAATAACACCTCAGAAGCAAGTTACAAATTGTGCAAAGAGTAAAGGCAGACCAAACAAACCTCAAAGTGAAGGAAATTTGTAAAACGACTGCAACAAAAGGGTTAGCAGCAGAGTAAAAGTAAGAAAACAGTAAATCTAGCCATGCAAGAATGACTAATCATATTATCAGGACAGAACAAAGTACCAACATCAGAAATTTAAACTTTCATCTTTCATTAATATTCATGTTATTCATCAATAAAAATGAGACTGATCAGCTCAACAATAAAGAGTACTGTGCCGGGGAAAATGGCCCACAACGCGCACAAACCCAGCCAACAGGCATCATGCCAAGGGAGAAACCCCAACGAGCATAGACCAAACTAAGGTAATGCGCCGGGGATGAAAGTCCACAATGCGCACAGACTCAACTATAAGGCACTATACCGAGGGAGAAACCCCAACGAGCACAGTCCATCTGTGTTTCTTTAGTTACATATTTATACAAGCAAAGTTCCTTTTATTCATCACGGACTCAAGGTTAACCAACAAAGTGCACTGCATAAGTACATTTCAAGGGTCAAACAAAATGTAGTATAAACAATACAATGAGATGCACAAGGTATCACAAAAATCTACATGACTCGATAAATAAAGTCGCAAGGCAACCAAATTGATCACCAAATCTACATGACAAGAATTTGGGGGTAAAGGTTCAATGAATTAACTAGAAAATTAACGACAAGTTTCAATGAATTATATAGATAAGTTTCAACGAAATACAAACATGACAACTCAACAAAATCTGGCGAAATAAAGAGGAAGGGAGTAAGAGAGAGGGCAATAACACCACTTGCCTGATTTTCTACTCCAATCGGTCTCCCAAATTACTCCATGTCACGGATCTAGCCAAAATAAGACGCGGGGAAGCGGAATCTATAAGATCAAGGCCGAGAGAGAGGTTAGGGCCGAAAACAGTAACGAAAAACTTCCACAAAATGAGAAATACTTACAACGAACATGAAGATCTCGGCGAGAGCTTTCCAGATCTATGCTCGGTTTGCGATTCTGAGCACCATAGCTCCGACGGCGGCGATCCGAAGCTTCACGAACGGACGTTCTATGGATCGCTCTCGCTTCTCTAGTTCGGTGAAGACGTGAGGAAGAAGATGAAGATCTATTTAACCTTAAGTATAAGAGTATATATATATATATATATATATATATATATATATATATATATATATATATATATATATATATATATATATATTTCTTGTCTAAAACGGATTATCTACGAGCGGGTGCGCGAAATACAAAAATAGAGGTTTAGGATGGCTTCAAATCGAAAAGTGCCAATCATGAAAGTTGTAGATCTCGTCGAGACGAACGAGGTTACAGGTACTCGAGAAGTAGAAAAAGGCTACTCGAGTACCAAAATTTAGTACTCGAGTACTAAAATTTAATACTCGAGAACAACAGGCAGAACTCGAGAGGTTGGAAGGCAGCACTCGAGTAGTTAAGAGCAACACTCGAGTAGTTAAGAAGCAGGACTCGAGTAGTCAAGAAGCATGAATCGAGTAGTCAAGAAGCAGGACTCGAGTGGTCAAGAAGCAGGACTCGAGTGATTAAGAGCAGGACTCGAGTGATCAAGAAGCAGGTGTCGAGTGATTAAGAGCAGGACTCGAGTGATTAAAAGCATTGTTGGGTACATTGGAAAATATGTACCTAATTTAAAGAAGCCTCACCCTACTCATTTATATACATCAAAATGTATTTGATGTGTTTTGAGTTTAGTTGTGCAGGTTAAGTATTTGCAGGGAAAGCTGAAAAGTTTCTAAGTCCATGTGTCGACACTCAGAAGAAAAGTGTCGACACTTAAGAAGACTTGTGTCGACACCTAGAGAAGCAGTGTCGACACTTGAAGTAATTGTGTCGACACCAGGGATGTAGAGTCGACACCAGAAGGAAAGTGTCGACACATACAGGGTGTGTCGACACATAATGAAGAAATGTCCAGAGAAGCTGTGTCGACACTTAGAAGCAGTGTCGACACCAAGAGGAACTTTGTCAACATCAGAAAGTGTCGACACTTGGATGCTGTGTCGACACTCAGCAAACTTCAACAGAATCTAAGTACAAGTGTCGACATAATAAAGAATGTGTCGACACTCAGCAGAAGACTCAACACATGAAGAAAGTGTCGATACTAGGAGGCTGTGTCGACACTCAGCAAAATTCAACAAATTCTAAGTACAAGTGTCGACATAAAGGAGATGTGTTGACACTCAGCCAAAGTCTCAACACAAGAAGAATGTGTCGACAACAAGGAGCTGTGTCGACACTCAGCAAAAGTATCAACACAGAAAACATGTGTCGACACCAAGAAGATGTGTCGACACTGAACAAGTTCAACACAAGAAGATGTGTCGACACAAAGGAGGTGTGTCGACACTTAGCAGAATTCAACTAAATACTGAAGAACAAGGAGTTGTGTCGACACACAATATCAGTGTCGACACATGTTGAAGAAGCAGTGTCGAGAAGTAAATTCTACAACACAAGGAGTTGTGTCGACACCATGAAGGCTAGTGTCGACACTTAGTCAACTTGTGTCTTAGTATATAAGTGTCGACACTTAAAGACTGACTGTCGCGACACTTGCAGACAGTTACAGAAAATTCAAGAAGTGATTGGATGACATGACAGCTGCCATTCCAGCCGGTCTACTGCAACTGTCAGAGTTGTCAGAAAGCTGTTAGAAGCCAGATTAGCCGGTCACCATGTAGAAAGTCTATATAAAGGCTTATACATTCAACAGATAATAATTTGTTGGAAATCACTAAAGTGATCAAGTAATTCATTGAAGATTCAATTCAAGTGAAGATCTAAGTAGTTTGAGAGAGAGAGAGCTCCTTCCAAGAAGACAGCTGTTGAACCAGGCTGTGAAGAAGGTTTCAGATCAATGTCTGATTCTTAAGTTGCAGTGATTGAAGATCAGCTGCAAAGAGACTCAACCCTATTGTGTTATACATTCAAGAAGCTTTGAAGAAAGACAAGTGAGGTTGATCTCAGCAGAGTTCTTTCAAGAACTCATCAAGAAACCTGTCAACTCTTCTCTCTTATTCTAAGTTGTAGGTATATACATTGTATTCTTAATTTCTTGTAGGATCCTTAGGGATCTGAGTTGCAAGCCTGTAATTATAAAGGCTGAGTGGTAGGGCCTGTGTGCCTGAGTGTAGGAGATTCATATCTCTGAGTGTAGGCCTCGTGGCTGAGTGTAGGTCTTTGTGAAGACTGAGTGGTAGGGCTGTTGAGCCTGAGTTGTAGGAGTGGGATCACTCTGAGCTGTAGGAACCTGGTTGGGGTTCTGAGTGTAAGATCTGAGGATCCGAGGAATAGTAGAGGAGTTTGGCCGAATCTAGTACACTACAAGATATGCGAAGGGGGAAAGTGGATGTACCAAAACCTTGGGGAACCACTATAAAACAGTGTGTACTCTGTGTATGTGATTGATGCTGTGTATGCTGTTTATAGTTCTGTGAAATCTGTGATATAATCTGCATAAAAGTTTAAAAAAGATTAAGTCACCTATTCACCCCCCCTCTAGGTGATTAGGTACAATTTCTTTCAAGCATGACTCAAGTATTACACAATTAATTTGCATGAACAGTAACTTTTTACAAATATATTCAAAATATCAAACTATAGAGATGAATAATAAATGACATTTTTGAATACTACTATAATATTAAAATATTCATATTTATATTTTTGAACAAGGAAACACGAGTTTAAAATGGAGGACCAAATGCACGCCGAATTAAACGAAACTCACACCGTAGACGAACACTGATGCTACGAACACAACAGCAAAGTCAAAACCAAAATTCGATGAACCGTTCTTGAGATATAAATTTTCAAAGTCTACGACAATCATAAATTTTACAAAACTTTGGGCCGAGGCTCGAATATCGCTCGGATCGCGACGAAACTTGACGAGCATGTAAAAAAATTAATTAATTTAATTTCCAACTGTGAAAATTTCCATTTTCGGCAAGGATTCATGAATTTGGCCGACTAGATCGAATAGACGTGAAAATGCACTAACAACGGTGCCCCATCAACTCCACGTTAACGTAACGCCCCTTACGTAATTATGAAGTCAACAGGAGCATTAAATAATTACCAGAAAACTCAGGGGCGTTACAACACTTCTAGATCTATATGCAAATGTAATTGGGGATACGAGTATCGATCCAATGGAAATCTCTTAACAATTCCACCTTTTGGTGGAGGATTTCATGGACATGAAAAATTAGGACTTCACTTGTGCAAGCAAGAAGATCGTTACCCTTGTAGTCTTCCTTGCAGCCATGACCTTGATCTTTGGTCTGGATGGAACTGATTGTCAACGCTTCCTCTCCGCGGATCTAGCGTCAACTCGCGATTCCGATCAGAAGCACTCCTTGGACAAAAATTCCTCTTGAGATCTTAGGTTTTTCCTCTTCTTCCCTCTCCAGAACTGAGCAAGGAGGTGTGTGAGAAAGAAGGAGAATAAAATCTCCAGTCGAGCCTTTATCTGAAGCTGCCGCCGCGCAGTAACTACTACTACCGCGCGGTATCATAGGCAGTAACCGCTTTGACCAGGCGGCGCCGCTATCCAGAACTATCACTCCGCAATAATACCTATCACCTAGCGGTAGGTCTGTTTCTCGAGAAATCCCTCCGAGATTCGTCGAGAGGCTAGCACTGTGTGGTAACAGCTATCGCCTAGCGATAGATCAGTTACTTGAGAAATCCTTATCGATGTCCAACGAAAGGCTAGCGCGGCGCGGTAACGTATATCGCCCTGGCGATAACAACCCGAGCCCTACGTATAATGATTCACTGAACTATCGCCTGCGATAAGACTATCGCCGCGCGATAACCTCCAATGACCACTTCTCCTTTTTGGGGTGTTACAACCCTCCCTCCTTACAGAAATTTCGTCCCGAAATTTTACGCATCTATAAGGAAAACCAACAACTAATATGTCACAACATATTTTCTTTTCACAAAACAATGTTACAGTATCAGTTTATAAATAACTCAGGATATTCTTCACACATGGTTTGCTCTCTCTCCCATGTCAACTCTTCACGGCTACAATTTTCCCAACGGACCTTGACCATCCTGATTGTCTTGTTCCGCAGTTGCTTGAACTCTGTATCCTCGATCCGAATGGGCCTAACTGTCATAGTTAGCCAATGATCGACCGATACTCAATCATTTGCAATCACATGCATTAGTTCTTTCATATCTTTTTGGAGCACCGATATGTGAAATACATCGTGCAAGCTACCTAGTTCTGTCAAAAGAGCTAACCGATAGGAAGCTTCTCCAACTTTCTCCACCACTTCAAATGGACCAAGATATCTTAGACTTAAATTTTTCAAGCGCCGAATCCTGGACACGCCTTTGAATGGTTTGATTTTCAAGTATACCAAATCACCAACCGCAAACTCCACGTTTCGGTGCTTGGCATTGTATTAATTCGACTGCCTATCCTGTGCTATCAGTAGCCTCTCTCAGATAGTCTGTATCATTGAATTCACCTCTTCGACTTCCTCACGCTTATATAATTTAGATTCGCCCGATTCCTCCCAAGCTAACGGTGTACGACACTTCCTACCGTACAAAGCCTCAAGAGGCTCTATTTGAATACTAGCCTGATAGCTATTGTTGTAGGCAAACTCGATCATATAGAGATGGTCTTCCCATCTCTTCCCGAAATCTAAGGCGCACATCCAAAGCATATCCTCCATTGTTCTGTTAGTACTTTCGGTCTGACCATCCGTTTGAGGATGAAAGGACGTACTGAATTGTAACTTAGTACCCAACAGTTGGTGGATTAGCCTCCAATCACCTGATGTAAAATGCCCATCTCGATCACTTACGATGCTACGGGCACACCGTGCAATCATACCATATTATCCATGTACAACTTAGCAAGTTTCTGAACTGAATCATCCTTCCTATTTGGTATGAAGTGCGACACTTTTGTTAGTCTATCAATGATCACCCACACGATATCGTTTTCGCTCTGCGATCTCGGCAGTCCATGCATGAAATCCATAGAAATGTCATCGAACTTCCACAATAGGATTGGTAATGACTTCAGGAAACCGCCAGGTTTCTGGCATTCAGTTTTTACCAAGGCACAAGTCTGATATTTTGCCACGTAATGGGCTATATCCTTCTTCAAACCTGGCCACCAGAACGCCTTCTTCATGTCCTTGTACATTTTTACTCCCTGGGTGAATTGAATACTTCGTAAAGTGTGCTTTGTACATCAATTTCTCATGAAGATTACCCACATCCGGGATGCACAAACAACCATTTTTCGCAAAAGGCCGTCATCCCAGGAGAATTGGGCATTTGACCCATCCACTGCATAGCGTTGTAGACTTTGATCAAGTTCCGTTTCTCGCCGAATCCTGTCTGCAAGGTCATATTGTACCTCCGTCCAGTTTTGACACGCATTTGTAGTAACATTCTTGTCCACACAAGAGATGTCTAAGGCCTCTAACTCCTAGATTAGATGTTCATCGTACATCTGCAACCAGCCCGCCCTTTCCAGCGTCCTACGACTCAAGGTATTTGCGAGCACATTTCCCTTTCCGGGAGTATAATGGATTTGGAAGGTGTAGTCCCCAAGGAACTCCATCCACCTCCATTGTAGCATTTTAAAATCCTTCTGATCCAGAAGATACTTAAGCCTCTTATGGTCCTTGAAGATGTCCACTTTCACGGCATATAAGTAATGATGTCACAGCTTAAGTGCAAATATGACCGCCACCAACTCTAAGTCATGCAAGAGATAGTTCCTCTCATGCACATTCAACTGGCGTGAGCCATAGGTGATCACCTTTACAAACTGAAGAAGAATGCAGCCTAAGCCACTCCCTGATGCATCACTGTAAATTTCAAAGCCGTCCGAACCACATGTCGACGTCAAAATTGGCGTCGTGGTCAAGCGACACTTCAGCCCCTCAAAAGCTCGTGCACACTCCGGCATCCAAACAAACTTCTTATCATTCCTCATTAGTGTGGTAAGAGGCAAGACAATCCGTGAGAAGTTTTCTACGAAACGTCTGAAGTAGCTCGCCAGTCCAAAGAAACTCCTGACTTCAGCTATAGTAGACAACACCGATCACTCACGTATTACTACTATATTTGACAGATCCACCGCAATGCCTTCTCCACTCACCACATTTTCAATAAAGGCCACTGACGACAGCAAGAACTCACACTTTTAGAACTTGGCATTGAGCTTATTTCTTTTCAAGGTGTGCAACACCATCCGTAAATGGTTCGCATGATCTTCTTCGGACTGAGAGTATATTAGAATGTCGTCAATAAAGACGATTACAAACAGGTCCAAGTACTCTCGAAATGTTCGGTGCATTAGGTCCACGAACACCGATGGCACATTTATTAGCCCAAACTGTAACACCCCCTATCCGTCACATAGCATATAGCAGTAGGTCCGGCCGGGGCCCGACGTCGTATGCCACAGACAGACCGGGTGGTTACTTATGGAAACCATCCAACCAATCTCAACGTCCTACACAGAGCATTCTAGCAGAAGCAGTTTATAAAAGTTGCAAGAAAGAACCCAGCATTAGAGCATGAATGCCCACTATTACAAATTAGGAATGTTATACAAAATACCCAAAATAAGCCTTAAGGCCTTACAAAATGTTTCACTTCATATTACATGTTTTACAAACCACGACACGCAGGCCGGTCACACATGAATAAAGCAGTAAACACTTCCAAATAGGCCTTCAAGGGCCGGCTTCGCATTTGGGCTTTAGCCCGCTATTGACCGCATGGTCCAGTAGCACCTGCAAGCAACATAACCACCGCACGGTGGCAAACAAAAAGGCAACGGTCAGCAATGCTGACCAAATTATAACGATCCCACCCCCAACTCGGGGCGGCAATGCTCCTTCCCTGCAGTTTTATTAGCACAAGCGAGCAATAGTAATAGCATTCATTACATCACAGGTGTAGGCTCACAAGGCCACACACCCCGTGCACTCAGGGCACATTCTCGGTGAACCGGTCGATGTCACGTCAGTTAAAGCCATGGACATTCCGGACGCACCACCGCCACTTTGACGGCTAAAAATATGAGCAATTTGTCTTCCCGGCATGGGTCACGTCAATTTAAGCCATTGACCGCCGAAGACTCCCATCTATGCCAACGGCAAGTGCCACGTAACCTTAGGTCTCTTTAACACGAACAACATAGATATGGGTACGGTTCCATCTAACACGTGCTCATGTCGCAACGATAATTTAAGCCATTTGCGCAGGTCAAACTTCTCCCGAGTCCCATTTTCATCACACAATTTCACATAACTCGGTTATGTTCAAGTTGGCTCTCAGGCATCCATGTTGGCAAGATCTCGTATCCGCCCAGTTTTCCGGGTGCACCTTAGGGTTAATCCCCAAGGCTCCCTGTTGCAATCTACCGTGTAGAAAACCCGAAAAACAACCAATAGCACGGAGTCTTCTCCGACATTTATGCAATGCAACATCACCGATCCAGACCAAAATGTCCGGGTAGGCTTCACACATCATGCCTATGTCCGTTCTCGCTTACGGACTCTAAACAACGGGGACTTCACATATCTACCCGAAGGAACGCCTCCAACTCTCCGCAAACTCGCGAGAGCGGGCTTCCTATGCAAAGAAAGAGAGCTACTCATGCTCAAGATGAGGATCGTTACCCTTGCATTCCTCGTTGGCGCCATGGAAAAGTAATCAGATGAAAACCACCGCACTAGCGTTGCCTCCGTGGATCCGGAGTCGGCTCGCGATTCGGAGCTCCGAAGCTCCTCCAATGGCGGGATCTAGCTCCTTCTTCCTCCCTTGGCTCTCCTCTCTCTCTCTAAGGCTTTAGAAAGAGAACACTTAAGAAAAAGTGAGGGTTTTGAAAGCTCAAACCCGGGTATATCCCTTCAGGAACAATCCCCAGCCGTTGGATCTCAAAATAAGGAAACGAACGGCTTTGATTTGGGGCTGAAATGCCCAATCTGGACAGAACACGGCATGGCACACGCCCGTGTCCAGGGCCGTGTGCCTCATTCGCCGTCAAAATCGAATCACCTGGAACCTCACACGGGTATCGAACACGCCCGTGTTCGAGCTGACACGCCCGTGTTCCACCTGACACGGCCGTGTGGCCGGCCGTGTACCCCATCATTTTTCCCCAAAATCAACCCGAGCACTGCACGGGTTCTAGGACACGCCCGTGTCCCTACCCGTGTCACCTTGACACGCCTGGACCCCAGGCCGTGTACACGGTCTCGACATTTCGTCGAGCGAAAATCGTCGATCTGATGACACGGCCTTGGACACGCCCGTGTCCTAGGCCGTGTGCCTTGTCTCGACAAATCGTCGAGCGAATCTCGTCGACTCCCCGGGACGATCGTCGACACGGGTCGACACGCCCTGCGACACGCCCGTGTCGCAGGCCGTGTGCCCAGTCTCGACGCATCGTCGAGCGAATCACGTCGACTCCCGGGACGAGTGTCGACACGGGTCGACATGCCCTGCGACACGCCCGTGTCGCAAGCCGTGTGCCATGTCTCAACGAATCGTCGAGCGAATCTCGACGACTTCGCTGCTAAGTGTCGACACGGGTCGACACTCCCTGGGACACGCCCGTGTCCTAGGCTGTGTGCCTGCTGCTAGAACCCAAACTGGCCCAAAACGTCCCCCTTTTGCTCCTTTGAGTTTCGGGGCGTTACAACTCTCCCCCTCTTAAAAGAATTTCGTCCGCGAAATTATTTAAAGGAAAGACATGTACGAAACCAAAATTTGTACCTGAGCGGAACAACTCCGGATACTCGTCAAGTATAGTCTGCTCTAGCTCCCAAGGGAGATCGTCATGACAGCAATTGTCCCACCGGACCTTGACCATCCTGATCTCTTTATTGCGTAGCCGCTTGACCTCTGAGTCCTCAATCCGCACGGGCTTGACCTTTGTCGTTAGCCCACTATCCACCGGCACTTGAACGACCGCGATCACTTGCGTAGGCTCCTGCACCGCCTTCCGAAGCACCGAAATGTGGAATACATCGTGTAAACCACTAAGCTCCACTGAAAGCTTCAACCGATAGGCTGCTTCTCCAACTCGCTCCAAAACCTCAAACGGTCCAAGGTACCTCGGGCTTAGCTTTTTCAATCGCCGCACCCGCGAGACACCCTTGAACGGCTTGATCTTTAGGTACACATAATCACCCACAGCGAACTCCACGTTCCTGTGCTTGGCATTATAGTATTTTGCTTGCCGGTCCTGAGCGATAAGCAACCTCTCCCGAATGGTTCTCACCAAAGTAGTAGCATCATCCACTTCCGATCGCTTAAACAACTTTGACTCACCCGTCTCTAACAAAGACAACGGCGTGCGACATTTTCTACCATATAGGGCCTCGAAGGGCGCCATTTGGGTACTCGCTTGGTAGCACTTGTTGTATGCGAACTCCACCAAATAAAGGTGGTCTTCCCATAGCTTTCCGAAATCCAAGACACACATGCGAAGCATGTCTTCCATAGTTCTGTTGACCATCTCGGTCTGCCCATCCGTTTGCGGATGAAAGGCTGTGCTGAATTTCGGCTTTGTTCCCAACATTTGCTTCACAAGCCTCCAATCATTGGACGCGAACCGCCCATCTCGGTCACTCACGATGCTGCGGGGCACACCATGAAGTCGTACTATGTTATCCACCTAAAGCTTTGCCAACTTCTCCACCGGATCATCCTTACTATGCGGAATAAAATGCGACACCTTCGATAACTGATCTACGACCGCCCAAATGGCATCGTTCTCCTTTTGCGACCTTGGCAAACCGTGCACAAAGTTCATAGAGCTGTCGTCGAATTTCCAATCCGGAATAGGCAAGGACTTAAGAGATCCTCCCGGCTTTTGGCACTCTGCCTTCACCAAGGTGCAAGTTCGGCACTTCGCTACGCATAGCACCACACCTTTCTTCAAAACCCGACCACCAAAACAGTTTCTTAACATCACGGTACGTCTTTGTGCTCCCCGGGTGAATCGAGTACTTGGTATAGTGTGCCTCGTACAACAACTCCACCCGTAACTTGCCCACACTTGGGACGCACAGACGACCGTCTTTCCAAAGCAATCCGTCCTCCACGACGAAATGGGAATTTGACCCATCCAGAGTCTCTACCACGAACTGCTTCATATGAGCATCCATATTCCAAGCCTGCCGAATACGATCAGCCAGGTCATATTGGACTTCAGTCCAATTCAGAACTGCTTCAGTACTTGATTGCTTGTCCACATAAACAATCTCCAACGCCTGCAACTCTCGCACCAATCGCTCATCATGCACCGATATCCAATTGGCTTGATATGGGGCTCGGTGACTCACCGCGTCAGCAACCGCATTCCCTTGTCAGGCGCGTAGTGGATCTTGAATGTATAGTCTCCCGAGAACTCCATCCACCTATGCTGGCGCAAAGTTAGATCCTTCTGACCAATCCAATACTTCATGCTCTTGAGATCGGCGTAGATATCCATCGTCATACCGTACAAATAATGCCTCCACAGCTTCAAGTCTAAAACTCACGGCCACTAACAACAGGTCATGGACCGGATAGTTCCTCTCGTGCACTTTTGGCTGTCTCGTGCCATACGCTATTACATTTTCGTGTTGCAGTAGTACGCAACCCAACCCGCTGCCCGAAGCATCGCTATTAAATCTCATAGCCTTCGGTCCCACTCGGCGAAGTCAGCACTGGCGCCGTGGTCAACCGACATTACAACTCCTCAAAAGTTCGCGCGCACTCCGGCGTCCAAAAGAACTTCTGCTCCTTCCTCGTCAAAGTAGTGAGGGGTAATGCTATCCGCGAGAAGTTCTCTACGAAGCGCCTGTATTAGCCGGCAAGCCCCAGAAAACTCCGGACTTCCGCTACCGTACCGTATAAAGCTCAGGCCACTCCCGTATCGCAACAATCTTCGTCGGATCCACAGCAATACCCTCTTCACCTACTATATGCCCGAGGAACGCCACTGAGGATAGCCAAAACTCGCACTTCGAGAACTTGGCATAAAACTGATTTCTCCTTAGCGTCTCCAACACCAAATGAGGATGCCTGAAGTGATCTTCCTCACTATGCGAGTACACCAAAATATCGTCGATAAAGACGATCACGAAATGGTCCAAGTACTCCATGAATGTCTTGTTCATTAAATCCATGAACATTGACGGCGCATTAGTCAGCCCAAACGGCATGACCCTAAACTCGTAGTGTCCGTATCCTGTACTGAACGTTATCTTAGGGATATCACTCTCCCTTAACTACTTTAGAGTACATCTTTGGCCAGACCAACTGATCACAAAGATCATCGATCCTTGGGATTGGGTACTTGTTCTTTGCCGTCAACTTGTTGAGCTCCCGATAATTAATACATAGCCTCAAGCTTCCGTTCTTATTCTTACTAAAGAGGGTCGGTGCGCTCCAAGGCGAAGGACTTGGACGCACATACCCTTGCTCCAACAACTTTTAGAAGTTGCACCTTCAGCTCCTCCATTTCCTTAGGCGCTAGCCGATAAGGAGAGCGTGACACAGGCTTTGCACCTGGTACTAGCTCAAACATGAAATCTATCTCCTGTCGAGGCGGGGCTCCAGGAAGATCTCTAGGGAACACATCAGGGTATTTCAATACCACTAAAATACAATCCAATATGGGCTTCGGCTTTGCAACCTCCACTAGTGTAAAGAACAGTTCTGTTCCGGCACGAACCGCCTTCACCACCTGAAGAGCAGACGCCAACGTCTTGCTCGACCTCTTCGAGCCCGTAAAGGTCATCTCACGACTTGCTCCCAGCTTGACTTCCTTGCTACCGCATCTATATTGGCTTGTTGCTCCGAGAGCCAGTCCATACCAAATATAACGTCGAACTCCACCAACGGAAGTAACGACGCTTGCAAATCGAACTCCTGATTCCCAATCCAAAACTAAGCGCAACAACGTCTACCCGCGCACAATGAGCACCATTGGACTATAACGCATCCAATTTGTCCTTTACCATCGAAGGAGGTACTCCGACGCACAATATAATTCCTAATAAAGGAATGCGAAGCTCCCTAAACGAACGGTGCTCTCGCAGATAAAGTAAAGTCGCAACAAAGCTTAGCACAAATAGTTCTAAGCTAACATGCACAAGGGCGACAAGTGTTTAAGGCAAAACTATCTTTAAACCATACCTGTCGTCACGACGGCGTGCTTCCTCCAGGGCTTTAGGCACTCACGAGCATAATGCCCCGGCTCGCCACAGTTGAAACATGTGCCCGGGGTCTGACCCGTAGTCGCCCCAGAAGCACCAGAAGGAGCTGGACCCGAAGTCCTATGCTTCTTATACCATTTTCGATATACAGACTTTGAGGTGTTCGGCACTTTGAATGTCGTTTCCTTTGCACTAACATCCTTGACTGCTCCTGACATAGCTTTCTTACCCTTTCGAGCACCATTCCAACAGTCTCGGGCAAAGTGCCCTTTCTTTCCACAAGTATAACAAGTGTAAGTAGCTTTACTAGTCGATTTCATAGCCCCTTTCTCCAGCATTCTGCCGGATGCAGCTCTTATGGGGTTTGTATAGTTCGATACCATGGTCGCTGGCATCGGGAGGGTCTTCCTCAAATCTGCCTCCAAAGATCTAGCTGATTCCACCAAGGCTCGGAATCCCAATAACTTTGGTCCTAGCAGTAGAACTCGTAACTCGGCACGCAGGCCACTATAAAACCTATCGACTGTAGCGTGCTCATTATCCACCTCGAAGCATGGGTAGCGGCTTATCATAAGAAATGCTTGCAAATATTCCTCAACTGTGTGCGCTCCCTGCACTAAATGCATATTCAGCTGCTGCCCCAATGGTCTACCAAAGGTCATCTGCTGCATCGCGCCCACCGGCGTTGAAGCCACAACAGGGGCGCAGGGTTGTACATTTCCTCCAAGCTGTGCACCCGTCACAGCGAACACCTCTTCTACGATCCTTCTAACGATTTCATACGAAGGAGGAGGCTCAAACACCTCACCGGGTGCACTATGCTCCTCAGAAACCGGACATTCTGTCTGTCCAGCACCGCTTCCGTTCACCTATAGTGGTACAAAACACCGTTAAGCGACCAAAAAAAATTTCGAACAGCAATTATAGGAACACGCAGGTTCCTCAAACACGAGTATTTTCATTCCTAAGTGGACATTCATGGGTTCTTTTTACTGTTATTACGATGACGCACACATTGTGCTCACCACCCCTTAAAAAGAATTCAGCCAAGAATTCGGCCACGAATTCCCTTAAGCCCGACCAAAAACAACCAATAGCACGGAGTCTTCTCCGGCATTTATGCAATGCAACATCACCGATCCAGACCAAAATGTCCGGGTAGGCTTCACACATCATGCCTATGTCCGTTCTCGCTTACGGACTATAAACAATGGGGACTTCACATATCTACCCGAAGGAACGCCTCCAACTCTCCGCAAACTCGCGAGAGTGGGCTTCCTATGCAAAGAAAGAGAGCTACTCATGCTCAAGATGAGGATCGTTGCCCTTGCGTTCCTCGTTGGTGCCATGGAAAAGTAATCGGATGAAAACCACCGCACTAGCGTTGCCTCCGTGTATCCGGAGTCGGCTTGCGATTCGGAGCTCCGAAGCTCCTCCAATGGTGGGATCTAGCTCCTTCTTCCTCCCTTGGCTCTCCTCTCTCTCTAAGGCTTTAGAAAGAGAACACTTAAGAAAAAGTGAGGGTTTTGAAAGCTCAAAACCGGGTATATCCCTTCAGGAACAATCCCCAGCCGTTGGATCTCAAAATAAGGAAACGAACGGCTTTGATTCGGGGCTGAAATGCCCAATCTGGACCGAACACGGTGTGGCACACGCCCATGTGCAGGGCCGTGTGCCTCATTCGCCGTCAAAATCGAATCACCTGGAACCTCACACGGGTATCAAACACGCCCGTGTTCGAGCTGACACGCACATGTTCCACCTGCGCAGCGGAAGCGTGGTCGGCCCATAACCCACAGGTCGGAGGATCGAAACATCCCTCTGATACCAAATTGTAACACCCCCTATCCGTCACATAGCATATAGCAGTAGGTCCGGCCGGGGCCCGACGCCGTATGCCACAGACAGACCGGGTGGTTACTTATGGAAACCATCCAACCAATCTCAACGTCCTACACAGATCATTCTAGCGGAAGCAGTTTATAAAAGTTGCAAGAAAGAACCCAGCATTAGAGCATGAATGTCCACTATTACAAATTAGGAATGTTATACAAAATACCCAAAATAAGCCTTAAGGCCTTACAAAATGTTTCACTTCATATTACATGTTTTACAAACCACGGCACGCAGGCCGATCACACATGAATAAAGCAGTAAACACTTCCAAATAGGCCTTCAAGGGCCGGCTTCGCATTTGGGCTTTAGCCCGCTATTGACCGCATGGCCCAGCAGCACCTGCAAGCAACATAACCACCGCACGGTGGCAAACAAAAAGGCAACGGTCAGCAATGCTGACCAAATTATAACGATCCCGCCCCCAACTCGGGGAGGCAATGCTCCTTCCCTACAGTTTTATTAGCACAAGCGAGCAATAGTAATAGCATTCATTACGTCACAGGCATTGTCTCACAAGGCCACACACCCCGTGCACTCAGGGCACATTCTCGGTGAACCGGTCGATGTCACGTCAGTTAAAGCCATGGACATTCCGGACGCACCACCACCACTTTGACTGCTAAACATATGAGCAATTTGTCTTCCCGGCATGGGTCACGTCAATTTAAGCCATTGACCACCGAAGACTCCCATCTATGACAACGGCAAGTGCAACGTAACCTTAGGTCTCTTTAACCCGAACGACATAGATATGGGTACGGTTCCATCTAACCCGTGCTCACGTCGCAACGACAATTTAAGCCATTTGCGCAGGTCAAACTTCTCCCGAGTCCCATTTTCGTCACACAATTTCACATAACTCGGTTATGTTCAAGTTGGCTCTCAGGCCTCCATGTTGGAAAGATCTCATATCTGCCCAGTTTTCCGGGTGCACCTTAGGGTTAATCCCCAAGGCTCCCTGTTGCAATCTACCGTTTAGAAAACCCGAAAAACAACCAATAGCACGGAGTCTTCTCCGACATTTATGCAATGCAACATCACCGATCCAGACCAAAATGTCCGGGTAGGCTTCACACATCATGCCTATGTCCGTTCTCGCTTACGGACTCTAAACAATGGGGACTTCACATATCTACCCGAAGGAACGCCTCCAACTCTCCGCAAACTCGCGAGAGCGGGCTTCCTATACAAAGAAAGAGAGCTACTCATGCTCAAGATGAGGATCGTTACCCTTGCGTTCCTCGTTGGCGCCATGGAAAAGTAATCGGATGAAAACCACCGCACTAGCGTTGCCTCCGTGGATCCGGAGTCGGCTCGCGATTCGAGCTCCGAAGCTCCTCCAATGGCGGGATCTAGCTCCTTCTTCCTCCCTTGGCTCTCCTCTCTCTCTAAGGCTTTAGAAAGAGAACACTTAAGAAAAAGTGAGGGTTTTGAAAGCTCAAACCCAGGTATATCCTTTTAGGAACAATCCCCAGCCGTTGGATCTCAAAATAAGGAAACGAACGGCTTTGATTCGGGGCTGAAATGCCCAATCTGGACCGAACACGGCCTGGCACACGCCCGTGTCCAGGGCGGTGTGCCTAATTCGCCGTCAAAATCGAATCACCTGGAACCTCACACGGGTATCGAACACGCCCGTGTTCGAGCTGACACGCCCGTGTTCCACCTGACACGGCCGTGTGGCCGGCCGTGTACCCCATCATTTTTCCCCAAAATCAACCCGAGCACTGCACGGGTTCTAGGACACGCCCGTGTCCCTACCCGTGTCACCTTGACACGCCTGGACCCCAGGCCGTGTACACGGTCTCGACATTTCGTCGAGCAAAAATCGTCGATCTGATGACACGGCCTTGGACACGCCCGTGTCCTAGGCCGTGTGCCTTGTCTCGACAAATCGTCGAGCGAATCTCGTCGACTCCCCGGGATGATCGTCGACACGGGTCGACACCCCCTGCGACACGCCCGTGTCGCAGGCTGTGTGCCCAGTCTCGACGGATCGTCGAGCGAATCCCGTCGACTCCCGGGACGAGTGTCGACACGGGTCGACACGCCCTGCGACACGCCCGTGTCGCAGGACGTGTGCCATGTCTCAACGAATCTGTTGGAGTCACAATGATGATCTGGAAGTGATCAAACATGTAATCTCACTGCCAACGCGATATGAGCCTGCAGGGTCGCACATAAGAGATGTGGAGAAGTTGGACGATTGACTGTGTTGGTAAAGGTTGCCAATCACCGACCTGAATGGGGTCATGGGCAAAGTGTTGCCTTAAAGGGTCGTCGAGTTGGGCAAATGTTGCCTTGGAGGGCTGGTTAGGATTGTCGTCCGAGGGTCGATGACATTCGTCGAGAGTTGTCTTCTGAATCCCGCCGATCGGCGAGAATCGTCTTTGATTCTCGCCGATCGACGAGAATCGTCGAGAATCAATATGTTGATTCTCGACGATCGACAACTTCGACATGTATCGTCGACCGCGGCTCGACGATCGACGAGTTCGTCGTGTATCATCAAGTCATGCTCGACGATCGGCGAGAATCGTCGAGTATTGCACTCTGATTCTCGCCAATCCAGTATGATGCTCGATGATTGATTCTCGCCGAACCTCCTCAGTGATTCTCGCCGAATGTCGCCGATTCTCACCGAATGATACTCGCCGATTCTGAACCCTAATTTCGGGTGGTCTTCGGATAGCGAAGTTTCTAAGTCTTTTATGCCTTTGGTATAAAAGGGATACTTAGGGTTTCTCGGCACTTAAGCTTTGAGCTCGCGATTTTCTCCTGTAGCAGATCGAAACCCGCGACGGAAAGAGTTCCGCTCGTTCGCTCCGCTGATCCCGATCCCGCCGCCGGAAGAGTTCTGCCGCCATGTTCGCTCTGTCGACCACCTCCTCTCCGGCGACTGTCACTAGTGCTGCAATCCCTGGCGCGGACCTAGCAGTCTGTGGGAAAGCAAAGGTGCGGTCTTCTCCTTCCCGATAATCCGTGCGATGGATAGATCGGCGTTCTCCCGCTCGTGTGGACTTCTGCAGAAACGTGGACATTATTCCACGTAGAACTCGCCGCTAGCAGGAAGAAGAAATTTGGAGCATCTCCGTTGAGTTGTGACTCAACGCCACTGAGGTAATTTTTGCCTAAGTTTTGTTAACTTCTTGATTCAACGTTCATGGCCCGATCCACATCTCTTTGGGTTTTTCTTGATGTTTTATCTTCCGCTGCGTGCACAACTGTTGTGCCATACTCGTAGAGAAACCCAACAGTGGTATCAGAGCCAGGTTCGGCCATGACTGTTGTTTTGGAAGTTGTGTTATTCCAGTGCGTGTAAACCTAGAGATTTAGAAGTGTTCTAAATGTCTAGATTTAGTCTTGGTACCTCGCCAAGAACGACTGGAATTTCGGTGGAATTTCTAAGTGTTAGAAATTGTTGTCTCCTTAGCAGTAACCATCCCTCGAGTATGTTTTGGATTGTGAATCCAACAAAGAGAGATGAGCTTGTCTACTGCTTTAAGTTGAGCTGTCTTTGCCTTTGTCCAATGCATGTAAATCTGAGGATTTGGAAGTTTCCGGATGTTCAGATTTATCCCTTCCTTCTATCAGTTGTTGATGGTGTTAGGATGTGCACATAAGGGATGCATGTGGTTTAGAATTGTTTTTCTTTGGATGTCCACATTGATCAAATGTTGATCATGGTTAAATGTTAACCTATAATCAAAATCCCTTCATCTAATATTAAGTGTTCGGATGCCTTCCGATGGATGACACTCTTCCTGCCTCGATCGATGAAATGTGGGCTTGCCAAAGCAAGGTGCATTAATCTATCTTGGTAAGGGTGCGAGCGGATAATTATGATATCCCACTGTCGACATCGGGTCCAGCTTAACTAGGTGACCTCAAAGGTTGAGTGCCTAGAGGCATAGGGTTGGCATGCACCATATGATGGATGCGAATAAGGAGTTATTCACCAACCATACAAGAATTGCATGAGGATGCAATTGGCAAGCGTTGCCTACCTAAATAACCGCATCGTGAGAGGAACGCCAAAGCGAACTCATAATGTTGGTGAAATATGGATCTTGTCCACTAGGAGAGTAGCTCGCATGAACTCTCCAAATTGTTAGTGAGGGCTATCATTTCGAATAAAATAGTGGGAGTATTTTTAATTGAAGTCCAAATTAAAATAAATTGTAATTGAAATTTAGGTACTGATTTTATTCTGCATAAATTCTTGTAGAATTCCATGGCAAGCGTTGTGCACTCCACGTTGTCTCTGAGAGCCATCCTTGAGAAGGATAAGCTCAGTGGGACAAATTACATGGACTGGTATAGGAACCTGAGAATTGTTCTCAGGCAAGAGCGAAAGCTCTATGTCTTGGAAGAAGAAGCCCCCGAGGTGCCGACCGGGAACTCTTCCCGTGCTGAGAAGGATACTTATAAGAAGTATACTGATGATGCTTTGGATGTCGAGTGCCTTATGCTTGCCACTATGAACTCTGAGCTTCAGAAGCAACATGAGAACATGGGGTGCAAGGAGATTGACGAGCATCTCAAGAAAATGTTTCAAGGGCAGGCTCGTCAAGAGAGGTTCGACACACGAAAGCGTTGTTTCTGTGCAAGATGGGAGTTCGAGACTCAGTAGGGACTCACGTACTCAAGATGATTCGGTATATAGAGAACCTTGAAAGGCTGGGTTTTCCTCTTGGTCAAGAGTTGGCCATGGATCTGATCCTGCAATCGTTGCCGGACAGTTATGAGCAGTTCGACTTGAACTATAACATGAATGAAATAGACAAGACACTGCCCGAACTCCTAGGCATGTTGAGAACTGCCAAAATCAATATGAAGAAGGTCAAGCCTGCCAGCCCCATACTGATGGTGCATAAGGGAAAGGGCAAAGCCAAGGGCTCCAAGAAGACGAAGGTGGGACCTAAGTCATATCTTGAGCCCAAGTCTTCTGCACTGATGAAGAAGAAAAGCACGGTGAAGGAAGGGAAATGCCACCACTGTGGCAAGGCTGGTCATTGGAGGAGGAACTGTCCTTCCTACATTGAGGGTCTGCAGAAACTGAAGGGAGGTATAACTTTCGCTTCTAATATCTACGTTATAGAGATAAACCTTTCTGCTCCTTCATCTTGGGTATTGGATACCGGATGTGGTTCTCACATTTGTACAAATGTGCAGGAACTGGGAAGGAGAAGATTGCTGAGTAAAGGGGAGGTGGACCTCCGCGTTGGCAATGGAGCAAATGTTGCTGCTGTAGCCGTAGGGGTTTATCGTCTTTCTTTGCCCAGTGGGCTTGTAATAGAACTAGATAACTGTTATTTTGTTCCGGCGATAACTAGAAACATTATATCTATTTCATGTTTAGACATGATTGGATTTTCTTTTATAATTAAGAACAATTGTTGTTCTATATTTAAGAATGATGTTTGTTATGCTGTAGCCCAATTGTTTAATGGTCTTTATGTTTTGAACTTGGACCATCTGATCTGTAATGTAGATAATAATAAAAGACTAAGAACAAATGACTTGAACCCTACTTATCTCTGGCATTGTCGTTTGGGCCATATCAACGAGAAGCGCATATCCAAACTCCATAGAGATGGACTTTTGGACTCATTTGATTATGAATCATTTGAGCGATGCGAGTCTTGTTTGTTAGGCAAGATGACTAAAGCTCCTTTCACTGGTTATACTGAGAGGGCTGAGGATCTTTTGGGTGTTGTACATAGTGATATATGCGGACCCATGAGTTCCATGGTTAGAGGTGGGTATTTCTACTTTGTTACATTTACTGATGATTTCAGTAGATTCGGATATGTGTATCTTATGAAGTGCAAATCTGAGACCTTTGAAAAGTTCAAAGAGTTTAAGAATGAAGTAGAAAACCAGTTGGGTAAAAGGGTTAAAGCACTCCGATCTGATCGAGGTGGCGAATACCTGAGTCATGAGTTCCGTGATCATCTGAAAGAGTGTGGTATTGTATCACAGCTCACTCCACCTAGAACACCACAACATAATGGTGTGTCTGAGAGGAGAAATCGTACTCTGTTAGACATGGTACGTTCGATGATGAGTCATGCAGACTTGCCTGTTTCCTTTTGGGGTTTTGCTTTAGAGACTGCTGCTATGACATTGAATCGCGCTACAACTAAAACGGTTCTGAAGACACCATATGAGATATGGACTGGGAAGCGTCCTAGTATGTCGTTCATTAAAATTTGGGGCTGTGAGGCATACGTGAGACGTCAAATGCCTGACAAGCTGGAACCCAAATCAGATAAATGTTATCTGGTGGGATATCCTAAGGAAACGAAAGGGAATTACTTTTACCTACCGTCTGAGGGCAAAGTGTTTGTCGCAAGGACTGGTGTCTTCTTGGAGAAAGAGTTCTTATCAAGAAAGACTGAAAAGGTAGAGCTTGAAGAAGTTCAAGAACCACATATAGTGAATGAACCGGAATTGGATTCTGAGACAGGACTACAAGATGTTGTAGCTAGAGAACCTGCTCAGGGAACACAAGTCCTACATAGATCTGGTAGACCGAGGTTTGAGCCTGAGAGATATGGATTTCTCGTGTCTCAAATAGGTAATGTGTTGCTTATGGATCATGATGATGAACCAGCAACCTACCAAGAGGCTATGAATGGACCGGACTCCGACAAATGGCTTGAGGCTATGAAATCCGAAATGGACTCCATGTATGCAAACCAAGTTTGGAACTTGGTGGAACCACCTGAAGGGGTACGACCCATAGGGTGCAAGTGGGTCTTCAAGAAGAAGAACGACATGGATGGGAATGTACAGACATTCAAAGGGCGACTGGTGGCTAAGGGTTTCAAGCAAATTCATGGTATTGACTATGATGAGACCTTTTCCCCTGTTGCCATGGTAAAGTCCATTAGGATATTGCTTGCTATTGCTGCATATTATGACTACGAGATCTGGCAGATGGATGTCAAAACGGCTTTCCTTAATGGAAACCTCCTTGAGGAAGTGTATATGACATAACCCGAGGGTTTTGTATCCCCAGATGAAGCCACTAAAATATGCAAGCTGAATAAGTCCATTTATGGACTGAAACAGGCCTCTCGAAGTTGGAATCTTTGTTTTGATGAGAAAATCAAAGAGTTTGGTTTCATCAAGAATGAAGATGAGCCTTGTGTTTACAAGCGAATCAGTGGGAGCATTGTTGTCTTCCTGATATTGTATGTAGATGACATACTGTTGATTGGGAATGACATTCCTACCCTGAAAGTTGTTAAGAACAACCTAGGGAACTGCTTTTCAATGAAGGATTTGGGTGAAGCGACTTATATACTCGGTATTAAGATCTATAGAGATAGATCGAAGAAGTTGCTGGGTTTGACCCAGAGTACGTACATCGAAAAGGTGTTGAAGCGGTTCAACATGCTTGAGTCCAAGAAAGGATTTTTGCCCATGTCTCATGGTGTGAATCTCTCTAAGGACCAGTGTCCAAAGTCTTGTGAAGAAAAGGACCGCATGATGTTGATTCCATATGCTTCGGCAATTGGATCAATCATGTACGCGATGTTATGTACTCGACCCGATGTCTCCTTTGCTTTGAGCATGACTAGCAGGTATCAGTCAGACCACGGTGAGTGTCACTGGATTGCAGTCAAGAATATCCTGAAGTACTTGAGAAGAACTAAGGATGTGTTCTTGGTGTATGGTGGAGAGGAAGAGCTCGTTGTAAGTGGTTACACGGATGCTAGCTTCCAAACTGATAGAGACGACTCCAAGTTTCAGTCAGGTTTTGTGTTTTGCCTGAATGGAGGAGCTGTGAGCTGGAAGAGTTCCAAGCATAGACAGTTGCTGATTCTACAACAGAGGCTGAGTATATCGCAGCAGCTAATGCGGCGAAGGAGGCTGTATGGATTAGGAAATTCATCGGCGAGCTTGATGTAGTTCCTAGCATTGTTGGTCCCGTAGTTCTCTACTGTGATAACAATGGTGCAATTGCACAATCTAAGGAACCTAGATCTCATCAGCGCTCCAAGCACATACTTCAGCATTTTCATCTTTTTCGTGAGATTGTCGAACGAGGAGATGTAAACATTTGCAGAGTGCCGACTGAGGAAAATATTGCGGATCTGCTGACAAAGCCTCTCGCGTAGAGAAAGCATGATGGTCATACTGGATCGATGGGTATACGATACCTAAATGATCAACTCTAGCGAGGATCTTGTGGATTGCATGTAAACATGTATTTTGTTGGCTGTTTGTTCATATGATGAACTATGTACCTAATTTTTCTCTTATAATTAATGGCAAGTTCTTTTATTATGTCTTTTTCTATATGATAGTTAATTGTTAACATAATAGATATCCTTAGAATGTTCGCTTCCATGGGACATCAAGTACGTGACTTGAATGTGAGAGCCCATGATTTATTTGAAGCTTCATTCTTAAAGGTCCCTGGTCGAGTATCATCATAGAAGCTAAGGGTGATGATGGTACATGAAGACTAGCACGTGTGTTGACTGATGACCGGTTCTCACAGGTCATGATATTGTGATATCAAGTCATCACGTGGGTACTTGTTAGTGAACAAGTTGTATTGGACAGACCCAACCTGAGACTACTCTGTGGATTGTCATCCAATCGTGTCACGAGTAGGTCTCAATTGACAATGGTGTTGTGATCCTTTGACCTGAAGTCACATCATTCATCAAGTGAGGAAGAGCGTGCTTTGATGCCATCTAAAGTCTTCTTTGAGAAAGGTTGATGATTAGGGTGGTTGTTGGGCATGTTACGAATCATTTGGGTGTTTGTGTGTGAGCAGATATGGGATTTGTCCTCCTGTATGACAGGAGTTGCATCCATGGGCCCCTTGATGGAACTGGACTGAGAAATGCATGACCATGCTTGGTTGAGTCAATATGTGATATTGGACTCACCATTCTCTGGAAGTCCGTCCTGGATCAAGAAACTTGGATTGAGCTATTACGAGGGTGACACGGTCCATGCCTCTAGTTCTTTCCGGATGTAAGGGACAAAGGGAGAAAGACAACGCTGATACATTGGTCATAAAGGCTTATGAGTTATAAACTCTTATGTCTTGGGGAGCAATGATGCATTGCTAGATGCCGCTCATTGTTTGTGAGGTTTTTGCTTTGATACTTTCGAGATCAAGTGGGAGTCTGTTGGAGTCACCATGATGATCTGGAAGTGATCAAACATGTAATCTCACTGCCAACGCGATATGAGCCTGCAGGGTCGCACATAAGAGATGTGGAGAAGTTGGACGATTGACTGTGTTGGTAAAGGTTGCCAATCACCGACCTGAATGGGGTCATGGGCAAAGTGTTGCCTTAAAGGGTCGTCGAGTTGGGCAAATGTTGCCTTGGAGGGCTAGTTAGGATTTTCGTCCGAGGGTCGATGACATTCGTCGAGAGTTGTCTTCTGAATCCCGCCGATCGGCGAGAATCATTTTTGATTCTCGACGATCGATGAGAATCGTCGAGAATCAATATGTTGATTCTCGACGATCGACGACTTCGACATGTATCGTCGACCGCGGCTCGACGATCGATGAGTTCGTCGTGTATCATCAAGTCATGCTCGACGATCGGCGAGAATCGTCGAGTATTACACTCTGATTCTCGTCGATCCAGTATGATGCTCGATGATTGATTCTCGCCGAACCTCCTCAGTGATTCTCGTCGAATGTCGCCGATTCTCACCGAATGATACTCGCCGATTCTGAACCCTAATTTCGGGTGGTCTGCGGATAACGAAGTTTCTAAGTCTTTTATGCCTTTGGTATAAAAGGGATACTTAGGTTTTCTCGGCACTTAAGCTTTGAGCTCGCGATTTTCTCCTGTAGTAGATCGAAACCCGCGACGGAAAGAGTTCCGCTCGTTCGCTTCGCTGATCCCGATCCCGCCGCCGGAAGAGTTCCGCCGCCGTGTCCGCTCCGTCGACCACCTCCTCTCCGGCGACTATCGCTGGTGCTGCAATCCCTGGCGCGGACCTAGCAGTCCGTGGGAAAGCAAAGGTGCGGTCTTCTCGTTCCCGATAATCCGTGCGACGGATAGATCGGCGTTCTCCCGCTCGTGTGGAGTTCTGCAGAAACGTGGACATTATTCCACGTAGAACTCGCCGCTAGCAGGAAGAAGAAATTTGGAGCATCTCCGTTGAGTTGTGACTCAATGCCACCGAGGTAATTTTTGCCTAAGTTTTGTTAACTTCTTGATTCAACGTTCATGGCCCGATCCACATATCTTTGGGTTTTTCTTGATGTTTTATCTTCCGCTGCGTGCACAACTGTTGTGCCATACTCGTAGAGAAACCCAACAGAATCGTCGAGCGAATCTCGATGACTTCGCAGCTAAGTGTCGACACGGGTCGACACGCCCTGGGACACGCCCGTGTCCCAGACCGTGTGCCTGCTGCTAGAACCCAAACTGGCCCAAAACGTCCCCCTTTTGCTCCTTTGAGTTTCGGGGCGTTACACAAACGGCATTACTGTGAACTCATAATGACCGTAACATGTTCCAAACGCTGTCTTGGAAATGTCACATTCCCTAATCCTCAACTAGTAATAACCAGACTTCAAGTCCAGCTTAGAATAGACAGTTGATCCCACTAACTGATCGAACAAGTCATCAATCCGTGGTATCAGATACTTGTTCTTCTCCGTCAGCTTGTTCAATTCTCGATAGTCGATGCACAAACCCAGACTACTGTCCTTCTTTTTCACAAAGAGAACATGTGCGCTCCAAGACAACATACTTGGGCATATATATCCTTGCTCCAGCAACTCTTGCAGTTGAACTTTCAGTTCCTCCATTTCCTTTGGCGCTACACGGTACGACGAGCGGGCCACAGGTTTTGCACCTGACACCAACTAAATAGAGAAGTCAATCTGCCGTTGGGGCGACAACCCCGAGAGATCCTTGGGAAACACATCAACTTACTCCGAAACAAATCGAACATCCCACATACTGGCTTTTGGTTCAATAGCCTTTATAAGCATGAAGAATAACTCTGCGCCCTTCCGAACAGCTTTGATGACCTGGAGAGCAGACATCAACAATTTGCTCGATCCTCACATACCAGCAAATTTCGTCTCTAGCTCAGTATTCTGTCACAGTATGATCTCTTTTGAGTTGCAATAGATAAAGGAACGCTGCTCTTAGAGCCAGTCCATACCAAAGATTACATAAAATTCTGATATCGATAACACAGATGCTTCTAATCTGAAATCCCGACTTCCTATTCGCACCTCAACACTGCAAGACGTATTTGTCCGCATCATGCATCTATTATGCAACAATATAGATAGGCACTCTGTAGGCACACAAGTTGGAACTCCAATAAGAGATACGAAGTCCATAGATAGAAAAGAATGCGAAGCACCCGTATCAAATAGTGCTCTCGCCAAATGGTCCCGAACAAGCAGTAAAAAATATCTTTACTCGTACCTATGACGATGTCACTTTGCTTTATGGCCTCCTGTTGGCCAAGATTGTACACCCTTGGCTGAGCTGGAGCATAGTGGGATGCAGTGGACTCCACCGCCTTTCCCTTTTCAACATACGTTGCACCTACCTTCTTATCACCCTTTGGAGGATCATTCCGACTCTCACAGGCAAAGTCTCATGGTTTGTCGTAGGTATAACATGTACGCGGGCCTTGCCCAGAAGTTGCTCCAGAAGCAATAGTAAAGGGAGCATGTCCAGAAGACTTGGACCTCTACCCAATTTCCTTCGGTAATTCGATTTTCCCAGTTGCGATACTTTGAACTCGGGCTTTGTCACAGCCAAGTCTTTTTTACCCTATATCCTCTTCATACCTTTCTCCAATGCACGAGCCGTATCCACCAACGCTTGAAACCCTTGGTTCACTGAACTCAAGAACAGTAATCTCAACTCATACCGCAGGCCTTCATAGAACCTATTGGTTTTACGCTCTTCATCAGCAAAGATAGACCACACATAACATCCCAATCTTGTAAACTCATGTAAGTAGGTATCGACACTACTTTCTCCCTGCGTTAGATGCTGGAGCTCATTTTTCATGGCTATGCGCTGTGTCGACGACAAGTGCTTTGCCAAGAATAGCCTAAAAACTCCTGAAAGTCATTGTTTTCAAGGATAGCTAAATCACCAAGAGGGGGGGGGGGGTGAATAGGTTATTGGCCTCCTTTATAGTTTCTTAAAAATTTCTTATTTAAGAGCTTTGGCTTTAAGTTGTTTTATGCTTTCAAGATGTATACAACCTGCACAAAGAAAAATAACACAGAAAAGCATACAGTGATTTATAGTAGTTCCCCAACTGGGTACATCCACTTTCCCTCCCACCTTTTTAACTTATGTTAAACAAGGCACAAACTCCTCCAAAATGCTCCTCAGAGCTTACACCTCAGGCCCTCAGCATTACACTCAGGTTCTCTTCAGAACCCTACCTCTGAGCCACAAAGGTTCCTATCTCAGAGCCCTGCAGTGCTCCAATAGCTCAGCGGTCCACAGACCACCTACCTCAGGCTTATCTCTAAGGCCTACAGCTCAGGCTTTTCAGCCCTACAACTTCAGGCACAAGGACCTACTCTCAGAGTGTTGCAACACTCATACAGCTCAGTACCCTTCCAGGTACCTACCTTAGTGCCCTTCGAGGCACCTACAGCTCAGCCTCATCTAAGGCCTACAACTCAGTGACACACTTTTCACCTACAGCTCAGTGACTCAACAGTCACCTACCTCAGGCACTAGGCCCTACTACTCAGGTTGGGAGGACATCCCTACCTCAGATCCACAAAGGATCCTACACTCAGAGAGCAACACTCTCCTACCTCAGGCTGTTAAGCCCTATAGCTCAGATCCACACTTGGATCCTACAGGGTGAAGGTGGGTTGGTGGTTACTCTTGACACAATAGATATTTCTATGTGTCAAGTTTCTTGACTGAGAAAAACTCAGCCCAACTATGAATACAAGAATTTATTTCCTGAGTCTACTGATGCGCTTACGACAAGTGTACCGCTCATATAAGTAATATAAAATGGGTAGGCTTTCCCAAGTATAGAATCTCTCAAGGAACACCGAAAGGTGGAGTTGTCTTTCAAGGAGGAGTTGAGATTGAAGTCCTTAGGTCGAGGTCACTAAGGGGTTTGGTTTTAGAAGCAAGAAAATAAAAGCTAATTAAATCTGCTCCTATGCAAGCCGCAATGCACAGCTTCGCTCGGCAGAATGGAGGAAAATACAGCGTATGGAATGAGTATTACAGCGGATTGCGGGTCGCAAACACCTCATCGTAACACGTGCCTCTAGCGATCGTTAGAGCGACAATACCAACTATGGTGGCGGGTGGAAATATGGGCACTGCATAAGCAACTAAAGCAGTAAAACGATAAAGATTCACATAGACATGAAACTAATAACGCTTACGACTAAAGTGCCACATCAACTACATATAAAGATTTAACCATGCATATACAGCAATAAAGCAAGAACAAGTCCAGAAATCGAGTGAATCCGAAGGCTCGTCGAGGAGTCGCGGAAGGAATCGCCGGGTTGTCAGTCCCCATCCAAGCTCGGTCCTCAACTACGTCCGGGGTAGAGAAGGCTATCACTACCCTCCAATGGACCCATCTTCTTCGTGTCACGATCTAGAAGACGGTTGCATGCTTCCCTTTGCTTGATGGATATGGCGTCGAAACTTGAAATAGAGCTAAGAAGTGAAGGAGCAGGACGGGAGCAAGCACCGACGGAGGTAAGCTTCACGAGCATGGTCGGAGCTTCTCTCCTTAGTGGAAGATGAAGGGCGGAGGAGGAACGAAAGAGTTGTGCCCTAAAATGGTGGCAAGAATGGCTGGAAAGTGGATCTCCTCGGTTTGGAAGAAAATCTGTGCTTAAATAGAAGCAGGTCAAAAAATGGTCACGCACGGTTAGACGCACAACCGTGTGTTAACCGTGCATTAATAACGCGCAGAAAATGGCCTGCGAAAAAGATGCGTTGACCCGTGCGTTTTCCTTCACGCACGGGCATACGCGCCCGTGCATGAGTAAAACGCATGGGTAACCCCAGAGAGCTAGAAAACAGGAGAACAAAGAGGAACCGTGCGTTTTACTCACATACGGGCGTGTCTGCCCGTACGTGAAGGAAAATGCACGATTAACCCCAGAGAGCAGGAATTCTCGATAAGTAGGTGGAACCGTGCATTTTACTCGCACACGGGCATTTTTGCTCGTGCGTGAACAAATCACACGATTAACCACAGAGCGCAGGAATTCCAAGAACAATAAGCAGACTGTGCGATTCCTTCTCGCATGGTTTGGCCGAAACCGTGTGAGAACAAAACTGTTGGGTCCATTGTTCCCAATGTCCCTGATTTATGAGAAGTCAAATAGGTCAATGACACACACGTCAACTGTATTTGATGTGCATTTGAGTTCTTGAGTGTAGGTTAGTCCATTTTATATTGATTGTACATGTGGACACAAGAAGTGGTTGCTGGACACCACAAAAATCTACTAAGTTCACAGGCGTGGAGTGGATCAAGCTCACTCAATGCCAGAGGTATGAATTCAATAGTGTCTAGTATAAATTTGCCTAAGTACAAAAGCGTTGAGTGTAGTCTACTCACTCAACGCCATATAATATATAGCGTTGAGACTATCTCAGCCTAACAGAAAGTTAGCCAAAAAATGGCTAAGTAGAAAAGCATTGAGTGTAGTCTACTCACTCAACGCCATACATCAAAAGACTGTGAGTCAGACTGAGTTAGTCGAAACCTAGAGAAAGTGGCTGAAAATGTGGCCAAGTCCACAAGCATTGAGTGTGGTCTACCCACTCAACGCCATACAGCTCAAAGCATTGAGTGTTGCTGTGCCATTCAACTCCACAGAAATCTTGAGAAACAATTTGACTAAGACTACAAGCATTGAGTGTGGTCCACTCATTCAACGCCATACAACTCAAAGCGTTGAGTGTTGCTGTGCCAGTCAACTCGACAGAAATGTTGAGCAAACATTTGACCAAGTCCATAGGCGTTATGTGTAGCTTATTCTCTCAAAGCCAGATAACAAAAAATTCTGTTAAGTAGTTTGGCGTTGAGTGGAGCTTACTCTCTCAATGCCAAGGCACAAAAATTTTTGCTAAGGCAAAAAGTGTTGAGTGAGGCAAGCTATCTCAACGCTATCAATGCCTTGAAGCAGAATTTTAGCTAAGTCCAAATGCATGGATAGCTTGGCTTTGATCGAGCTCAGATTCGTCGACCTAAGCTCAACGTTTGTCACATCCCGCATTTTCTCATTTAAAATAATAAATCAGAGCACGAGAAAACTACGAGCTGTGATGCCACGTCAAGCAGGGGATAACTGCTGACGCTCAGGCGACACTCTAATCCTTCAAATCATAGGTTAAAATGAATAGAAAACTGATTTTTAAATTAATTGGCTGTATCCCTCGGCTTAGTGGATCAGATAGTCCACGGTTTGAAAACTATATTTATACGTAGCGGAAAAATACTTCATTTATGCTAAACATCCAAAAAGAGTGCATAAGCGTCCTAAGAGGACAACTTACACTATGCAAGACCCTAGATTTCAATTTATAATATTTTTAAGGGAAACCATCTTTTTACGCATTGGAAAATAGAGTTTGAGCTTTTATAAAACATGCTGATCATGCAATACATATAGTAGTTCTATTATAGGGTTTAAAGTAACTAGCAACCTAGCATAAAACATTCCCAGAGAGCAAGTGAAACTATCACAAAATAGGTAAACTAGCAGCTAAGCAAATACTTAATATCACAAAGGAAAATCACCAACGAGCGTCAACAACCTGACACGAACTCGCTGGTGAGCATGTATGTCTGTACTACTACAAGGCTAAAGAACTACCTCGACAAGCGAGGAAAACACTGCCAAAGCGCAGTCCACAGAGAAACTCCTGAAACTAGCCGCACAGCCGGCTACAGACCTGAACCTGAGGCATTCAAAAGAAGAACACCTCAGCAAGAAATAATGAAACAAGTGGCAAAGAAGCATCAGATAATAATTGAATAAAAGGAACAGAAAGAAAAAAAAAGGTTACCAACCCTGCAAGAGACTATGCTGAAAGTCTCAGCTAAAGAATCCAAAAGAGGACAAAAAAAATGCAAGAGTAATAATCAGTAAAGTGAGAGAAATGCAACAAGTACAGAAACGTACCAAACTCCGCTCAAGCCTGCAGAGACAGAAGGAAACCAATATGCATCAAATGAACAGTAAGAAGGAACTAACAGTCCTAAACTTGTAAATCATTAGCACTGGCACAAATCCCAAACCTGTGTCGGAGACTAAGAACAGTCACAACCGAACAACCAGGTCCAGGTGTCTCAAGAGTACTAAAGGGGCCGCCACAGGGTCCACACACATAGAGTTCCAACCTCTTACAGGAACCCAAAATGTCCAAAGGAGGGAATGGTCGTGGCCACGGCTCAAACTCCCCTGGTACCATACTCCTTCAGAAACCCAGCTACCACATGCTAAGGATCCACGATTCGGCACCAAAACTAGCCGACAACACCACTTAAAACTACCAAGTTCTACAACCAAAACCCGCCGAATTATTTTCCTCTACCCGCCGAACTATTTTCCCCTACCCGCCGAGTTATTTCCCCCTACCCGCCGAGTACAACTAAAATAAAACCGATAACTTCCTAGTTTGGGCCGACTACAAGCCCTAAACTAGGAACATTCCAATATTACCTATTCTACGACAAGGAGAAAAGAATAATACAACAAAAAAATGCAACTCATGGAGGCACGCAAGGGGGGAGAAATCCACTTGCCTCAAATCGACCTTGAAAACGTCACCCAAAAATACTCCAACACGTAGATCCGTCCAAAAGGGGGCACGCGGAGACGAGATCTACGAAAAAACGGACAACGGGGGGTTAGGGCCGAAAAAACTAAGGCGAAACGGTCACCGAAACGGGAAAAGCTTACCGCGATCTCGAAGCTCTCGCCGAGAGCTTTCCAACGCCGCGATCGGATCGAAAATCCGTCCACCGGATCGGCGGTGGCGGCCGCCGGAAGATTCGCGAACGGGTCCGCACTCGTCAAAAAAAGTATCGCACAGGGGGGGGGCTGCTGTTCGGGGAAGAAGGAAGAGATTTTCTTCTAACTTATATATATATATATAATTAATAATAATAATAATAATAATATTATATTTATTATTAATATAATCTAACATTTAATTAAAACAATAATCACCGATCGGTGAGAATGATTCTCACCGATTCGGTGAGAATCGGTGAGAATCATTCTCACCGATTCAATATATATATATATTTTATATATTTTTTTTATATATATAAATTCTATATATAAAAATATATATATATAATAATATATATAATTATTATAACATGATATTCTTATATGGTTACGGAGGGCCAAACGCGCGCCGAAACGAACGAAATTCGCACCGTAGGCGAATGACGACGCTACGAATCCAACGGCGAAGTCGAAATCGAATTCCGACGCACCGTTATCGAGATAATAATTTCTAAAGTTAACGGCGTACGCGAAAACATACAAACTTCAATCGCGCGCCGAGGCTCCAAAAATGCTCGGAACGCGACGAAACTTGACGAGCAAGTCTAAAATTAGCCGATCTAATTTCCTAATATAAAATTTTCCACTCCCGACGCAAATCCCAAAATTTGGCCGGTCAAACCTAACGAACGCAAAACGCGCTAACGACAAAGTCGGTAACAAAATCCGACGAACAAAACTCGGGCAAAAACTCCCGGAGCCAAAACACAAGCATTCCCCAAAAGGCTCCACCGAGTCATCAAACAGACTCCGGCTCGCTAGGGAATCTTGCTACCAGGCATCACCAAGCTACGCAGGGAACCTAAAGAGCTAAAAACACGCTCTAACAACGTCACATGACCAAAACGCGCTAACATAACGCTCTGACGTCATAATACGTCAAATAAGAAATTAAATAAATCACTGGAAAATCGGGGGCGTTACAGTCACTCCCCCTAAAAGAAAGTTTCGTCCCGAAACTTTACGCATAAAACACTTCTACCAAAGAAGGAAAAGAAAATAACCAAGGGTTATCGAATGCTTACCGAGCACAGCTAGGAGAACAAATGAGGATGCGCCTCCCTCATAGCTGACTCCAGCTCCCAAGTCGCGCTCTCCACGTCTTGGTTTCTCCACAGAATCTTTACCATCGGTATTGTGTTTTTCCGCAACACTCGATCTTGCACATCCAAAACACGGATAGGAACTTCCACGTAGGAAAAGTTAGGCTCCAACTGGGGCACTGCATCCAGCACTTGTCTGTCACTTAGCACACACCTCCGCAGTTGGCTCACGTGAAAAACATTGTGTACGCCAGGAAAATTTGCGGGCAATTTCAACTTGTAGGCTGACACACCAATCCGCTCCACAATTTCAAATGGTCCCACATACCTCGGGTCCAACTTATGGTTCTTACCGAACCTCTTCACTCCAACCATCGGGGAAACCTTAAGGAATACCATGTCCCCCACAGAAAATTCCAAAACGGACCTACGCCGATTGGCGTTCTTCTCGTACCGCTCTTGCGCTATCCGAAGCTTCTCTCGAATAAGCTTTACAGAGACTCTCATTTCTTCTAAGGCATCTGGACCTAACATCGGCCTCTCACCAACCTCAGCCCAAAACAGAGGAGTTCTACATCGTCTTTCATATAGCGCTTCGAAAGGAGCCATTTGCAGACTCTCTTGATAACTGTTATTGTATGCGAACTCCATCAACCTCAAGCGTTCATCCCACGCTCCTCCGTGGTCTAATATATAACAACGGATCATATCTTCCACAATCTGATTAACACGCTCCGTTTGACCATTGGTCTGTGGATGATATGCGGTAGAATATCTCAAGTCAGTTCCCAATCCTTCTTGAAGGCTCTTCCAGAAACGAGACGTAAACCTGGAGTCTCGATCTGATACTATACTTACGGGTACTCCATGTAACCTGATAACTTCATTCAAATATAGCTCCGCTATCTTTTTCATCGAGTAACCAATCTGAAAGGGTACGAAGTGTGCACACTTTGTTAATCTATCAACAATCACCCAAACAGAGTCATGCCCTCGGGGAGATCTCGGCAAACCAGTAATGAAATCCATTGAGATACTCTCCCACTTCCAAGTTGGAATCTCTAAAGGCGCTAACTTTCCACCAGGCCTTCCATGATCAGCCTTAACTCTTTTGCACGTAAAACATTCTGACACAAACCTTGCAATGTCACCCTTCATCCCAATCCACCAGGCAATCTGTTTCAAGTCCTTATACATTTTTGTAGACCCTGGATGGTAGGCCACACTTGAACCGTGTGCCTCACTGCACAACTTATCTCAAATATCTCGAAAATTGGGGACGCAAAATCTACCGCGGTACTTTAGAGTACCCGCGTCATCGATCGAAAAGTCAGGCAGCTCCCCCTTCTCAGTTCTATTATGAAGGTGCAGTAGATCAGGATCGTCCTTTTGATGAAGCCTCGTAAGAGAAATCCATGAAGGCTCAGACACTTCCAAACTGCTTGGCGAGTCACATCTACCAACTGAAATATCCATTAAAAGGAACTCTTCTACCAACAACTCAGTGGAGAGATTGAAGATTTTCCCTGTCTTCCTGCTTAAGGCGTCGGCTACCACGTTAGCCTTACCCGGATGGTACAGGATCTCCACTTCATAATCAGCCACATACTCTAACCATCTGCGCTGGCGCAAGTTCAACTCCTTTTGAGTGAAGACGTACTTCAAACTCTTATGATCTATATAAATCTTGCACTGCGCGCCATACAACAAGTGTCTCCATAATTTCAATGCATAAATAACTGCTGCGAATTCTAAGTCATGCGTAGGGTAGTTCCTTTCATGAATCTTAAGCTGTCTTGACCCATACGCAATCACTTTTCCTTCTTGCATCAGCACACAACCAAGACCCACGTGGGAAGCGTCCACGTAAACGGCATAGTCTAATCCTTCCGTAGGCAATGTCAATATCGGAGCAGTGCACAGTCCATTCTTTAGCTCTTGGAACGCTTCTTCGCACTTATCGCTCCACACAAATGCTGCATTCTTCTGCGTCAATTTGGTCAATGGCGCAGATAACGTAGAGAAACCCTCTACAAATCTTCTATAGTAGCCAGCCAACCCTAGGAAGCTTCTTATTTCTTTGGGTGTGGCAGGCCTCGTCCATTCCATAACTGCGGCTATCTTTTCTGGGTCGACAGAGATTCCGTCCTTGTTAACCACATGACCCAGGAAAGAAACCTGAGGCAACCAGAACTCACATTTACTTAGCTTGGCGAACAACTTATGGTCCCTCAAGGCAGATAAAACTAGACGCAAATGTTGGTCATGCTCCTCAACATTTCATGAATACACCAACACATCGTCTATAAATACGACCACAAACTTGTCCAGAAAGTCCTTGAAGACCCTGTTCATCATGTCCATGAAAGCAGAAGGTGCGTTGGTCAAACCGAACGACATCACCAAAAATTCAAAATGTCCATGTCGGGAACGGAAGGCAGTCCGCGGTATATCTGATTCACGGATCCTTAACTGGTGGTAGCCCGAACGAAGGTCAATCTTAGAGAACACGGCGCTGCCTCGCAGTTGATCAAACAAATCGTCTATCCTCGGCAACGGATACCTATTCTTGATCGTTACCTTATTTAGCTCCCTATAATCGATGCTCAACCTCATCGATCCATCCTTTTTCTTGACGAACAAAACGGGAGCACCCCAAGGCGAAGAACTCGGCCTTATAAATCCGTTCTCAAGCAACTCGTCTAACTGGATACGCAACTCCTCCAGTTCGCGTGGGGCCATCCGGTAAGGCGCCTTGGCAATAGGACGTGTACCCGGCTCCAAATCTATAACAAACTCCACGTCTCGATCAGGCGGGAGACCAGGAAGATTAGCTGGAAAGATATCAGAAAAATCACGAACCACCGGGATCTCCTCCAAACACGACAAACTAACCTTGGTTTCTAAAACCGAAACCAAACAAGCAAAACATCCGGAATCTACAAGCTTCCGAGCACATACCGCCGATATAGTCGGAGAATCCTGGCCCGGATAACCGTAAACACTCCCGGGCTGACCGTTGTCCATCCTGAAGTCCAAGCGTTTACCCTTGCATTGGATCACAGCATCATATCTGGACAACCAGTCCATGCCTAGGATCACATCGAAGTCTTCCAGATCTAACAGCTTCAAATCAGCAAACGCGAGGAAATCGCCTAACAAAATTGGACAACTCTGGATACCCTGGTCCGAAACTACAGATTCGCCTGAAGGAAACTTGACACAGAACGCATCACCAACACGATTGAGATCCAACCGGTAACGCTCTACGAAGGCCCTAGCCACAAATGAGTGGGTAGCGCCGGAATCGAACAGAACACGCGCCCAGCGGTTCTTTACCTTAAATCGTCCTATAAAATTGCTCACACGACTAAGGAAGCGAACGCTCAAAACTATAACTATGAGCTAAACATTAGAACTAGGGAAGAATCTAACCTGATATCACTTGCGTGGACGTCTGAGCTTCGTCCATAGAGACCACGTTCAACTTCCCTTTCCCCTTGTCCACTCGCTGCGGCGGCGGCAAGGCCTGAAGAGGAACTGGCTGCAGAGTAAGTTGAGTCTGCGGGCACTGATACTTGAGATGACCCACTTGACCGCACAAGAAACAACTTCTTGTCTTCTTCCAGCAATGGGCATCATCGTGCCCCGGCTTCTTGCATACCGAACAAAGCAAATCTTTCTTTTGGACACCTTGGATCGCATGAATCTGCTCTTTCCTTTGAGCTCCTAACCTTTGATAACATCTTTCCAATGGATGGCTCGGTCGGCCACAGAAACTGTATACCTCCTTGTTTCTCTTCCTCGGAGCAGCGTCAGGGACCTGAGCACTCTTACCCTCATCAGATTTTCTTTTATCCTTCCTCAGTTGTTGACCTCGATTCTTGGCATTATCAATGGCCTCTACCTTTAAGGCAGCTTCCACTATACCAGCATAACTTGAGGTCGCGTAGGCACTTGCTAATTGCTGGACGTCACTCCTTAGCCCAGCCAGAAATCGCTTGCTTCTATTTTCATCGGAACTCACCAAGTCTGGGGCAAATCGGCTTAGCTTACTAAACTCGATTTCGTACTCACTAACCGTGAGCTGCCTCTGCTTTAAGTGCAGGAAATCATTCATCAGACGGTCCCTCTCGACCGATGGCAGAAACTTGCTCAGAAGTAGCTCCTTAAAGGACTCCCAGGAACACCCATCCTTCAGACCTTCTTTCTCCCTCAGCCACCAGCTCTTTGCCAACCCTTTGAGCTGATATGCGGCTAACATCACTTTCTGATCATCAGTGATCCCGGAGTATGAGAACATCTCCTCGATTGATATCATCCAATCGTCTAAGACCATGAAATCTGCCTTGCCATCATACGTCGGAGGCCTAAGTCGCTGAAACTGAGAAATAAAGGTCATCTCTGGTAGCACCACGACCGGAGGCACCAGAGGAGCGGGGGGAACAGGGACAGCTTGACCCACCACAGGGTCCTGAACTCTCGGAATCTGCCCTGCCACGACTGCTAACAAGGACTGGACCTGAGACTGCAAATCCCCTACTTGCTTTGACAAGGCTTCATTGCTTTGTCTCAGACCTTGTATCACTGCGCTGCTCTGCGCACCTGATGATTCTCCCTCCGACTGGGGAGTCAACCTTGTCGAAGGACGCCTCGACATTCTAATGGAACAACAAAACACTAATTAGACACCTAGCTCACCCACTAGAACCAAACAACATAGTACAAACAATACATACTTAAGTACTTGCTCATGCTGCTAACTTTCTCTGGGATTTTTTTTGTAATGATGATATGCTTATCCTACGATGATTCACTATCATCACACTAACTCTTGTGCCTAGATCGGGAATGCATGAATTTATATTCTTTTTGACTCAAAATTATGTGTGTACACATGTTATCCTGCAAATCTTTAGCTTGGCACATTGTGCTTATGCAATGTTATGCTATGCATGATTGTGCTATGCATTCTAAAAAGGCCCTAATGCATGTTATGAGCGGCGTACACATGAAAATGTTATGCATCCCATACTACATAACATTTCCATGCAACGAAAAGGAAAACGTGCTAGCCGCATTCATGTGGTGAGGTTATGCATCCCATACTACATAACCCTCACATGTTGCCTCCTATGGTGGATCCATATACAAACACATATTATGCATCCCATACTACATAATATGCCCCGTATACTTCTTTATGCTCATGAGTGTAGTGTTCGTGCTTTAGCCAAGACGTGCTGATGACATATCGGTGTGTGTATGGTATGATTCTAAACACCTAACACTAACAGGGACAGGTTGCCCGACAATTTGTCAAGCAACCTCCCTCTGATACCAACTGTCACATCCCGCATTTTCTCATTTAAAATAATAAATCAGAGCACGAGAAAACTACGAGCTGTGATGCCACGTCAAGCAGGGGATAACTGGTGACGCTCAGGCGACACTCTAATCCTTCAAATCATAGGTTAAAATGAATAGAAAACTGATTTTTAAATTAATTGGCCGTATCACTCGGCTCAGTGGATCAGATAGTCCACGGTTTGAAAACTATATTTATACGTAGCGGAAAAATACTTCATTTATGCTAAACATCCTAAAAGAGTGCATAAGCGTCCTAAGAGGACAACTTACACTATATAAGACCCTAGATTTCAATTTATAATATTTATAAGGGAAACCATCTTTTTACGCATTGGAAAATAGAGTTTGAGCTTTTATAAAACATGCTGATCATGCAATACATATAGTAGTTCTATTATAGGGTTTAAAGTAACTAGCAACCTAGCATAAAACATTCCCAGAGAGCAAGTGAAACTACCACAAAACAGGTAAACTAGCAGCTAAGCAAATACTTAATATCACAAAGGAAAATCACCAACGAGCGTCAACAACCTGACACGAACTCGCTGGTGAGCATGTATGTCTGTACTACTACAAGGCTAAAGAACTACCTCGACAAGCGAGGAAAACAATGTCAAAGCGCAGTCCACAGAGAAACTCCTGAAACTAGCCGCACAGCCGACTACAGACCTGAAACTGAGGCATTCAAAAGAAGAACACCTCAGCAAGAAATAATGAAACAAGTGGCAAAGAAGCATCAGATAATAATTGAATAAAAGGAATAGAAAGAAAAAAAAAGGTTACCAACCCTGCAAGAGACTATGCTGAAAGTCTCAGCTAAAGAATCCAAAAGAGGACAAAAAAAATGCAAGAGTAATAATCAGTAAAGTGAGAGAAATGCAACAAGTACAGAAACGTACCAAACTCCGCTCAAGCCTGCAGAGACAGAAGGAAACCAATATGCATCAAATGAACAGTAAGAAGGAACTAACAGTCCTAAACTTGTAAATCATTAGCACTGGCACAAATCCCAAACCTGTGTCGGAGACTAAGAACAGTCACAACCGAACAACCAGGTCCAGGTGTCTCAAGAGTACTAAAGGGGCCGCCACAGGGTCCACACACATAGAGTTCCAACCTCTTACAGGAACCCAAAATGTCCAAAGGAGGGAATGGTGGTGGTCACGGCTCAAACTCCCCTAGTACCATACTCCTTCAGAAACCCAGCTACCACATGCTAAGGATCCACGATTCGGCACCAAAACTACCCGACAACACCACTTAAAACTACCAAGTTCTACAACCAAAACCCGCCGAATTATTTTCCTCTACCCGCCGAACTATTTTCCCCTACCCGCCGAGTTATTTCCCCCTACCCGCCGAGTACAACTAAAATAAAACCGATAACTTCCTAGTTTGGGCCGACTACAAGCCCTAAACTAGGAACATTCCAATATTACCTATTCTACGACAAGGAGAAAAGAATAATACAACAAAAAAAATGCAACTCATGGAGGCACGCAAGGGGGGAGAAATCCACTTGCCTCAAATCGACCTTGAAAACGTCACCCAAAAATACTCCAACACGTAGATCCGTCCAAAAGGGGGCACGCGGAGACGAGATCTACGAAAAAACGGACAACGGGGGGTTAGGGCCGAAAAAACTAAGGCGAAACGGTCACCGAAACGGGAAAAGCTTACCGCGATCTCGAAGCTCTCGCCGAGAGCTTTCCAACGCCGCGATCGGATCGAAAATCCGTCCACCGGATCGGCGGTGGCGGCCGCCGGAAGATTCGCGAACGGGTCCGCACTCGTCAAAAAAGGTATCGCACAGGGGGGGGCTGCTGTTCGGGGAAGAAGGAAGATATTTTCTTCTAACTTATATATATATATATATATATATATATATATATATATATATATATATAATATATATATAATAATAATAATATTATTATTATTATATTTATTATTATATAATCTAACATTTAATTAAAACAATAATCACCGATCGGTGAGAATGATGAGAATCGGTGAGAATCATTCTCACCGATTCAATATATATATATATTTTATATTTTTTTTTATATATATATAAATTCTATATATAAAAAAATATATATAATAATATATATAATTATTATAACATGATATTCTTATATGGTTACGGAGGGCCAAACGCGCGCCGAAACGAACGAAATTCGCACCGTAGGCGAATGACGACGCTACGAATCCAACGGCGAAGTCGAAATCGAATTCCGACGCACCGTTATCGAGATAATAATTTCTAAAGTTAACGGCGTACGCGAAAACATACAAACTTCAATCGCGCGCCGAGGCTCCAAAAATGCTCGGAACGCGACGAAACTTGACGAGTGTTGAAGTATTTGACCGGGCGGCTTGGCGGTCTGATCCTGCGGTCTGTTGACCGAGCGGCTTAGCGGTCTGATCCAGCGGTTTGTAGACCGGGCGGTCTGTCGGTCTACCTCTGCGGTTTGTTCTATCCTGCTGGAGTTGCCGAGCGGTTAGCCCATCTGTCTAACCGCGCGGCCTATGCGGTCTCCATTATTCTAGCCGCTCAGTACTGTAAATGTTTAGTCCCACATTGTTTGTATACTCTCTTTCTTATCTCCTCCATTCTATATAAGGGAGGTCATACCTTTGTAAATGATATCTTTTTTGGATAATAAAATTTCAATTATTCAAAAGTTTGTTCGCTTGTTCTCTACTTTTCGCTTCTTGTTCTCTACTTTCTAACATGGTATCAGAGGATACGGTCATTTCCTCTTGATTCTGTGCGCCCTCTGTTGTTCGCGCCTTCTTTTCCGCCCTCTGCGACTTGATTCGCGGCTTGCCCTCTCTTCTATCCGCGCGGCCTGTTTCTATCCGCGCGGCTTGGTTTTGTCCGCCAATCTGTTCGCGCGGCTTGCTCCTCCTTATTTCTCTTCTCCTTCTCCTTGTTGTCGCAGCGACCTGTTTCGTTGTCGCCGCGCTCCTTGTTCTTTCTTGCCTCTCCGACTTCCTAGTCGTTGCGGTCTGTCCCTGTCCGCGTGTGTATTGTCTCTCTACTCGCGGATTGCTGCTGTGATCTGCCTGACCGTGCGGGTTGTTCCTTTCTCACCCGCATCTTGGTCGCGGTCGCCAGCTCTTCTCCTCTTTTCTGTTCGCTCGGGCTTCTCAGTTCGTGCGACTTCTTCCCCGCCGAGCCTTTGACCACCTTCTAGCCGCTGCTGTGATCTGCCTGACCGTGCGGGTTGTCTCTTTCTTACCCGTATCTTGGTCGCGGTCACCTGCTCTTCTCCTCTCTTCTGTTCGATCGGCCTTTTCAGTCCGCGCGACCTCTTCCCCGCAGTGTCTCTTTCTAGCCGCTACTGTTCGCGCGGCTTCCTCTGTTTTCTAACCGCTCCTGTTCGTGCGGCTTCTTCTGCTTCCGGGTTCTATGACTACCTCCGGTCTCACCACTACTCCAGCTGGTACTGGTCATGAGAGCACGTCCCTCGCTCGTACTGGTCATACTGTTGACCGCTGCTGGCAGAAACATCCTCATCTTCGCCCTTCCGGTGATGCTCCTTCGGCTTCCGCCTCTTCTAGGCCGTCTGCCTCGGTGGCCACGACGTCAGGTAGTGCCCACGTCGTTACCCAAGGTAAATGGCTGATTGACTCCGGTGCAACCAATCATATGACGGGCAACCCTCATTGCTTCTCCCGTCTTGAGACCCATGACCGCTTACCCCCAGTTCGTGTGGCGGATGGTTCCCCGTCTCCGGTTCATGGGACGGGCATGGTTCAACTCACTCCATCGCTTTGCTTGGAGGATACCCTCTATGTCCCGAAGTTCCCGTGCAACTTGTTATCTGTTACTACTTTATGCCGGCAACTTCAGTGCTCCGTTTTGTTCACTCCCACTACTTGTTCTTTTCAGGACCCGAGGACCCAGCGGACGATTGCTACTGGGACTGAGAGCGGCGGCCTCTACTTCCTCGACGATGTTTCCGCTCTTTCTGCCTACTCCTCCTCCACCGATCTCCTTCAGTGGCACCTTCGTCTTGGACATCCTCCTCCTCGGCTTATTCGTCAGCTTCTGCCCCACTTACCTCCCACCAGTTCTCCGCTCAACTGTGATGCGTGTCAGCTTGGCAAACATCATCGCTCCTCCTTCCCGCCGAAGCAAGGCCGTGGCTCCTCTCGTATTTTTGATCTTATTCATTCTGATGTATGGGGTCCTGCTCCTACCCTCACAGTTGGTCGGGGCAGTTCCTATTTTGTCACTTTTATCGATGATTTTACTCGATGTACCTGGGTGTATCTCTTAAAGGATCGCTCTGAACTATTTTCTGTTTGGCAATCTTTTTATTTTATGATTAAGACTCAATTTGCTATCTCTATTAAAGTCTTACGTTCTGATAATGCCAAAGAATATCTGTCTCATGAGTTCTCCGCGTTCTTTCACCAACACGGCCTCATTCATCAAACGACTTGTGTTTACACCTCCCAACAGAATGGGGTGGCGGAGCGTAAAAACCGTCACCTGCTTGATGTTGCGCGTACTCTCATGACGCAGATGCACGTCCCTCGCTCCTACTGGGGCTACGCTGTGCTCCTCGCTTGCTATCTTATCAATCGCATTCCCTCCACGGTCCTCCAAGGCCGGACTCCCTTCTCTCTTCTCTACCCCCACCAGGAACCTTTTCCTCTTCCTCTCCGTGTCTTTGGCTGTACGGCCTTTGTTCACGCTCCCTCCGCTACCCGCGACAAGCTTTCCCCCCGTTCCACCAAATGTGTCTTTTTGGGGTACTCTACCGCTCAAAAAGGCTATTGCTGCTTTGACCCCCTTCTCCGCAAGCAGTTTGTCTCCGCAGATGTGACTTTTTTCGAAAATGCTTCCTATTTCTCTCATTCCTCTTCTCTTCCTTCTCTTCCTTCTGATATCTCCGTTCCTTCCACACCTCTCGACATTTTCCCACCTTCGTCTCCTCCTCCACCCACTCCTTCCCAGTCCGTCTCCCCACCCACCCCTCCACCCTCCTCTCCGCTGCCGTCTCTCTCTAGTCCCGGGCCAGCCTTCTCCGCCACGGACGCTCCGGTCGCTGACGCTCCCGTCGCCGACGCTCCCGATGATCTGGATGTTCCCATTGCCCTTCGCAAAGGGGTGCGGGCGTGTACTCAACACCCGCTCACGGCTGTTGTTTCTTATGATCAGCTTTCTCCTTCTCGCAGGTGTTTTGCCTTGGCTATCTCTGCTACTTCTACTCCTCGTACCTACCAGGAGGCTCTCGCTCTCCCTCATTGGAAGTCTGCCATGGATGAGGAGATGACTACTCTTACTGAACGGGGTACCTGGACCCTGGTTCCTCCTCCCGTGGGCACAGATGTGGTTGGCTGTCGCTGGGTCTTTGTTGTGAAGTTTCGCCCCGACGGCACTGTGGATCGCTACAAAGCCCGGCTGGTGGCCAAGGGCTTTACTCAGACTTATGGCGTTGATTACTTTGATACCTTCTCTCCGGTTGCTCGCCTCAGCACCATCCGGGTTCTCTTTTCTGTGGCTGTTAACCGGGCTTGGGATATTTCCCAGCTTGATGTGAAGAATGCCTTTCTCTATGGCGATCTTCAGGAGGACGTCTATATGGAGCAACCTCCTGGGTATGTTGCTCAGGGGGAGACACGTGTCTGTCATTTGAAGAAGGCCATTTATGGCCTAAAGCAGAGCCCTCGGGCATGGTTCGAAAAATTCAGTGGTATTGTGGCAACCATCGGCTTTCAAAGGAGTTCGGCCGATCACTCCTTATTCATTCGCAAAACGGCCTCGGGACTGGTGGTTTTGGCCGTATATGTGGATGATATTCTCCTTACTGGTGATGACCGAGATGGGGTGGACTTGACGAAGAAGCACCTCCGTCAGCACTTGGTCACGAAGGATATGGGCTCCCCAAAATACTTTTTGGGGATAGAAATCTCTCGGAAACCTGACTCCTTGGTTCTCTCTCAACGGAAGTATGCCCTTGATCTTCTTCAAGAAGCGGGCTTGACAGGTGCCAAACCAGCTCATCTTCCCATGGCTGTTGGAGAAGACAAAACGTGGACGGATGAATCGCCTCCTCTATCTGATGTCACACGGTACAGACGTTTGGTAGGGGAACTCATCTATCTCACGGTGACTAGACCCGACATCGCCTATGATGTAGGAAAGGTCAGTCAGTTTATGCAAGCTCCCAGGGAGTGTCATCTTCAGTCCGCCTTGAAGATTTTAGAGTATATCAAAGCAGCACCGGGCAGAGGGTTACTCTTCCAGAAAAATGGCCATCTGAGGGTTGAGGCCTACTCAGACTCAAGTTACGCGGATGACAAAGGCGATCGTAAATCCACGTCAGGTTTTTGTACCTTTGTTGGAGGTAATCTCGTGAGTTGGAAGAGCAAGAAACAGTCTGTTGTTTCCAGATCCAGTGCCGAAGCAGAATACCGGAGTATGGCGTCAACTACGTGTGAGTTAAAGTGGTTGCGGGCTCTCATGCTTGACCTGGGCGAGGTATATGATTGTCCTCTCCCTATGTTCTGTGACAACAAGGCCGCTATACACATATCCAGAAATCCGGTCTTCCATGAGAGAACGAAGCATATAGAGGTTGACTGTCACTTCATTCGGGAGGAGATTTTGAAGAATCAGATTTGTACTCCTTTTGTCACCTCTGACAAGGAGTTGGCAGATATCTTCACCAAGCCGGTTTCTACTTCCTTCTTCCGCATTTGTGACAAGCTGGGCATGATTGATATCTATGCTCCAGCTTGAGGGGGAGTGTTGAAGTATTTGACCGGGCGGCTTGGCGGTCTGATCTTGCGGTCTGTTGACCGAGCGGCTTAGCGGTCTGATCCAGCAGTTTGTAGATCGGGCGGTCTGTCGGTCTACCTCTGCAGTTTGTTCTATCCTGCTGGAGTTGCCGAGCGGTTAGCCCATCTGTCTAACCGCGCGGCCTATGCGGTCTCCATTATTCTAGCCGCTCAGTACTGTAAATGTTTAGTCCCACATTGTTTGTATACTCTCTTTCTTATCTCCTCCATTCTATATAAGGGAGGCCATACCTTTGTAAATGATATCTTTTTTGGATAATAAAATTTCAATTATTCAAAAGTTTGTTCGCTTGTTCTCTACTTTTCGCTTCTTGTTCTCTACTTTCTAACAACGAGCATGTCTAAAATTAGCCGATCTAATTTCCTAATATAAAATTTTCCACTCCCGACGCAAATCCCAAAATTTGGCCGGTCAAACCTAACGAACGCAAAACGCGCTAACGACAAAGTCGGTAACAAAATCCGACGAACAAAACTCGGGCAAAAACTCCCGAAGCCAAAACACAAGCATTCCCCAAGAGGCTCCACCGAGTCATCAAACAGACTCCGGCTCGCTAGGGAATCTTGCTACCAGGCATCACCAAGCTACGCAGGGAACCTAAAGAGCTAAAAACACGCTCTAACAACGTCACATGACCAAAACGCGCTAACATAACGCTCTGACGTCATAATACGTCAAATAAGAAATTAAATAAATCACTGGAAAATCGGGGGCGTTACAACGTTCGTCGAACTGAGCCTGGTGTTCGTCGGACTGAGTTTAACAAAATATCGAGCTAAGTCTACAGTTCATCGAACTGACTTTATGATTTCGTCGAGCTCATCTTCGTCGAACTGAACTCAGCATTTGTTGAACTAAGCCCGTAGTTCGCCAAACTGATTTTTATGCTCTTGTCGAGCTAAGCTTGTCGTTCGTCATGTAACATCCCATTTCTAACTAGACCCCTAGGAGTGGTTTTGTCTATGACTAGGTCATGACAACCCTAGGAAGCCAGGAATGGGCCAAGGGATAGGAGACAAAGTGGGGAAACTCATCATGGTATGCCAATAGTAGAACTCTGAACAATGGTTTAGGATGACCATGAGCTACACCTTGACCACAAGACCCTACCACAACACCCCCTAATACCTTGGAAGGCCCATTAGAGCCATAAGGACCCATTGGGGTCAACCAAAGAGGCTCAGTTGACCAAGGTCAACCCTAGCCCTAAATGAGTCAAACTAGCCTACTTAGGGTCAATTGACCTACTCCTAGCCTAGAGGACCCCACCTATGCCCTCCTAACCCTAAAGTGAGGTCGATGGGTCACTAAGGACACATTGGGGTCAGCCCTAGAGGCCAGGTTGACCCAAGTCAACTCAAGCCCCTAATCTGGTCAAAGTACCCTTACTAAGGGTAGGTGACCTCCAAAGTGTAAGTTAACCCTACATAACCCTACCTAGACCTTGGGGGAAGCCAATGAGTCACCAAGGACCCAATGGGGTCAACCCAAATGGTCATGTTGACCCAAGTCAACTCTAGCCCTAAAATGGTCAAAGTGCCCTTACCAAGGGGCATGTGACCCCCAAGATGCCACACCAACCATACTCAAGTCTTCCTAGACCTTAAGGGAGTCCAATGGGTCACCAAGGACCCATTGGGGTCAACTCAAATGGTCATGTTGACCAAGATCATCTCTATTCTAGTGTTAGGTCAAATTAACCTAAATGGGCTAACCCAAGCTCAAACCCATTTCCCCCACTTGGGCTAACCTCATTTTATTATTAATATGAGTTAGTGGGCTGCCAATAGGCTGGAGGAGAGATCAAAATTCGGCCATGGTGAGTAGGAGAGATAAAGCTCCATTTTTCTCTTTAATGGAGGAGAGAGAAAGTGAGAAAAGAGGCCATTCATGGCCAAGGGAGATCAAGGGCCTCTCCAATTGATTCCAAAGGCTGAATACATTCCCCCTCATCAGTTTTAAGGAGTTTAATAGCCATGGCCAGCCACCCAAGGTGGTTGAATTTAATTCCTCTAATAGGGAAGAGAGAGAAAGAAGAAAGAGAAGGTCATTCATGGTGGGGAAGGTGAATCACCCCTCCATTCTTCACCAATTAATTAGTATTCATCTCCCCTATCAGTTTTGAGGAGTTTCCAAATGAATTGGGACAAAGGGGAGGTGAATTTCCATGGATTTTCTCCAAAACCGAAATTCCAATTCATGACCATTAATGGATTTGAAGCCATGACCCTCCCTCTCCCCCAACCCATTTGATGCTTTTAAAAGCTTCCCTGGGCCAAGATATATCGTTTCCACCCTTCACCTAAAGAAACCGGGCGGTTTGGTAGTGAAGTTGCAAGCATCGGAAAGCTCCACCACCGGCCATGGAGGACCACCACCACACTCGACGACAAGCTCGGTTATAGGTCCTCCTCTACTCCTTCTTCCGTGGGTAGATCTTAGGAATCGTTTAGGACAAGAATCGGACTCAATTGAGCCGATCCAAGTTTTCATTTTCATGGTTTTTCCAAAAAAAAAATGGTGGTCGGGTTCGCCGGAAACCACCCCTCCGGCGGCCGTGCCGCCGCCCGACGATAGCCCCCACCTCAACGAAGGTGGTGGCGGTCGTGGCCGGCCAGGGAGGTGGCCGTGTGGCCGGGAAATGCTCTTGGAATAAGCTCCAGGTTCGGCCAATCATGTCCCTTGGCTGGAGGAAGAAGATGACCAGGAGCCCCACGATTTGCTTTAAGATCCGTGCAGATCATTTATTTTATTAAGTTTAGATTTCTGAATTTCTGTCCTGTAAACTAGGCTGTATTAAAATAAATATTACAAATACTTAGGCCCACCAGGTGGGAAAACGTTAAATATAAAAGTTGTAGCCCTATGGGTCTACTATAATCCAAAATTGATTTGGACCAATTTGGCCCTTTGGTTAGACTAGGTCACCCATTTTGGTGGGACCTATAGCTAGGGCTGACCTGAGATTCAAATGGATGCCAACCCTTCATCCCTTGTCTAAATTGGCTGAACTTTGGACAGAGGATCATTCTTATCTATACCTAGGGCCTGTCTAAAAATGGGAATTTTTGGAGAAAATATTTCAATAGTTTTTATAAAAATTTAATAATCCATAAATAAATGAAATAGGTGTCTTAAACTTCTCCAAACCCTCCAAAATTTTGGTGAGTGGTCCCTGGCATCAAGACCTAGTTCTGTACAAAATTGGAGCACATTTGGATATGTTTTGGTTAGGGAATCACCAAACCGTAGTTTGGCCCTAAGAGGGTATTTTTGACCACAAGTGCACTATGGACTTAGGGTGGTCCCCTCCACTCAACAGAGGCAGAGGTTTTGGACACTGACTTGGCAAGACTAATTTCACCCTCATATGGAAAATGGGATGATTTAGGCTTGATTTGCCCTAGGGTTCAACCTCAAACCCTAAGGAAGGACTTTTGGGGGTTGTGAAGGACATGGGGGCAAATGCCCTTGTATGGCATTGGAAATCTAGTAGAATTGAGGTTAATGTAACCTAAGATCTCTGGTAGGAACTTTAGAAGACTTAGAGCAAGGTAGACACCTCAAAACCCTAACCCTAGTTTTAGGGTAGGAGCACAAATTTGAAGAATCAGCCACTAAACCTTCCCCAAATGTTATGAAACTTAGGTAGAATAGGTTTTAGGCCACCTAGAACTCCTGGTAAGCTTTGTAGAATTTTAGGGATTTTATTCTTAGTACTTCATTTGTTAATTACCAAAAGGCCCAAAATGATTTTTGATTTTATTATGGATGTTATGTGCTTTAAAATATGATGAAACTTGGTCAGAGGTTATTATAGGGCTAGTTGATTATCTCTGAATTTTATCACAATTTTCAATTAATTTTATTTGGTACTTCCTTCATTAATTTCAGAAAGGGGCTTTGGTAAAGAAAATTCATTATGGATGATATTTCTGTTTAAAAATCATGATACTTAGGTTTTGAGGTATTTAGGCCAAAAAGTACTTGTAGAATTTATTTATAATTTTTAGAGGTCTGTTTTCAGAACTTTCTTTACAAGGCCATATTTTTGAGAATAGGATAATTAATTAATTTGGGGAATAATTCTTTCAAACAAATTATGAAAGTTTACATAGAGGTTTTATATGCCCTTACCATCATCCTGTAATTTTCTCTGAATTTTTGGAAGTATTTTTATTGTACATCCCCTTTTAATGAATTATTTTGGAATAAATTGGAAATAACATTTAAGGGCTAAAATCTTGCTGGAAAATTTGGAGATTCTGGGTTTTTAGATGATTACTAATCTTGCATTTATCATAATTTTAGTGGAGCTTTATCTTGCTTAAATCTTGTACTTCCTGTTCAACCTTGGAACTTTTGGCTTTTAAAATAAATAAATAAATTAGCATTTAAATTATAAAAATTAGAAGATTGTGGATTCAGTCTACATGTGCCCATATAGACCTCTGATAATTTTTATATGAGCATTGGATGATCATAGGACATACTTCCCTTTTTACGGGTCATATAGCTTAAGTGGTCTGCATTTAGTAAAACTGCAGGAAATCATTTGGGACATGAATTAGAGCACATGTGATGGGTCTTGATTGGTTTGCTAGAAGGATAAATAGAATTAGGTGCATATTTGGAAGATAAGTGAGTAGGGTGTTATTTTGTCTAGGGTTTAGAGGCGCTCGGGTCCGACGAAAGATCGTCCTCCCCGAGGTGTGTGGGTCAAATCACCCTAGGATTAGCCTATCGTAACATGAGGAAGGAATGAGTAAGGGAATCAACCAATAACAAAATAAGTACCTTGCGAAAGGGAACGCTGGGCGTAATCCCAACATAGTTCCTAGTGCCCCTTGAGAGCCCTTCACAGGGAATACCGGGGGCAGTCTTGGGTTAACGTAAACTATTTTAACAAGCTGAAAAGAGTAACTTAGTAATTAGGGTTACACATTTCACAAACACTGTTGGCACCGGAAGTTAGCTGGGAGCTTCGGCTCGGATGGTTAAAAGACGGACTTTGGGTCCGGGGAGCTTCGGCTCGATTATTTGTGACGGACGTGTTGGTTCGGGGAGCTTCGGCTCGGGTTTTGATTACGCTAAACTTGCATGTGCATAAAAGAAAAGGAAATTAAGGTGGTGGGTCTTCGGTATTGGAGGGTCGATGCACCGAAGTCAATACGTTGACTCGGCAAGTGTGGTTAGCACTTCGCCAACAGAAGTCCGGTGCGCCAGCCGACAAGAGTACGCAGGAGTCCGCTTCGTGCACCAAGCGTTGAGGCGTACGATAGGTCTGACTGGTAGTGCTTTACTGGTTTAGAGGTGGGAGAGGCCCAACCCACCGCTTCCGTCTACCACTACGGAGGTATCCTGGGAGGTTACGACTCCAGAAAGGGGGAACTAAAGGTCTGTGTGCACAGAGTCGGGTGTGTGTGTTGCACTTGCATGATCCATCATACCCACTTGCATGTCATAGCATAATCGATTCATTTAACCCTGACACCTAAAGTATAAGTGGAATGGGACGCTAATACTTTAGGACCTGCAAAACGACCCCTTGGTCTATAAGCTTGTGTGGGCAAGTTTATAAATTAAGGTTAATTTTGATATATATATTTACTGTTGTTTGATAACCGACACCCCAACGTATAAATTGGTATGGGACTTTTTATACGGTGGGAGCCTTGCACAAGACCCCTTGGCTTATGTGTTCTCACATAAGTGAAGGTTACTTTTCATATTTCAGCTAGTCTATACATGTTATAGAATTGCTAGTATAGGTCCGCTGCCATCTGTTCTTGATATTCTCCACCTTCAAGTCCTCTCCTTTCTTCCTCTCCGCTCGTTGCCTAGGAGCCGTGGGGGAAGGGGCGGGGGATGATAGGACTTAGTCTTTTAGACTAACGGTTTTCGAACCGCATCATTTAGGGGATCGTGGAGACCAGCATGGAGGAGCATCCCCAGAGACCGGTGCTCTTGGAGGTGGGGCAGTCTAGCTCCGGAGTTCATACAGCCGGGACCGTGAGTCTCGACCTTGAGTAGTTTTTTTGCTTTTGCTTCCGCATGAGTGATTTTGTAGTGAGGATATGATGTACCGGGCATATGTCCGTATTTGCTACTCCGATGTTTTATTCTGTGGACACTCCCTTCGTGGAGACTTATATACTGATATGTGATTTTCTGTGGACTGATAGTTTCCATTTACTTCTTTATGCTACTTTTCTGTGATCGAAATGGCCGGCAGAATCGGCGCTTTGTGGTGATGACCCTTCAGGGCGTGAAGGAGTCATCGCAAAACGGCGATTCTGGGCCTAAGACCCCGGTGTCGATAAGAAAAAAAAGGGGGGTCTTACAAGTGGTATCAAAGCAGACCTCGATCGAAAAGTAGCAGTCCACAACCCTGGGTCACCCCCGCGCGAGTTTAGTTTGGGGACAAACTAAGCAGCGGAAGCGTGTGTTAGAACCCGCCAACCCATTAGTTCATCTCAAAACCCAGGTGTTGAGATGAAGGGTGGCGGGGTACATGAACACAAAGTGGAGAAGTCTGCAGGCGATGTGGGACTAACCCCAACCACAGGACCGCGGGGATATTCCGCCACACAAGGGGGCCCACCGGGGTCAACACCCAGACCTGGAACGCGATGGGGAAAGCCCAAACATGCGGTCCCACACACACGTGTCCTGCTGGCAAATATAGTCTCAACACACCCCCGCAGCAGGACAACCTGCTTTGATACCATGTTAGAACCCGCCAACCCATTAGTTCATCTCAAAACCCAGGTGTTGAGATGAAGGGTGGCGGGGTACATGAACACAAAGTGGAGAAGTCTGCAGGCGATGTGGGACTAACCCCAACCACAGGACCGCGGGGATATTCCGCCACACAAGGGGGCCCACCGGGGTCAACACCCAGACCTGGAACGCGATGGGGAAAGCCCAAACATGCGGTCCCACACACACGTGTCCTGCTGGCAAATATAGTCTCAACAGCGTGGTGTGCCCATATGGGGGATCACATGTAAATTGTCCACTTTTATCAGGTATTGAGTCGATTACCTACTAATGTAGTTCGTTTTGCAGCCCCCAGTTCAGCCCACCCCACAAGGTGGAGCTCAGCAGACTCCAGACATTGCACCACCTCCCATGGTCCCCACACCTTTCCTTCAGTCAGACATGGGGCAAACCCTTACAGTTATCCTTCAGGCCTTCCGGATTCAGCAGGCTCCGGCCCAGCAGCCAAACCCAGGGGCCAACTGGATGAGCACCTTCCGAGGACTCTCTCCCCGTCATACTTGGGGACAGAGTCGGCAGTGTGGACAGAGGAGTGGCTGGATGTTATGTACGAGATGTTTACTGGGATACGATGCCCTTGGGAGGAGAGGGTGGCCTTGGTGGTATCTTGCTTGGAGCCCCATGCCAAGAGCTGGTGGAAGACGCTGTTGGACACGACGTTTGCCGATAGGGAGATTGCAAAAATTACTTGGGAGGAATTCAGGGCCATGCTGCTGGAGCACTTTGTTCCGCAGTCGGCCAGGGACGAGTTGGAGGAGCGGTTCTTGCAGCTGAGGCAGGGCACCAGGACGGTGGTGGAGTACCACCGAGAGTTCGACCATTTGGCTAGATATGCGGGTTCTTACCAGCTGGACGACGCAGGATACGTCAAGAGATTCTATAAGGGCCTAAAAGAGGAGTTAAGGGAGGCCTTGCTGTTTGTATCTGACTGGCCTATCTCCCGGATTTTGGAGATGGCGAAGAGGATTGAGGCCGATTGGCACACCACTCGGGGCCAGAAGCGGCAAGCGTAGGATCAGGGCCGGAGGGCCCGAAATGATCAGCGGCGAGGTACCATACCAGATGGAAGAAGGACAGAGGAGCAGCCTCGTCAGGAGGTGAGGCAGGAGCCGAGAGAGCAGGTGGTTTTGGCCCCTCAACCTCTTCGGATACAGGAGATGCCGAGACCCGGGGGTATGGCGTATCCCCCGCTGGAGTGCTTCCATTGTCATCAGGTGGGACACCTCCGGAGAAACTGCCCCATGAGGGGGGCACCACCTCCAGCACCACAGGGTGGCCCACCTGCCCAGCATTTCGGTGGCCGAGGACGCGGCCGAGGATGTGGTTACCAGGGAGGAGACCGAAGACAGGAAAGGGAGCAGGCATATGCCTTGGATCTGGCACAGCCTCAAAATCCAGAGCGGGTTATCACAGGTAAGCTAAGATGTTTTAAATTGTTTAAACTAAATTCCCGTTCTCAATTGCCCAACAAGTAGAACTGCCCTAGGTAGAATAAATAGGAAAGAAAACCTGTTATAAAATACTAAGACCTTTAATCATCACAGGTATAGTCTTCATCAGCGGCAAGCCCGCCTATAATCTGTTCGATACGGGTGCCTCGCACTCGTTTGTGTCGGAGGCCTTTCTGGAAGGGCTCTAAGGAGTGGAACGGTTCACAGGCTGGATGAGTAGGGTGTGTCTACCCGACGGATCAGAGATACTCACCTCAGCCCACTGTAGTATGGAGGCGGAGATTGGTGGAAAGTCGTTCGAAGTTTCGGCAACGGTCCTAAGGATGCCAGTCTTCGAGCTGATCCTGGGCATGATTTGGCTACAGTGGAATCATGCCCAGATTGATTGTCAAGCGAAGAGGATCACCGTGAGGCACGGGGACTCTACCATCATCATCGAAGGTATAATACCTGCCTCACGTATACCCTTATCTTCAGTGCAGGCCGTCAAGGGCTATTTACAGGGGGAGGAGGTCTATGAGGTGCTATTTGAGATGGCGGAGGCCACGAGTTCTATATCGAATATTCCGGTGGTGCGAGAGTTTGAGGATGTCTTTCTAGAGAAATTACCCAGATTACCCACGCGCAGGGAGCAGGACTTCCAGATACAGCTGTTGCCGGGGGCCAAGCCAGCGTCCAAGGCACCTTACCGGATGGCCCCAAAGGAGTTGACAGAGTTCCGGAGCCAGCTTCAGGAGTTAGTGGAAGCTGGATTTGTCCGGCCAAGCTCTTCACCTTGGGGAGCCCCGGTATTGTTCGTCAAGAAGAAAGACGGGACCCTCAGATTGTGCATCGACTATCGAGCACTAAATCGGCTGACGGTCCGGAACACCTATCCACTGCCAAGGATAGAAGAGCTGTTCGACCAGCTGCAGGGAGCGCAGTTCTTTTCGAAATTAGATTTGAGGTCGGGATACTACCAGCTTCGGATTCAGGAGGAGGACATTCAGAAGACTGCTTTTAGTAGCAGATATGGTTTATACGAGTTTACGGTGATGCCCTTCGGACTCACCAATGCACCATCAGCGTTCATGACCCTCATGAACCAGGTCTTCAAGGAATATCTTGATGTGTTTGTCATTGTGTTCATCGATGACATCCTCATTTACTCGAGGACGGAGGAGGAGCACACTCGCCATCTGACACTGACCCTGCAGAGACTGCGGGAGAATCATCTATATGCTAAGTTTAGTAAATGTCAGTTCTGGCTGAAGGAGGTGGGCTTCTTAGGCCATATTATCAGTGGGGCCGGATTGGCAGTGGACCCGGCAAAGATTCAGGCTATTCGGGATTGGCCGCAGCTGAAGACAGCCACCGACGTACGGCGTTTTCTAGGACTTGCTGGTTACTACCGGAAGTTCGTGGAGGGATTCTCTCGAATTGCCCTCCCGCTCACATCCTTGACGAAGAAAGAGGTACCGTACGTGTGGACCCCGCAGTGCCATGCAGCTTTCCAGGAGCTGAAGGATCGGCTAACCACGGCTCCCATTCTTACTCTCCCCTCAGGGAGGGAAGGATTTCAAGTCTACACTGACGCTTCCTACCAGGGTATGGGATCTGTACTGATGCAGAAGGGCCATGTGATTGCATATGCATCTCGCCAGTTGAAGAAGCACGAACAGAACTATCCAGTGCACGACCTTAAGATGGGGGCGGTCGTTTTTGCTTTGAAGGTCTGACGCCATTATTTTTATGGAGTCCACTGCGATATCTATTCCGACCACAAGAACCTAAAATACATGGACACGCAGAAGGAACTGAACATCAGGTAGAGGCGCTGGGTGGAGTTCCTTACAGATTATCAGTATGAGATGCACTATCATCCAGGGAAGGCAAACATGGTGGCGGACGCATTGAGTCAGAGAGCTGCCACTTCCGAAGTCGGGCCTCAGGTTATGTTTATGGAGCTGGTGAGGAGATTGGAGGATATGCACATCACACTGATGACATCCGAGGACCCCGAGCTTTACACGGAGTATTTAGCAGCGGTGAGTGCTACAGACGATATCCTGGAAAGAGTCAGAGAGGGACAGAGACGAGATGTTAATTTGGAGCCGATATTCTGTGCCTTGGAGAACGGTACAACAGGAGATTACACGATGAGGGACGGCGTGGTATGCTTCAGAGGTCCTACTTATATACCGGAATGAGGCCAGGTCCGGGAGGATATCATGGAGGAAGCCCACCACAGCAGATACTCGGTGCACCCGGGCATCACGAAGATGACTGCGGATTTGAAGAAGACTATGTACTGGCCTGGCATGAAGAAGGATATCACTCGGTTTGTGACCCACTGCAAAGCTTGCCAACTAGTGAAGGCAGAGTGCAAAAACCCCGCGGGTTTGTTGCAACCACTCCCGATACCAGAGTGGAAGTTCGAAGACATCGCGATGGACTTTATTCACGGACTTCCCCGATCACGAACAGGGAATGACTCGATTTGGGTCATCGTCGATCGGTTGACTAAAGTAGCCAGGTTCATTCCGATCAGGAAGGACGACGTTGTGGGAGTATTAGTACGGAAATTTGTGGAGCAGTTCGTTTGATATCACGGGGTGCCCAAGACGATCGTGTCGGATCGGGATGGCCGGTTCACTTCTAGGGAATGGAGATCCGTGCAAGCTTACTTAGGCACGCGATTGACCTTCAGCACTGCATTCCATCCCCAGACGGACGGGCAGACAGAACGCACCAACCGGACGCTGGAAGATCTTTTGAGGCTATGCATTTTGGACCGCGGGGAACCGTGGGAGAAACTCTTACCCCTATTCCAGTTCTCCTATAACAACAGCTACCAGTCCAGCATCAGGATGGCGCATTACGAAGCCTTGTACGGAACGAGATGTCGGACACCACTTTCTTGGGTTCAGGACGAAGATCCGAAGGTGTTGGGATCAGAGTTTGTTGAAGACACTGAGGCTCAGGTGAGGCTGATCAGAGACAGGATGCTAGAGGCGCAGAGCAGACAGGCTAAGTACTATGACGCCCGGCATCGGCAGGTGGAGTTCCAGGTGGGAGACCATGTGTTTTTGAAGATCTGGCCCATGCATGGAGTCTCGTGGGTGTGTGGTCGGAGGAAGAAGCTCAGCCCTAGGTACATGGGCCCTTACAGGATCCTGGAGCGGATCGGGCCCCTAGCCTACAGGCTGGAGTTACCACCAGAGCTGGAAGCTCTGCACGACGTCTTCCATATTTCTTCGCTGAGGAGGGCTCTGCTACGCCCGGAGCAGCAGATTTTGACCACCGAAGGGCCGGTAGCTTCAGACCGGTCAGTTCGTTTGGAGCCGGTTAGGATCGACGACCGAGGAGTACGGGTCTTGCGTCGCAAGAAGGTCCCACTAGTTAAGGTCCTATGGAGGAACCACGGCCAAGAGGAACATACCTGGGTGCCGCAAGACCTAATGCGACAAAGATACCCGGAGCTGTTCAGTCAGGTATACCTCACAAACCCCTCAAGATGTTTAATTTATTTTCCTGCTTTAAACTAGTAAGGGCTACTCTAGACAGGTAGAGGCTTATCTTTTATTTATTGGGGGCTTATCTTTTGTTTATTGGGATCTTGGCTCACCGATTAGGCGAAATGGGTATAGACTTAAGTTCCCTCAAACCTTAATTTAACAAACATGGCGTCGTGATGGGATGTTACAAGTTTCTTTTCTTCCGTAGAAATTCCTGTAGGCTTAACCTTGATTTCGGGGACGAAATCTTTGTTTTGTTTATTGGGATTTGTAACATCCCATTTCCAACTAGACCCCTAGTAGTGGTTTTGTCTATGACTAGGTCATGACAACCCTAGGAAGCCAGGAATGGGCCAAGGGATAGGAGACAAAGTGGGGAAACTCATCATGGTCTGCCAATAGTAGAACTCGGAATAATGATTTAGGATGACCATGGGCTACAGCTTGGCCACAAGACCCTACCAAAACACCCCCTAATACCTTGGAAGGCCCATTAGAGCCATAAGGACTCATTGGGGTCAACCAAAGAGGCTCAGTTGACCAAGGTCAACCCTAGCCCTAAATGGGTCAAACTAGCCTACTTAGGGTCAATTGACCTACTCCTATCCTAGAGGACCACACCTATGCCCTCCTAACCCTAAAGTGAGGTCAATGGGTCACTAAGGACACATTGGAGTCAGCCCTAGAGGCCAGGATGACCCAAGTCAACTCAAGCCCCTAATCTGGTCAAAGTACCCTTACTAAGGGTAGGTGACCTCCAAAGTGTAAGATAACCCTACATAACCCTACCTAGACCTTGGGGGAAGCCAATGGGTCACCAAGGACCCAATGGGGTCAAGCCAAATGGTCATGTTGACCCAAGTCAACTCTAGCCCTAAAATGGTCAAAGTGCCCTTACCAAGGGGCATGTGACCCCCAAGATGCCCAACCAACCCTACTCAAGTCTTCCTAGACCTTAAGGGAGTCCAATGGGTCACCAAGGACCCATTGGGGTCAACTCAAATGGTCTTGTTCACCAAGGTCAACTCTATTCTAGTGTTAGGTCAAATTAGCCTAAATGGGCTAACCCAAGCTCAAACTCATTTCCCCCACTTGGGCTAACCTCATTTTATTATTAATATGTGTTAGTGGGCTGCCAATAGGCTGGAGGAGAGATCAAAATTCGGCCATGGTGAGTAGGAGAGAGAAAGCTCCATTTTTCTCTTTAATGGAGGAGAGAGAAAGTGAGAAAAGAGGCCATTCATGGCCAAGGGAGATCAAGGGCCTCTCCAATTGATTTCAAAGGCTGAATACATTCCCCCTCATTAGTTTTAAGGAGTTTAATAGCCATGGCCAGCCACCCAAGGTGGCTGAATTTAATTCCTCCAATAGGGAAGAGAGAGAAAGAAGAAATAGAAGGCCATTCATGTTGGGGAAGGTGAATCACCACTCCATTCTTCACCAATTAATTAGTATTCATCTCCCCTATCAGTTTTGAGGAGTTTCCAAATGAATTGGGACAAAGGGGAGGTGAATTTCCATGGATTTTATCCAAAACCGAAATTCCAATTCATGACCATTAATGGATTTGAAGTCATGACCCTCCCTCTCCCCCAACCCATTTGATGCTTTTAAAAGCTTCCCTGGGCCAAGAGATATCGTTTCCACCCTTCACCTAAAGAAACCAGACGGTTTGGTAGTGAAGTTGCAAGCATCGGAAAGCTCCACCACCGGCCATGGCGCATCACCACTGGCCATGGCGCACCACCACCACACTCGACGACAAGCTCGGTTATAGGTCCTCCTCTACTCCTTCTTCCATGGATAGATCTTAGGAATCGTTTAGGACAAGAATCAGACTCAATTGAGCCGATCCAAGTTTTCATTTTCATGGTTTTTCCAAAAAAAAAATGGTGGTCGTGTTCGCCGGAAACCACCCCTCCGGCGGCCGTGCCGCCGCCCGGCGATAGCCCCCACCTCAACGAAGGTGGTGGCGGTGGTGGCCGACCAGGGAGGTGGTCGTGTGGCCGGGAAATGCTCTTGGAATAAGCTCCAGGTTTGGCCAATCATGGCCCTTGGCTGGAAGAAGAAGATGACCAGGAGCCCCACGATTTGCTTTAAGATCCGTGCAGATCATTTATTTTATTAAGTTTAGATTTCTGAATTTCTGTCCTGTAAAATAGGCTGTTTAATAAATATTAAAAATACTTAGGCCCACCAGGTGGGAACACGTTCAATATGCAAGTTGTAGCCCTATGGGTCTACTGTAATCCAAAATTAATTTGGTCCAATTTGGCCCTCTGGTTGGACCAGGGCACCCATTTTGGTGGGACCTGTACCTAGGGCTGACCTGAGATTCAAATGGATGCCCACCCTTCATCCCTTGTACAAATTTGCTGAAATTTGGACAAAGGATCATTCTTATCTATACCTAGGGCCTGTCCAAAAATGGGAATTTTTGGAGAAACTATTTCTATAGTTTTTATAAAAATTTAAGAATCCATAAATAAATTCAATAGGTGTCCTAAACATCTCCAAACCCTCCCAAATTTTGGTGAGTGGTCGCTAGAATCAAGACCTAGTGCGGTACAAAATTTGAGCACATTTGGATATGTTTTGGTTATGGAATCACCATACCCTAGTTTGGCCCTAAGAGGGTATTTTTGACCACAAGTGCACTATGGACTTAGGGTGGTCCACTCCCCTCAACAGAGGCAGAGGTTTTGGAAACTGACTTGGCAAGGCTAATTTCACCCTCATATGGAAAATGGGATGAATTAGGCTTTATTTGCCCTAGGGTTCAAGCTCAAACCCTAAGGAAGGACTTTTGGGGGTTGTGAATGACATGGGGGCAAATGCCCTTGTATGGCCTTGGAAATCCAGTAGAATTGAGGTTAATGTAACCTAAGATCTCTGGTAGGAACTTTAGAAGACTTAGAGCAAGGTAGACACCTCAAAACCCTAACCCTAGTTTTAGGGTAGGAGCACAAATTTGAATAATCAGCCACTAAACCTTCCCCAAATGTTATGAAACTTGGGTAGAATAGGTTTTAGGGCACCTAGAACTCCTGGTAAGATTTGTAGAATTTTAGGGATTTTATTCTTGGTACTTCTTTTGTTAATTACCAAAAGGCCCAAAATGATGTTTGATTTTATTATGGATGTTATGTGCTTTAAAATATGATGAAACTTGGTCAAAGGTTATTATAGGGCTAGTTGATCATCTCTGAATTTTATCATAATTTTCAATTAATTTTATTTGGTACTTCCTTCATTAATTTCAGAAAGGGGCTTTGGTAAAGAAAATTCATTATGGATGATATTTCTGTTTAAAAATCATGAGGCTTAGGTTTTGAGGTATTTAGGCCAAAAAGTACTTGTAGAATTTATTTATAATTTTTAGAGCTCTGTTTTCAGAACTTTCTTTAAAAGGCCATATTTTTGAGAATAGGATAATTAATTAATTTGGGGAATAATTCTTTCAAACAAATTATGAAAGTTTACATAGAGGTTTTATATGCCCTTACCATCATTCTGGAAGTTTCTCTGAATTTTTGGAAGTATTTTTATTGTACATCCCCTTTTAATGAATTATTTTGGAATAAATTGGAAATAAAATTTAAGGGCTAAAATCTTGCTGGAAAATTTGGAGATTCTGGTTTTTTAGATGATTACCCATCTTGCATTTATCATAATTTTAGTGGAGCTTTATCTTGCTTAAATCTTGTACTTCCTATTCAACCTTGGAACTTTTGGCTTTTAAAATAAATAAATAAATTAGCATTTAATTATAAAAATTAGAAAATTGTGGATTCAGTCTACATGTGCCCATATAGACCTCTGATAATTTTTATATGAGCATTGGATGATCATAGGGCATACTTCCCTTTTTACGGGTCATATAGCTTAAGTGGTCTGCATTTAGTAAAACTGCAGGAAATCATTTGGGACATGAATTAGAGCACATGTGATGGGTCTTGATTGGTTTTCTGGAAGGATAAATAGAATTAGGTGCATATTTGGAAGATAAGTGAGTAGGGCGTTATTTTGTCTAGGGTTTAGAGGCGCTCGGGTCCGACGAAAGATCGTCCTCCCCGAGGTGTGTGGGTCAAATCACCCTATGATTAGCCTATCGTAACATGAGGAAGGAATGGGTAAGGGAATCAACCAATAACAAAATAAGTACCTTGCGAAAGGGAACGCAGGGCGTAATCCCAACATAGTTCCTAGTGCCCCTTGAGAGCCCTTCACAGGGAATACCGAGGGCAGTTCTGGGTTAACATAAACTGTTTTAACAAGCTGAAAAGAGTAACTTAGTAATTAGGGTTGCACATTTCACAAACACTGTTGGCACCGGAAATTAGCTGGGAGCTTCGTCTCGGATGGTTAAAAGACGGACTTTGGGTCCGGGGAGCTTCGACTCGATTGTTTGTGACGGACGTGTTGGTCCGGGGAGCTTTAGCTCCGGTTTTGATTACGCTAAACTTGCATGTGTATAAAAGGAAAGGAAATTAAGGTGGTGGGTATTCGGTATTGGAGGGTGGATGCACCGACGCCAATACGTTGACTCGGCAAGTGTGGTTAGCACTTCGCCAACAAAAGTCCGGTGCGCCAGCCGGCAAGAGTACGCAGGAGTCCGCTTCGTGCACCAAGCTTTGAGGCGCACGATAGGTCTGACCGGTAGTGCTTTACTGGTTCAGAGGTGGGCGAGGCCCAACCCACCGCTTCCGTCTGCCACTACGGAGGTATCCTGGGAGGTTACAGCTCCAAAAAGTGGGAACTAAAGGTCTGTGTGCACAGAGTCGGGTGTGTGTGTTGCACTTGCATGATCCATCATACCCACTTGCATGTCATAGCATAATCGATTCATTTAACCCTGACACCTAAAGTATAAGTGGAATGGGACGCTTATACTTTAGGACCTGCAAAACGACCCCTTGGTCTATAAGCTTGTGTGGGCAAGTTTATAAATTAAGGTTAATTTTGATATATATATTTACTGCTGTTTAATAACCGACACCGCAACGTATAAATTGGTATGGGACTTTTTATACGATGGGAGCCTTGCAGAAGACCCCTTGGCTTATGTGTTCTCACATAAGTGAAGGTTACTTTTCATATTTCAGCTTATTGTCTATACATGTTATAGAATTGCTAGTATAGGTCCGCTGCCATCTATTCTTGATATTCTCCACCTTCAAGTCCTCCCATTTCTTCCTCTCCGCTCGGTGCCTAGGAGCCATGGGGGAAGGGGCGGGGGATGATAGGACTTAGTCTTTTAGACTAACAGTTTTCGAACCGCATCATTTAGGGGATCGTGGAGACCAGCATGGAGGAGCAGCCCTAGAGACCGGTGCGCTTCGAGGTGGGGCAGTCTAGCTCTGGAGTTCATACAGCCGGGACCGTGAGTCTCGACCTTGAGTAGTTTTTCTGCTTTTGCTTCCGCATGAGTGATTTTGTAGTGAGGATATGATGTACCGGGCATAAGCCCGTATTTGCTACTCCGATGTTTTATTCTGTGGACACTCCCTTCGTGGAGACTTATATACTGATATGTGATTTTCTGTGGACTGCAATTTTGCATTTACATTGTTGTGCTACTTTTTTGCGATCGATTTGGCCGGAAGAATCGGCGCTTTGTGGTGATGACCCTTCAGGGCGTGAAGGAGTCACTTCAAAACGGCGGTTCTGGGCCTAAGACCCCGGTGTTGAAAAAGAAAAAAAAAGGGGGTCTTACACGTCAAACGGAGCTCAGAGTTCGTCGAGCTCAATACCTAGACAGACAGAATTTTATCTAAGTGTTGTGGCATTGAGTGATTCCTACTCACTCAATGCCTTTGGTTATAATGATTGAATTTTGGCTAAGTCTACAGATGCTGAGTCATGCTGACGTCAACAAAGTCAAAAGTCAACCAAAATTCAAATGTTGCGAAAATGCTGCCAGAGACGTTGGTGGGGCCAGATGTTGCTATCTTCTGCAATTACCAAGGATTATTTCATCATTAAGTGCTGGGGCCCACTCACAGCAAGGAGCCGTTGACTCGAGAATGAATGCAAAGCGTGGGCTGATTGGCTAAATCTTGGCTATCAATCCTGGTGGTGGGACCCACTGCTCAATCAGCCAGAAATATAAAGAATCAGATCATCGAATCAAAAAGTGAATTCCATATCTAGGTTCTCTGAAAACAAAAAGTGTTGTCGAACTTCATCTTCTTCCTAGCCATTTTTCGTCGATCTTAGAGAAGTTGTTCAGTACAGAGAACCTTGCTGGGAAAGTGATAGCTGAAGCAATCCTCATCCACATCATCAGGATCTGAAGCTAGCAGAACTACAAGTTCTGCAGGGAAAAAGGAAGCTGTTTGAAGAAAAATTCTACTGTCTACATATTGTCTTCAACATCAATATCTTGGATCTGATATTTGCTCAGTCCAAGAAGAAGGAGACACAGAGCTTGCTCTGGCGTTTAAACATCACATTCTTTTTTTTTTCTGTTTTTGTAAAGATTCTTTGTGAATAGGAGGTTTGTAAGCATATACTATAAAGGTTGGGTCTTAGTGACTTGTGTTTGGCTTTGTGCCGGGTGATAGGTCTTTATGACCCAATTTGGCCTATTGCCTAAGTTGTTGGTCTGTGTGACCTGTGTATGGTCCTGCGGGATCAATGCTGTAAGCTGTTAAGAAGCTGAGTTCTGGAGGGAGAGACAAATCTAACACACTGTTAGATAGGCGTAGAGGGACAGTAGATGTACCCAAAATTGGGGAACCACTATAAATTTGCTGTGTCGTCTGTGAATGTTCTTGAAAGCTGATCTAATCTAATAAACAGACATAGTAATCTAATAAATAGATTAGAAAACTTAAGCAGAGACAAAAATCTATTCACCCCCCCTCTAGGTGTAAAGCTAGCCTTGAAAATAAGACTTTCAAGTGATATCAGAGGGAGGTTGCTCTTTAATGGCTTAACAGTCTGAGTAGATCTCCAAGGTTAGCTAGAAGTCTATCTCCATGAGTTCAGGAATTACCAATAGGGAGCTGAGTGCTATGAGACTTCTAATCTGTAGGAACAAAGATTTTGGCATCTGGAAAGCAAGGGTGAGGCAGTTCATGGAAGCGGATGACCCTAGGACGTATATTACAGTTGAAGAAGGACCATTCATCCCTATGAAGGTCTCATTACTGGATGCCAATGTCAGGACCCCCAAAACATATAATGAGATGACCAAGGATGAGTTGGCCCTAGGCTCAATAGACAAGAGGGCAAAGAATATCATTATGAGTGCTGTTGATGATTCTACACTCCAAAATATGATCCATTGCAAAATAATAAAGGAAATGTGGGAAACACTTGTGATCTACATGGAGGGGACAGATGAGGTCAGAGATGACAGAAAGTCCATGCTCAACCAAGACTATGAGGCGTTCAGGCAATCCAAGGGGCACAACATAACCATCTGTAATGAGAAGTTCTTCAAGATTGTGAATGAGCTGAAGACTTATGGAAGAATTTTCAGCCGCTATGAACTAAATTACAAGTTCCTTAGATCTCTCTCTAAAGAGTGGGACACAAAAATCTGTGCCATAAGAGAAGTGGTAAAGCTGGGTAAAACAGCTCCTCACACCCTTTTTGGAAAGCAGCTTTCATATGAGATGTAGCTGGCTGTCAGGAAAGATGAGGAGAACATCAACAAGCCTCAGGCAAGGGACAAGTTTGTGATATTTAAAGCTGAAGACTCCAGTAGAAGCATAAGGAAGTCTCCCTCTCCACCAAGGAGAGATGCTGAATCTGAGTCTAAAAAAGCAGAGGAAAGCACATCAAACAGCCAATGGTCTGATGAAGACTTTGTTGCCTTCACCAGGAAATTCCATAAGTTCCTGAAGAAGAAACACTAGAGAGGCAGGCCTTCCTCCTCCTCTCATCCTAAGGATGACTACTACAAGGGCAGGAGAAAATCCTCTAAGGAGGACAGGTATGGTTCCAAATTTGGTAAACATGTTTCCTCTAACATGACTTGTTATCATTGCAAAAAAACCTGAGCATGAGATAGCCAACTGCCCAGTCAAAAGGAAGGAATATGTTGAGAAAAAGGATCACTAGAAAAAAGGCAAGAAGGATAAATCCCTCATTGCCGAAAAGCAAAAGAGCTAGACTGACTCCTCCTCATCAGAGTCAGAAGAAGAAGAAGCCTATATTGGGATATACTCTACGGAAGAAGGAGATGTTGAAGCAGGCTGCATCAAAAGGCTGGCTGCTTTAGAAGAAGAAGAAGAAGCTGAGGAGGTGCATCCTATTGTCAGGAATGAAGACAGGGCCCCTATATCACAATCAGGTGGTGATTCAGAGGTGGATTCTGAAAAAGACAGCTGCTACCTTGGGCTGATGGTTAGGTCAGATAAACAAATCAGCCTGGATCAACCTGGTCCAAGCAAGATAAATTCTATCACTAGCTCTGCCTGTTTAGATTATAAATCTGTTCCAGATTCCTGTACCTCTGCATCAAGTGATGATGATGGCTCAAGATCTGAGGGAGACATCAATCAATTGATTGATAATTATGGTGCACTTCTGCAGGCTTTTAAGAAGAGCAAGCTCTTGGCCAAACAACAGGCTCAGGAAATTGCCTCTTTAAAGCTTGCTGCTTTAGATTTAGCAAAATAAATGGATCTAAAGACTCAAGAAGTCAGCAAACTGAAGAATGTTACAATCCTTAAGATGAGCACCATAACCTTTAAGAACAACCATATTAGGAATCTCGAGGGAAGGCTCCAAAAGGAGAGGGAACTAGTGGCTAGATACTCCAAGCCTAGCATAGTGTTGCCCATGATAGACTCATTCTCCTCCCAAAAGAGAATGAAAGGGTTGGGATTCAAGGGAAAGACAAGAGATGCTAATCCCAAGCCTCTAAGGCTCCTGTCAAGTTTAATAAAGTTCAGTTTCCTTCAAACAGCCATAACCATGAGAGTATTTATGGTCATTGGAAACATGCTAAACCATCTTGTGTGAACAAATATGTTCCACAACTTTTAAAACAAAGGTGCTAGTGCCCATGAGAAAATACAAATGGCCCGTCCTAGACCATTTGTGTTTGGTGCTACAGCCCCTTCAGTCAAGGGTAAAGCTGTAGCCTGTTCTCAAATTCCTCCAGCCCACTCTAAGACAAAGGGCAAGGCTGTCAGTAGACCAGGCCTGGGCATCTCTGAGGCCATCAAGAGTATGTTGTCTGGAAAGAAAGCTGCTGCTGGAAGGGCTCAAGATATCCCAAGCACTTCTACTGCCAGATCCGCCACTTGTCAGACTAGGGCTAGGAAACCATGGAACAGGACTGCTGCTACTCCTAGACCCAGAGCTGCTTTTAACACAACCACTAGACCTGCTCAAAAAATAAGGTACAACATCCATGAGTGTTGGTGTTGTGGCAAGGTATGTTACTTTGCTGCTGATTGTTGGCACAATCATAGTATGTAGAGAGCAAATGTCAGCTTGCCTGTTAGAAAAGCTGCATGCAAGTAGAATTATTTTCAGCCTAACATGCACCAAGGACCCTATAAAAATATGGGTCCTAAGGTTAACTGATTTGTGTTTTGCAGGGTAGTCTAAGTGCCCATACCCCTATATTGTACTTGGACAGTGGATGTTCCACGCACATGACTGGAACAAGGAGCATGCTGAAGGATTATGTTCCTGTAAAGAATGGACCAAAGGTCATCTTTGGTGGGTCAGAAAAAAGGGTGACTGGAGGTTATGGTAAGATCTTTAATGGCATAATCACTATCACTAGAGTAGCCTATGTGGATGGGTTGCAACACAACATGATAAACATTAGCCAACTCTGTGATCTTGGCTATGACATAGTATCCCATAAGGATGAGTGCCAAATTAGGAGGTTAAGTGACCAAGAGGTCAACTTAATAGACACTAGGAGTGGAAATGTGTACTGTTTAAATTTTCTATGCTATAGTAAAGACTCACCTATATGCCTAGTTGCAGATGAGAAAGCCTCTTCCTGTGTCCAGTGGAACAAGAGGCTAGCCCATCTAAATTATAGGACCATGGGCAAGCTATTCAATAAAGAGTTGGTTAGGAATGGGCCTAAGTCTATATGCACTAAGGAGGGTATCTGCTCTGCATGCCAAAAGGGCAAACAGACCAAGGCCTCCTTCAAGAGCATTGGCTCCAAATATTCAGTGAGGTACTTATACCTCTAGCATATCGATCTATTTGGTCCTATGCCAATTCAAAGTCTAGGTAGGAAAGTCTACACCCTTGTGGTTGTTGATGACTATTCCAGATTTGCCTGGGTGTTCTTCCTAAGGAAGAAATCTGAAACTCCTGATGTCTTTCAGATATTTGCCAAGCAAATTCAGAATGAATTCAACAACACTATGGTTAAAATCAGAAGTGACCATGGGACTGAGTTTCAGTCTGAGTACATGACAAGGTTCTCTGAAGAGCAAGGGATTCATCAAGAATTTTCCTCTCCTAGAACACCCCAGCAAAATGGAATTGCTGAGAGAAAAAATAGGACTCTCATAGAGGCTGGTAGAACCTTATTAAGTGACTCATCCCTCCCAAAATACTTCTGGGCTGAGGCAGTTAACATTGCATGCTATGTCCTTAATAAAACTTCTATCAGCAAGAGCCACAAGAAGACTCCCTATGAGATCTTGAAGGGCAAAAAACCAAACCTGAGCTATTTCAGGATCTTTGGTTGCAAGTGTTATGTGCTCAACAATGGAAATGTCCATTTAACTAAGTTTGCTGCCAAGTCCCATGAAGGGATCTTTGTTGGGTACAACACTCATAGTAAGGCATATAAAATCTACAACTTAACTACCAAAGTTGTAGAAGAGTCAATGTATGTTGTTTTTGATGAATCCAACATAATTAACTGTGAGCTGCCAAGATCCTCCTCTTCTAATATTACAGGTACAGAGCAGATGATGGACAAGCTGACCATAAATGAAGCTACCCCTACAGTCTAGGAAAATGATGTTGGACTATCTATTCCAAGAGAAGGGGAAGACATACCTGAAAAAAATGAAGAATAACTAGCTGAAAACCCTGAAGATCATCAAGCTGCAGCTAGATTGCCTCTGGTTACCAGGCATCTAAGGTACCATCCAGTTCACCAAATCATTGGTGATGCACATCATGGGGTCCAGACCAGAAGAAGGAGCATGAATACAGCTCTCTACTCAAGCTTCCTGTCTCAAGAAGATCCAAAGAAGTTTGAATAAGCAATCAAGGACCAGTTCTGGATTGGAGCAATGCAAGAAGAATTGGACCAATTAAAGAGATGTAAGGTTTGGAAGTTGGTACCCAGACCTCAAGGACAAATGTCATAGGTACTAAGTGGATTTACAGGAACAAGTTGGATCAAGATTGCATTATTGTCAAGAATAAGGCTAGGCTGGTGGCTAAAGGCTATAGACAAGAAGAATGTATAGACTTTGACCAGACCTTTGCCCCAATAGCTAGACTAGAAGCCATAAGGATCTTTCTTGCATTTGCTACCCATCAGGGATTCAGAGTCTACTAGATGGTGTTGGAGTTACCTTTGTGATCTGGAAGTGATCAAGCATGTAATCTCACTGCCAACGCGATATGAGCCTGCAGGGTCGCACATAAGAGATGTGGAGAAATTGGATGACTGACTGTGTTGGTAAAGGTTACCAATCACCGACCTGAATAGGGTTATGGGCAAAGTGTTGCCTTATAGGATCATCGGGTTGGGCAAATGTTGCCTTGAAGGGCTGGTTGGGATTGTCGTCCGAGGTTCGATGACATTAGTCGAGAATCGTCTTCTGATTCCCGCCGATCGGCGAGAATCGTCTCTCTGATTCTCGCCGATCGACGAGAATCGTCGAGAATCAATTGTTGATTCTCGACGATCGACTACTTCGACGATTGTCGTCGACCGCGGCTCGACGATCGTCGAGTATCGTTGTGTATCGTCGAGCGCGGCTCGACGATCGACGAGAATCGTCGAGTATTGTACTCTGATTCTCGCCGATCCTGTATGATACTCGTCGACTGATTCTCGCCGAACCTGCTCAGTGATTCTCGCCGATTATCGCCGATTCTCACCGAATGATACTCGCCGATTCTGAACCCTAATTTCGGGTGGTCTGCGGATAGCGGAGTTTCTAAGTCTTTTATGCCTTGGGTATAAAAGGGACACTTAGGGTTTTCGGGATATAACACGCTTGCTCGCGATTTTCTCCTGTAGCGAATCGAACCCGACGGAAGAGTTGCGCTCGTTCGCTCCGCCGATCCCGATTCCCGCCGCCGGAAGAGTTCCGCCACCGTGTTCGCTCCGTCGACCACCTCTTCTCCGGCGACTGTCGCTGGTGCTGCTCTTCCTGGCACGAACCTAGCAGTCCGTGGAATAGCCGAGGTGCGGTCTTCTCCTTCCGATCTTCCGTGCGACGGAAAGCTCGGCGTTCTCCCGCTCGTGTGGACTTCTGCAGAAACGTGGACACTATTCCACGTACAACTTGCCACTAGCAAGCAGATAAAGTTTGGAGCATCTCCGTTGAGTTGTGACTCAACGCCACCGAGATAATTTTTGCCTAGTTTTTACTAACTTCTTGATTCAACGTTCATGGCCCGATCCACATCTCTTTGGGTTTTTCTTGATGTTTATTTTTCCGCTGCGTGCACAAGCGTTGTGCCATCCTCATAGAGAAACCCAACAGTGGTATCAGAGCCAGGTTGCGGCCATGACTGTTGTTTTGGAAGTTGTGTTATTCCAGTGCGTGTAAACGTAGAGATTTGGAAGTGTTCTAAATGTCTAGATTTAGTCTTGGTACCTCGCCAAGAACGATTGGAATTTCGGTGGATTTCTAAGTGTTAGAAATTGTGATCTCCTTAGCAGTAACCATCCCTCGATTTTGTTTTGGATTTTGAATCCAACAAAGAGAGATGAGCTTGTCTACTGCTTTAAGTTGAGCTGTCTTTGCCTTTGTCCAATGCATGTAAATCTGAGGATTTGGAAATTTCCGGATGTTCAGATTTAGCCCTTCCTTCTGTCAAATGTTGATGGTGTCAGGATGTGCACATAAGGGATGCATGTGGTTTTAGAAGGATTGTTTTTCTTTGGATGTGCACGTCGATCAAATGTTGATCATTGTTAATTGTTAACCTATATTTGAAATCCCTTCATCAAATATTAAGTGTTCAGATGCCTTCCGATGGATGACACTCTTCCTGCCTCGATCGATGAAGTGTGGGCTTGCCAAAGCAAGGTGCATTAATCTATCTTGGTAAGGGTGCGAGCGGATAATTGTGATATCCCACTGTCGACATCGGGTCCAGCTTAACTAGGTGACCTCAAAGGTTGAGTGCCTAGAGGCATAGGGTTGGCATGCACCATATGATGGATGCGAATAAGGAGTTATTCACCAACCATACAAGAATTGCATGAAGATGCAATTGGCAAGCGTTGCATACCTAAATAACCGCATCGTGAGAGGAACGCCAAAGCGGACTCATAGTGTTGGTGAAATACGGATCTTGTCCACTAAGAGAGTAGCTCGCATGAACTCTCCGAATTGTTAGTGAGGGCTATCATTTCGAATAAAATAGTGGGAGTTTTTTAATTGAAGTCCTAATTAGAATAAATTGTAATTGAAATTTAGGTACTGATTTTATTCTGCATAAATTCTTGTAGAATTCCATGGCAAGCGTTGCGCACTCCCCGTTGTCTCTGAGAGCCATCCTTGAGAAGGATAAGCTCAGTTGGACAAATTATATGGATTGGTATAGGAACCTGAGAATTGTTCTCAGGCAAGAGCGAAAGCTCTATGTCTTGGAAGAAGAAGCCCCCGAGGTGCCGACCGGGAACTCTTCCCGTGCTGAGAAAGATACTTATAAGAAGTATACTGACGATGTTTTGGATGTCGAGTGCCTTATGCTTGCCACCATGAACTCTGAGCTTCAGAAGCAACATGAGAACATGGGATGCAAGGAGATTGACGAGCATCTCAAGAAAATGTTTCAAGGGCAGGCTCGTCAAGAGAGGTTCGACATCACGAAAGCGTTGTTTCAGTGCAAGATGGGAGTTCGAGACTCAGTAGGGACTCACGTACTCAAGATGATTGGGTATATAGAGAACCTTGAAAGGCTGGGTTTTCCTCTTGGTCAAGAGTTGGCCACGGATCTGATCCTGCAATCGTTGCCAGACAGTTATGAGCAGTTCGTCTTGAACTACAACATGAACGAGATAGACAAGACACTGCCCGAACTCCTAGGCATGTTGAGAACTGCCGAAATCAATATGAAGAAGGCCAAGCCTGCCAGCCCCATACTGATGGTGCATAAGGGCAAGGGCAAAGCCAAGGGCTCCAAGAAGACGAAGGTAGGACCTAAGTCATATCTTGAGCCCAAGTCTTCAGCACTGATGAAAAAGAAGAGCACGGTGAAGGATGGGAAATGCCACCACTGTGGCAAGGCTGGTCATTGGCGGAGGAACTGTCCTTCGTATATTGAGGGTCTGCAGAAATTGAGGGGAGGTATGACTTCCGCTTCTAATGTTTACGTTATAGAGATAAACCTTTCTGCTCCTTCATCTTGGGTATTGGATACCGGATGTGGTTCTCACATTTGTACAAATGTGCAGGAACTGGGAAGGAGAAGATTGCTGAGTAAAGGGGAGGTGGACCTCCGCGTCGGCAATGGAGCAAGAGTTGCTGCTGTAGCCGTAGGAGTTTACCATCTTTCTTTGCCCAGTGGGCTTGTAATAGAACTAGATAACTGTTATTTTGTTCCGGCGATAACTAGAAACATTATATCTATTTCATGTTTGGACATGATTGGATTTTCTTTTATAATTAAGAACAATTGTTGTTCTATATTTAAGAATGATGTTTGTTATGTTGTAGCCCAATTGTTTAATGGTCTTTACGTTTTGAACTTGGACCATCTGATATGTAATGTAGAAAACAATAAAAGACTAAGAACAAATGATTCGAACCCTACTTTTCTCTGGCATTGTCGTTTGGGCCATATCAACGAGAAGCGCATATCCAAGCTCCATAGAGATGGACTTTTGGACTCATTTGATTATGAATCATTTGAGCGATGCAAATCTTATTTGTTAGGCAAGATGACTAAAGGTCCTTTCACTGGTTATACTGAGAGGGCTGAGGATCTCTTGGGTGTTGTACATAGTGATGTATACGGACCCATGAGTTCCATGGCTAGAGGAGGGTATTTCTACTTTGTTACATTTACTGATGATTTCAGTAGATACGGATATGTGTATCTTATGAAGTGCAAATACGAGACCTTTGAAAAGTTCAAAGAGTTCAAGAATGAAGTAGAAAACCAGTTGGGTAAAAGGGTTAAAGCACTCCGATCTGATCGAGGTGGCGAATACCTGAGTCATGAGTTCCATGATCATCTGAAAGAGTGTGGTATTGTATCACAGCTCACTCCACCTAGAACACCACAACATAATGGTGTGTCTGAGAGGAGAAATCGTACTCTGTTAGACATGGTACATTCGATGATGAGTCATGCAGACTTGCCTGTTTCCTTTTGGGGTTTTGCTTTAGAGACTGCTGCAATGACATTGAATCGCGCTCCAACTAAAACGGTTCTGAAGACACCATATGAGATATGGACTGGGAAGCGTCCTAGTATGTCGTTCATTAAAATTTGGGGCTGTGAGGCATACGTGAGACGTCAAATGCCTGACAAGCTGGAACCCAAATCGGATAAATGTTATCTGGTAGGATATCCTAAGGAAACGAAATGGTATTACTTTTACCTACCGTCTGAGGGAAAAGTGTTTGTCGCAAGGACTGGTGTCTTCTTGGAGAAAGAGTTCTTATCAAGAAAGACTGAGAAGGTAGAGCTTGAAGAAGTTCAAGAACCACATGTAGTGAATGAACCGGAATTGGATTCTGAGACAGGACTACAAGATGTTGTAGCTAGAGAACCTGCTCAGGGAACACAAGTCCTACGTAGATCTGGTAGACCGAGGTTTGAGCCTGAGAGATATGGATTTCTCGTGTCTCAAATAGGTAATGTGTTGCTCATGGATCATGATGATGAACCAGCAACCTACCAAGAGGCTATGAATGAACCGGACTCCGACAAATGGCTTGAGGCTATGAAATCCGAAATGGACTCCATGTATGTAAACCAAGTTTGGAAATTGGTGGAACCACCTGAAGGGGTACGACCCATAGGGTGCAAGTGGGTCTTCAAGAAGAAGACTGACATGGATGGGAATGTACAGACATTCAAAGGGCGACTGGTGGCTAAGGGTTTCAAGCAAATTCATGGTATTGACTATGATGAGACCTTTTCCCCTATTGCTATGGTAAAGTCCATAAGGATATTGCTTGCTATTGCTGCGTATTATGACTACGAGATCTGGCAGATGGATGTCAAAACGGCTTTCCTTAATGGAAACCTCCTTGAGGAAGTGTATATGACACAACCCGAGGGTTTTGTATCCCCAGATGAAGCCACTAAAATATGCAAGCTGAATAAGTCCATTTATGGACTGAAACAGGCCTCTCGAAGTTGGAATCTTCGTTTTGATGAGAAAATCAAAGAGTTTGGTTTCATCAAGAATGAAGATGAGCCTTGTGTTTACAAGCGAATCAGTGGGAGCATTGTTGTCTTCCTGATATTGTATATAGATGACATACTGTTGATCGGGAACGACATTCCTACCCTGATAGTTGTTAAGAACAACCTAGGGAACTGCTTTTCAATGAAGGATTTGGGTGAAGCGACTTATATACTCGGTATTAATATCTATAGAGATAGATTGAAGAAGTTGCTGTGTTTGACCCAGAGTACGTACATCGAAAAGGTGTTGAAGCGGTTCAACATGCTTGAGTCCAAGAAAGGATATTTGCCCATGTCTCATGGTGTGAATCTCTCTAAGGACCAGTGTCCAAAGTCTTGTGAAGATAAGGACCGCATGAAGTTGATTCCATATGCTTCGGCAATTGGATCAATCATGTGCGCGATGTTATGTACTCGACCCGATGTCTCCTTTGCTTTGAGCATGACTAGCAGGTATCAGTCAGACCCCGGTGAGTGTCACTAGATTGCAGTCAAGAATATCCTGAAGTACTTGAGAAGGACTAAGGACGTGTTCTTGGTGTATGGTGGAGAGGAAGAGCTCATTGTAAGTGGTTACACGGATGCTAGCTTCCAAACTGATCGAGACGACTCCAAGTCTCAGTCAGGTTTTGTGTTTTGCCTGAATGGAGGAGCTGTGAGCTGGAAGAGTTCCAAGCAAGAGACAGTTGCTGATTCTACAACAGAGGCCGAGTATATCACAGCAGCTAATGCGGCGAAGGAGGCTGTATGGATTAGGAAATTCATCTGCGAGCTTGATGTAGTTCCTAGCATTGTTGGTCCCGTAGTTCTCTACTGTGATAACAATGGTGCAATTGCACAATCTAAGGAACCTAGATCTCATCAGCGCTCCAAGCACATACTCCGGCGTTTTCATCTTATTCGTGAGATTGTCGAACGAGGAGATGTAAACATTTGCAGAGTGCCGACTGAGGAAAATATTGCGGATCCGCTGACAAAGCCTCTCGCGCAGAGAAAGCATGATGGTCATACTAGATCGATGGGTATACGATACCTAAATGATCAACTCTAGCAGGAATCTTGTGGGTTGCATGTAATCTTGTATTTTGTTGGCTGTTTGATCATATGATGAACTGTGTACCTAGTTTTTCTTTTATAATTAATGGCAAATTCTTTTATTATGAATTTTTTCTATATATGATAGTTAAATGTTAACATAATAGATACCCTTAGAATGTTCGCTTCCATGGGACATCAAGTACGTGACTTGAATGTGAGAGCCCATGATTTATTTGAAGCTTTATTCTTAAAGGTCCCTGGTCGAGTATCATCATAGAAGCTAAGGGTGATGATGGTACATGAAGACTAGCACGTGTGTTGACTGATGACTGGTTCTCATAGGTCATGATATTGTGATATCAAGTCATCACGTGGGTACTTGTTAGTGAACAAGTTGTACTGGACAGACCCAACCTGAGACTACTCTGTGGATTGTCATCCAATCGTGTCACGAGTAGGTCTCAATTGACAATGGTGTTGTGATCCTTTGACCTGAAGTCACAACATTCATCAAGTGAGGAAGAGCGTGCTTTGATGCCATCTAAAGTCTTCCTTGAGAAAGGTTGATGATAAGTGTGGTTGTTGGGCATGTTACGAATCATTTGGGTGTTTATGTGTGAGCAGATATGGGATTTGTCCTCCTGTATGACAGGAGTTGCATCCATGGGCCCCTTGATGGAACTGGACTGAGAAATGCATGGCCATGCTTGGTTGAGTCAATATGTGATATTGGACTCACCATTCTCTAGAAGTCCGTCCTGGATCAAGAAACTTGGATTGAGCTATTACGAGGGTGACACGGTCCATACCTCTAGTTTTTTCCGGATGTAAGGGACAAAGGGACAAAGACAACGCTGATACATTGGTCATAAAGGCTTATGAGTTATAAACTCATATTGCTTGGGGAGCAATGATGCATTGCTAGATGCCGCTCATTGTTTGTGAGGTTTTTGGTTTGATACTTTCGAGATCAAGTGGGAGTCTGTTGGAGTTACCATTGTGATCTGGAAGTGATCAAGCATGTAATCTCACTGCCAACGCGATATGAGCCTGCAGGGTCGCACATAAGAGATGTGGAGAAATTGGATGACTGACTGTGTTGGTAAAGGTTACCAATCACCGACCTGAATAGGGTTATGGGCAAAGTGTTGCCTTATAGGATCATCGGGTTGGGCAAATGTTGCCTTGAAGGGCTGGTTGGGATTGTCGTCCGAGGGTCGATGACATTAGTCGAGAATCGTCTTCTGATTCCCGCCGATTAGCGAGAATCGTCTCTCTGATTCTCGCCGATCGACGAGAATCGTCGAGAATCAATTGTTGATTCTCGACGATCGACTACTTCGACAATTGTCGTCGACCGCGGCTCGACGATCGTCGAGTATCGTTGTGTATCGTCGAGCGCGGCTCGACGATCGGCGAGAATCGTCGAGTATTGTACTCTGATTCTCGCCGATCCTGTATGATACTTGTCGACTGATTCTCGCCGAACCTGCTCAGTGATTCTCGCCGATTGTAGCCGATTCTCACCGAATGATACTCGCCGATTCTGAACCCTAATTTCGGGTGGTCTGCGGATACCGGAGTTTCTAAGTCTTTCATGCCTTGGGTATAAAAGGGACACTTAGGGTTTTCGGGATATAACACGCTTGCTCGCGATTTTCTCCTGTAGCGAATCGAACCCGACGGAAGAGTTCCGCTTGTTCGCTCCGCCGATCCCGATTCCCGCCGCCGGAAGAGTTCCGCCGCCGTGTTCGCTCCGTCGACCACCTCTTCTCCTGCGACTGTCGCTGGTGCTGCTCTTCCTGGCGCGGACCTAGCAGTCCGTGGAATAGCCGAGGTGCGGTCTTCTCCTTCCGATCTTCCGTACGACGGAAAGCTCGGCGTTCTCCCGCTCGTGTGGACTTCTGTAGAAACGTGGACACTATTCCACGTACAACTCGCCACTAGCAAGTAGATAAAGTTTGGAGCATCTCCGTTGAGTTGTGACTCAACGCCACCGAGGTAATTTTTGCCTAGTTTTTACTAACTTCTTGATTCAACGTTCATGGCCCGATCCACATCTCTTTGGGTTTTTCTTGATGTTTATTTTTCCTCTGCGTGCACAAGTGTTGTGCCATCCTCATAGAGAAACCCAACAGATGGATGTCAAATCAGCATTCCTGAATGGCGATCTCAAAGTGGAAGTATATGTGGCTCAGCCACTAGGTTTTATAGATCCTAACTCTCCTAATTTTGTGTATAGGCTTACGAAAGCTTTATATGGGCTAAAGCAAGCCCCTAGGGCTTGGTATGAAAACTTATCTAGCTTCCTCATTGAGAACAAATTCTAAAGGGGGAAGATAGACGAGACCTTATTTCTAAGGGAATCAAAAGACAAGCTTATCCTAGTCTAGATATATATCGATGACATTATCTTTGGATCTACTGATGACAACCTTTACAGGAAGTTTGCTAAACGTATGTAAGGGAAGTTTAAAATGAGCAGCATGGGTGAGCTCAAGTTCTTCTTGGGACTCCAAGTAAGACAGATTGATGATGGCTTGTCCATATCCCAGTCCAAGTTCACTAGGGAGCTAATCAAAAAGTATGGTATGGAGAATGCCTCTACCATGAGAACTCCCATGGGATCAAGTATGCCTATAGGCAAAGATGAGGCAGGAAAACCTGTTGATGAGTCTTTGAATAGAGGGATAATTGGCTCCCTTCTATACCCGACTGATAGTAGGCCTGACATCATGTATGCCACGTATGTCTGTGCTAGGTATCAGGCATGCCCTAAAGAATCTCATTACTCTGCTGCAAAGAGAATCTTGAGATATCTTAAGGGCACAGCAGATCTTGTCCTATGGTACCCTAGAAATAGGGATTTTGATCTAACCAGATTTTCAAATGCAGATTTTGCAGGTTGCAAAGAAGATATGAAAAGCACTACTGGAACCTGTCAGTTCTTAGGAAGAAGGCTAGTTTCTTGGGGCAGCAAGAAGCAAACTAGTGTGGCTATATCCACTTCTGAGTCAGAATATATATCAGCAGACAGCTACTATGCTCGGCTACTGTGGATCCAACATTAGCTCCAGGATTACAAGCTGCAGGTAAGTAGAACTCCTCTTTACAATGATTCTACAAATGCTATTTCTATTGCTAGGAATCCTGTCTCACATAGCAGGACTAAGCATATAAAAATAAGATATCATTTTATTAGGGAGCATGTGGAGAAGGAAGACATCAGTCTTGAGTTTGTCCCCACAAACAAGCAAGAGACTGATATCTTCACTAAGCCATTAGATGAAGCAAAGTTCAACACCCTCAAATTTGAGTTGGGTATGTTGAACTTGACATAGCTTCAGACACTCCCTTTTGTATTTTTTTGTGCAGGTATTATTTCTCTTGATGGATATACAGACTCCCCAGTAGTATCAGTTCACTGATGCTTCTACTGAGGGGGAGTAAGCTACTTTGGATAGAAGAAAGAAGGTCAGCCAATGGGAAGGCCAACCCACATCTGCCTATTCTGCAGAAGTCAAAAAGGGGGAGAGAAGAGAAGAGAGAAGGTCCTCGCAAGGGGGAGTCATAGCAAGTGGGAGATATGGCAAAGGGGAAAGAAAGAAATGTGTCACTCAAGGAAGGACAAACACCTTACAGCAAAACCGGGGGAGTAAGTAAAAGAGGTACACTTACTCATAGCTTATCAAAATTTCCATACTTATTTTTTTTGCTGTATAGGTTGTGTGTGCCATTGACCAAGGACAACAATGAGGTTTTGACTTCTTCAAATAGGGGGAGATTGTTGGGTCCATTGTTCCCAATGTCCCTGATTTGTGAGAAGTCAAACAGGTTAATGTCACACACATCAACTGTATTTGTTGTGCATTTGAGTTCTTGAGTGGAGGTTAGTCCATTTCATATTGATTGGACATGTGGACACAAGAAGTGGTTCTTGGACACAACACAAAAATCGAAAAAGTCCACAGGAGTTGAGTGGAGCAAGCTCACTCAACGCCAGAGGTATGGATTCAATAGTGTCTAGTAGAAATTTTCCTAACTACAAAAGCATTGAGTGTAGTCTACTCACTAAACACCATATAACATATAGCGTTGAGACTATCTCAGCCTAACTGAAAGTTGGCCAAAGAAGATGGCTAAGTACAAAAGCATTGAGTGTAGTCTACTCACTCAACGCCATACAACAAAAGGCTGTGGGTCAGGCCGAGTTAGTCTAAGCCTAGAGAAAGTGGCTGAAAATGTGGCCAAGTTCACAAGCGTTGAGGGTGGTGTACTCACTCGACGCAATACAGCTCAAAGTGTTCAGTGTTGCTGTGCTAGTCAACTCCACAGAAATGTTGAGCAAAAATTTGACTAAGTACATAAGCGTTGAGTGTGGTCCACTCACTCAACGTCATACAACTCAAAGCGTTGAGTGTTTCTGTGCCAGTCAACTCGACAAAAATGTTGAGCAAAAATTTGACTAAGTCCACAGGCATTGAGTGTTGCTTACTCTCTCAACGCCAGATAACAGAAAAAATCTGTTAAGTAGTTTGGCATTGAGTGGAGCTTACACGCTTAAGGCCAAGGCATAGAAATTTTTCCTAACGCAAAAAGCGTTGAGTGGAGCATACTCTCTCAACACCAAGGCACACAAAGTTTTGCTAAGTAAAAAGCATTGAGTGAGGCAAGCTCTCTCAACGTTCTCGATGTTATCAACGCCTTGAAGCAGAATTTTGGCTAAATCCAAATACGTGGATAGCTTGGCTTTGGTAGAGCTCAAATTCGTCGACCTGAGCTCAACGTTCGTCGAACTGAGCCTGGTGTTTGTCGAACTGAGTTTAACAAAACGTCGAGCTAAGTCTACAGTTCATCGAACTGACTTTATGATTTTGTCGAGCTCAGCTTCGTGGAACTGAACTCAGCGTTCGCCGAACTGAGCCTGTAGTTCGTCGAACTGATTTTTATGCTCTTATCAATCTAAGCTTACAGTTCGTCGAACGGAGCTCAGAGTTCTTCGAGCTCAATACCTAGATAGACAAAATTTTGTCAAAGTATTGTGGCGTTGAGTGATTCCTACACACTCAACGCCTTTGGTTCTAATGATTGAATTTTGGCTAAGTCCACAAATGCTAAGTTATGCTGACATCAACAAAGTCAAAAGTCAACCAAAATTCAAATGTTGCGGAAATGCTACGAGGGACGTTGGTGGGGCCAGCTATTGCTATCTTCTACAATTGCCAAGGATTATTTTATCATTAAGTGCTCGGGCCCACTCACAGCAAAGAGCCGTTGAATCGGGAATGAATGGAAAGCGTGCACTGATAGGCTAAATCTCGGACATCAATCCTGGTGGTGTGACCCACTGATCAATCGGCCAGAGATATAAAGAATCAGATCATCAAATCAAAAAGTGAATTCCCTGCCTAGGTTTTCTGAAAACAAAAAGTGAGGCCGAACTTCATCTTCTTACTCGCCATTTATCGTCGAGCTTGGAGAAGTTGTTCAGTATAGAGAACCTTACTGGGAAAGAGATAGCTGAAGCAATCCCCATCTGCATCAGCAGGATCTGAATCTAGCCGACCTATAAGTACTGCAGGGAAAAAGGAAGCTGTTTGAAGTAAGATTCTACTGTCTAGATATTGTCTTCAACAACAATATCTTGGATCTGATATCTGCTCAGTCCAAGAAGAAGGAGACACAGATCTTGCTCTCGTGTCTAAACATCACATTCTTTATTTCTGTTTTATGTAAAGATTCTTTGTGAATCTAGGGTTTGTAAGCCTGTACTATAAAGGTCGGTCTTAGTAACCTGTGTTTGGCTTTGTGCTGTGTAACAGCCCAATTTTTCAGCAGGCAAAATTTTGGCTGACACGGCCTGGGACACGGGCGTGTCCCAAGGTGTGTCCTGCTCGGGTGCGGAGTCGTCGTAAGTTCGACAAAAAATGAGTTCGACAAACTGCGTTCGACGTTCGTTGAACGCGGGAACATGCCAGGCTATACGGGTGTGTACCATTCGAGGAGGGCGTGTCCCCCTGTGTTCGCCAAACTGCGCTCGACGATCGTCGAGTATGGGGTAAACGACCTGTGACACGGGCGTGTCACAGGGCGTGTCCCGCTGTGTCGAGAGGTCGACATTATTCTCTCGAGTAAGTGGAAAAGTACTCGAGTAAGAGGGCGGTGACACGGGCGTGTCATTCGATATGGGCGTGCCCAATCCAAAAACTCGAGTAGTTGGTTTTCTCTCGAGTAGGTCTCGAGTGATGTACACGCCCTATGTCACGAGCGTGACCTGGCCGTCACAGGCGTGTACCCTGGGCGTGACCTGTTTCGGGATAAGGCGGTTGATAAGGCGGTTTGTGCACCGCTTAGTGTGACACGGCCTGTGATACAGGCGTGTCACAGGGCGCGTCGGACCCGAAATAAGATTTTGCGAGTTTTTCGTGGCCGTCCATTCTTCTTCAGCTCGGATCTAACTGCTGAAAACCTTCCCTGTTTCCTTAAGGCCGAAAAGTGAGAAGGAAGACTCATTTTTATGTTATCCTTCATCTTTCTAAACTTTTAGAGAGAAAGGGAAAGAAAGAAGGAGGAAGAAGAAGCGGGGGCTGGTCTCTGGTGGATCTTGAGAGTGTCAAGCTGAGATTCGAGGCCATCGTTGCGGAGGAAAAGCTTTTGCGATTCTTTCGAGCCAGCTAGGAGTTCATGGAACCGAAACGGTCTCCAAGGGTAACGACCTTTCTTCTTAGCCATGTAAAGGCTTCCTTTTGGCATATGCATGATTCACCCACCAAAGAGTGGCTGATGTTGGGAGTCTTTTGGGTTGATTCATGGAATCCCCTTTGTTGGCATATAGATCTAGAAATGGAGTACGGAATAGGCATGCTGTGTGAAGCCCATCTGGACAGGTTGGTCTGGATTGGTGATGTTGCATACGAATTAGAGAAGACTCTGTGCTAAACGCATAGTTTAGGAGTCAATGGGTTGGACCTGTGAAATAAAGTAGTAGGAAGTACTGGAGTGGTAGTATAGGAAAATACCCGTATAATGCTTGTGCTGCTTGTGTTGTTGGGTTCTACCTGTGAAAGGAAGTAGCAGGAAGTACTGGATTGGAATTCCAGGAAATACCCTTGTTATGCTTAATGTTCATAGGGAGTCCATCTGTGAAAAGAGTAACAGGAAGTACTAGCATGGTAGCCAGGAAAGACCCCTGACATTTGTGCTATTTGCGATATCCACCTGCGAAGAGAGTAGCAGGAAGTACTGGTGTGCCCAGGAAAGACCCACTGATGTTGTGAGATGAATGGGTTAAGAGAAATACACAGGTTTGAATGCCAGAATAGGATTGGTGAGACCGACCCGCGCCTTTTGTAGCCACGAGTATGCCGTACTCGGTGATGTCAAGGCGATTTGAACAACGGGGGGTGGAGGATCCGACCTGCGTTATGTCCGTCCGACGTAAGACCAGAAGGTGTGGTCTGTTGAAGATCATAGCGAGAGTCGTAGGCCTGCGTGCCATGACACAATGGGGGGCTACATGCCAATCCCGGTGCATTACGACTAGAACTCCGGCTGCACGCCATGGAGTAAATGCTCAAGTGAGTTACCGTTGGGCTGCGACCCTGATTCGGTGGTGGGCAACTGGTTTGCCAGTACACAAAGAATGTGCCCTGAGTGCAGGGAATGTCGGGCCGGGTGGCTGACGGTTATGATGGCATGTGCGCGTGAAAACACATGATATGAGATATAATACATGCTTGTGATATGCGATGCCTGCAGGGAAGATTTTCGCTGCCCCGAGAAAGGGGTAGGGTCGTTATAATTTGGTCAGCTGAATGCTGACCGTTTCCTTTGTTTGCCACCATTGGGTAGATTGTCCCTGTATAGGTGCTGGAGAGCCAAGAGGGACAAAAAAAGGTTGATGTCCATGCTGCTTTAGCTGCTGCTGTTAGCCCTCGAAGGCTAATTTGGATATAAATGTTATGTTTTCTTTTGATGTGGTCGGCCTGCGTGCCAATGTTTAGGCCACTGTTTGAAAGCTCTGTTAGGCCATAAGGCCAACTATTTATGTGTATTTTAAGACATTCCTATGATTTATAAAACGTGGAATTTTTATATGTTGGAAATTCATGTGAGGAGTTCAAGTAACGTGTTAGGCTTCCACTAGAATGCAATGTGTTAGGTGCGCTGCGCTACTCTAGTATCACTCCATAGCTTCATCGTCTGTTTTGTGGTATATGCTGTGGGGCCCCGACCGGACCTTCTAGTATATAGTATATGAACGGATGGGGTTGTTACATGCCGGGTGATAGGTCTTTGTGACCTGGGTTGGCTTAGTGCCTAAGTTGTTGGTCTGTGTGACCTGTGTGTGGTCCTGCGGGATCAGTGTTGTAAGCTGTTAAGAAGCTGAGTTCTGGAGGGAGAGCCAAATCTAACACACTGTTAGATAGGCGCAGAGGGACAGAGGATGTACTCGAGATTGGGAAACCACTATAATTTTACTGTATCGTCGGTGAATGTTCTTGAAAGCTGATCTAATCTAATCAACAAATATATTACTCTGATAAACTGATTAGAAAACTTAAACAGAGACAAAAACCAATTCACCCCCTCTAGGTGTAAAGCTAGCCTTGAAAACAAGACTTTCAAAAATGCACGGGTAACCACAGACGTCCCCAGGATTGCTGTGTATAACGCACGATTACACTGAAACAGTGCGCGAAGAAATTCGCACGACCGTGTGTTATACACAGGAGCTGGAATTGGAATTTCGAACATCTCGACCACCGACACAACAATAAATCCACCCAAATAATCATATAAATCAGAAAAAACAAGTGCGAGGAGCTCAAAGAATTTACCCTCAACACAAGAGTGCACAATCGCACACCACATGGGGCCGAAACAATGCACTAAGGCTAAGTGAATCCCTAATCAAATATATGACTTTTACTACTGAAAAATAGTGCACATACAAGATAATAAGCCTAGATGAGTCCGAAAAACCCCATATAAATCAGACTCATCACACCACCAGGCTTAAACATTTGCTCATTCCGAGCAAATCATCTCTAAGAGGAGTGAGAGAAAGCTAGTTGACTAAGCAATTGCATAAATAGAGTACCATGCAAAGTCATACCCTCATGTAAAAAAAGCAATAGTACAAAACTCATCTATACATGCATAATGATTTCTAATTCCTGCAAACGTAAAGAAGATATTACAAATACTCATAAAGTGAATCACGGTGAATCATTCGGCTGCGCGTAGAACGAAAGCAGATGGACAATGAGGTGAGCATTGCCAATGATCAGGTCTCAGGAGAATCTCCAAAGGAATCCACCAATGTCGGTGACCATATGCTTGCCTGTTCACACTCTCTCTACGACACTAGTTTGACTCAAGCGCGAATCTATAGGACTTGGAGTATAATATAGGCTTACGCAAAGGCGGTGTATACAAAGATAAACAAGATGGACACGCACACCCAAAATGAGACCGCTCGAAAACACTCACAGCTACACTCAACGACAAACAGGTGCAGCGCACCACCATACTTGGACTTTTAACGGTGCGTGCACGCCCATAACGAACATAATATAACAAAATTTCACAACTCTACAACAAATTTTTTTCTTTTCTTTTCTCTTTTATTCCACTTTGGGAATTTTCTTTTCTAATTCATTTCATTTATTTTTTTTCTTTTTATTTAACCAAATAACCAAAACAAGCCAAAAATACGGTATCACCACAAGCGACACAAACACTCGCATAACCGCAACACATAACGGATACAAAACGATAATAAAACAAACCAACCGAGCGACCACATTTGGGTGTGCGAGTAGGAAAGACTATATGGCTTTGGTAGTGAGGCGTAGGGATGTCAAAGGAAGGGACAGGCTCAACGGGGATAATAACGGATAGACGTCGGGAATGGTACAAGGCTCAAACTCGACAAAGTGATGGCCTACATCACGCGCGCACCCTTGCTTCAAGGGTAGCTAGGGGCAAATTCTTAATCACCGATAAAGACAATCCTTCTTCCCGACTCGAGCAATACGAGGCTATTGAACTCCCACACACAATCCTACACCACCATTTGATTCATAATCGGATTCACAACTGGAGTACCGTAAACAAAATCTACGCTAATAGAAAATAGAAACTATAAGCATATAAAAAATTTTAATCTAGACAGACTCTAAGTGTTCATGAGTGCACGCCGAGGAACACTCTTGGAGTCAACATTTTACTCCACACAATCCTAAATCAACACAACATTCTTTATTCTATGAACAAGTGATAAATAAGCCCGGCGCGTGCAAGTGCTTAAGTACGTGTTCTCAAGTGGGTGCTGTGGAGCGCGATGCAAATGCAAATGATATTACAATGAAGGCTTCTAGTATGTGAGTGGAATGTGCACGTGAGCAGATAACAACTCAAGTATCTCCCCCACCAGACTTAATCCATGCAACCTATCACAAGATTTGCAATAAAAATAATGAAATATAAGTTGGGGAGAGGTTACCCCATACTCAGCAAATGAGCATACAAGAAGATGCGAGAAAGCTTGAAGCTTAACCTGCAAAAATTTCACTCACTCCACCGCGTAAGGGAAGGGCTGAACTGCAAATGAGCTCTAGCAAAAATTGTATATATAATGGTAATATCATATTTAATCTAAGCTATGCTTACAAGTTATTAAGCTAAACAAAATCATCACATATAAAAAAAAAACAAAACACAATCTCGCAAGAATGAACTAAAGCTAAAACAACCTATACAACACGTAAAACAATTTTTAAAATAGTAAAATTAACTAACTATACCTACTTCTAGATAATTACTGGGGTTATTGTCCACCCAACACGACTTATTCGGCTAACAAAAGGTTCTAGCTAATGGGCCTATGAAACAAAAGATGCACAGGTAACTGGCTGAATATCCATTGCGGTAGCGAGTACCGATATGGAGATAATGCAGTTAACCCTCTACCTAAATAATAATACCTGCCCAACCTAGGTAGAGGAAATAAGAAAAAAGAAGAGGAGGAGCACTGGTCCTCACTAATTTCATCAAAAGCTATATCTTTGCCTAGCAAGGGGTTGTCCACCGTAGGTCCGTAGGAGGCGATGATGACGACAGGGGCTTCCACTGTGAAGGAGGTAGGAACCTTCTCACACAAGCAGATGCACTCGTCGACGGCTTGAGTAGAAGACACATCATCGTCCCAACGTACCCGTGGAGACTCAACCTGCACAAGCTCAGATAATGAAGGGGGTTCAAGCAATAAATGAGAGGAAAAACTAAAATACACAGAATATAGGAGAGTGATCCCGGTATCACTCCCAGCAGGATCCGAGCACAGATCACTATCAGTATCATATGAGTTGTATCGGGGGGAATCCAAGAACTCGAGGTCTGCGGTGGTAAGAGGGATCGCCTCAACCAATAAGGATGGGCAAACCTCCGCATCAGAAAGGGGATACTCCTCATCTCACCGGGGTGCGTCGTAGTGTTCCGAAGATCCACATTCTCAATTGGAGATAGTAAAATCCTCATCCCACTTCGGCGCAACCTCAGGCATCGAATCACCAACAAATTTGGCATCATCAACCGACTCACACAAAAAAGGAGTAGCACGATCAAGCAAAAATTGCGGAGAGGCAGAACTGCTCTCGAAACCTGGCATTGAATGAGCAGGCCCCATCACAAAAATCATCGGCTAACACCTCCCCGTCGACGGGAACAATCTCTACATCCCATATAGGTGTGCCCATGTGTTCCTGATCCTCTTTTTGCTAGATAACACCAGAGTGATCGTCATCACTCAAGAGAAGCTCGTAAAAAGAGAGCGAGGGACCCATGAAAGATCTGTATGCGGCGAGAGATTCTTCGGTAATCTCAACGAGCAAATAATGAGCAAGATGTACGATATCAGTGTATGGGCCCGACAACCCCCTGGTAGGCCTGTCCACAGTAGTCCTCTATAAATGGGGGGTTGCTACGCACATGCCCTTAGAGGGAGAAGGCTTGTACAGACGAGGGCAATCCTTCAACATGTGGCCTATACCTTGACATAGCAAACACCTAATACAATGCTCGACATTTAAAACAGCCAAGGTGTCAATGCATCGACGTAAAGTGTCATAGAGACGACACTCTGCTACAGAATACATTGCGAACATAAATATTTGCCAAATGGGTGCTACACAACTTATAATAAAAATAACACGGACTCGCTTTCTAAACCAAAAATAAGAAAAAGGACAAAAAGAAATAAACAAAAGAAATGGTAAGCAACTAAAATAATAATAAAAAACAACAATCAAAAGACTTCCTTTCAGAAAACTTACACGGTAGTGTTCCCGACAATTGCGCCAAAACCTTGATGCGCTTATGTCAAGTGTGTCGCTCGCATAAGTAATATAAAATGGGGAGGCTTTACCAAGTATCGAATCTCTCAAGGAACACCACAAGGTGGAGTTGTCTTTCAAGGAGGACTTGAGATTGAATTCCTTAGGACGAGGTAACTAAGGGGTTTGGTTTTAGAAGCAAGAAGATAAAAGCTAATTAAATTGACTCCTATGCAGGCCGCTATGCGCTGCTTCGCTCTGCAGAATGGAGGAAAATGCAGGCATAGTGAATGAGTAGAACAGCAGATTGAGGGTCGCAAACACCTCGTCACAACGCGCGCCTCTAGCGATCGCTAGATCGGTAATACCAACTATGGTGGCGGGTGGAAATATGGTCGCTGCACACGAAACTAAAGCAGTAAAACGATAAAGATTCACATAGACATGAAACTAATAACGCTTGCAACTAAAGTGCCACATCAACTACATATAAAGATTTAAGCACGCATATACAGCAATAAAGCATGAACAAGTCAAGAAATCGACCGAATCTGAAGGCTTGTCGAGGAGTCATGGAAGGAATCGCCGGGTTTTCAGACCGCGTCCAAGCTCAGTCCTCAACTATGTTCGGGGTAGAGAAGGCTGTCACTACCCTCCAATGGACCCGTCTTCTTCGTGTCACGATCCGGAAGAAGGTTGCAAGCTTCCCTTTGCTTGATGTATATGGCGTCGAAACTTGCAATAGAGCTAAGAAGTGGAGGAGCATGCCAAGAGCAAGCACCGACGAGAGATAAGCTTCACGAGCATGGCCAGATCTTCTCTCCTTAGTGGAAGATGAAGGGTGGAGTAGGAACGACTGAGTTTTGCCCTAAAACTACGGCATGAAGGGCTGGAAAGTGGAACTCCTCAGTTTGGAAGAAAATCTGCGCTTAAATAGAAGCAGGTCAGAAAAATGTTCACGCACGGTTAGTCGCACAACTTTTCTTTAATCATGCGTTAATAACGCACAGATAATGGCCTGCGAGGAAGATGCATTGACCCTTGCGTTTTACTCATGCACGGGCGCGTATGCCCGTGCGTGAAGGAAAACACACAGGTAACCACAGAGCGCTGGAAAACGGGATAACAAAGAGAAACCGTGCGTTTTACTCACACACGGGCGCATATGCCCGTGTGTGAAGGAAAAAGCATGATTAACCCCAGAGAGTAGGAATTCCTGGTAAGCAGCTGGAACCGTGCGTTTTACTCGCATACGGGCATTTCTGCCCGTGCGTGAACAAATCACACGTTTAACCATAGAGCACAACAATTCCGAGAATAATAAGCAGATAGTGTGATTCCTTCTCATACGGTTTGGCCGAAACCGTGTGAGAACAAAATGCACGGGTAACCATCGACGTCCACAGGATTACTGTGTATAACGCACGATTACACTGAAACAGTGCACGAAGAAATTCGCACGACCGTGCGTTTTACACAGGAGCTGGAATTGGAATTCCGGACATCTCGACCACCGGCTCAGCAATAAATCCACCCAAACAGTCATATAAATCAGAAAAAACAAGTACGAGGAGCTCAAAGAACATACCCTCAACACAAGAGTGCGTAATCGCACGCCACATGGGGCCGAAATTGTAAAACCGCCCTCCCGAAACACGCAACACAACACGAGGGGAGTCTTGTAACACCCCAAATCCCGGGGTTGGGAAAAAATTGGGTGACATGACCTGGGACACGGGCGTGTCCCAGGGGGTGTCTTGCTCGGGTGTGTAGCCGGCGCGTGGTTGAAGAAAATCCATTTCTGCGAAAATGAGGGAACACGCCATCTGACATGCGCATGTTAGAGGCCGTGTCCTCCTCTACTCGACGAACTTTGTTCGACGAAGTTGAGCTGCAGGCGTGTCTGCTACCGTATATGGGCACATGACCTGAGACACGGGCGTGTCACAAGCCATGTCCATTGCTATAGGAGCTCCGGGCATTTGAGGCATGGTTAACACGGGCAGGACATGGTCATGTCTTGGGGTACACGGCCTATGACACGGTCGTGTCACTGGCCGTGTGCCGCTCGGGTTGTTTTGGTTTAGTGCAGCGTGAAGTATACGGCCAAAGACACGGGCGTATCTGAAGGCATGTCAGGTGACACGACCTGTGACACGGGCATGTCACATGGCCGTGTACTGGTCTGGATGAGTCGGTTGTGTGCCGCTTAAGGTACACGGCCTGTGATACGGGCGTGTCACATGCCGTGTCAGGTAAAAATTCAGCCTTTGGTGGCAAAATCGTCATCTTCCATTTTCTCAGCTGGGATCTAATGGCTTTGGCTCCTCCCTGCTTCCTTAAGGCCGAGAATGAGAAAGAAGTGCTCATTCTAATCTTCTCCATCTTCTTTCTAAAAACCTAGAGAGAGAGGAAGAAGAAGGAGGAGGGGGAGAGCCGGCCACCGATGGAGCTGCGGAGTTCCGTTTAGAGATCCGATGTTAGCGTTGTCGAGGCAAAGCCATTGCGGCACTTTCCAGCCGGCTAAAAGTCCATGGCTCCTCAGCGATCTTCAAGGGTAACGATCTTTCTTCCTAGCCATGTGAAGGCTTCCTTTTTGGCATGTGCATGGAATCCCCCACCGGAAGGTGGATTGTAAAGGGATTCTATTGGGTTGATTCTTGGAATCCCCAATAGTTTGACATATAGATTAGGAAATGGAGTACGGAATAGGCATGCTGTGCGAAGCCCATCTGGACAGGTTGGTCTGGATTGGTGATGTTGCATTTACGCACCAGAGAAGACTCTGTGATTCAACATGTAGTTTTGTGGTCGATGGGTTGGACCTGTGAAGGGCAGTAGCAGGAAGTACTTAAGTGGTAGTCCAGGAAAATACCCGTGTGATGCTTGTGCTGTTGGGTTGTACCTGTGAAGGGCAGTAGCAGGAAGTACTGACATGGTAGTCCAGGAAAACACCCTTGATACTTGTGATGTTTACTGGGTTGTGCCTGTGAAAGGTAGTAGCAGGAAGTGCTGGTACGGAAGTCTAGGAAAGGCCCTGTAATGCTTGTGATACTTAATGGGTGGTGTCTGTGAAGGGTAGTAACAACAAGTACTGGTGTGCCCAGGAAAACACCCAGGCTTTATGCCAAACAGGTAAGGTGAAACCAACCCGCGCATTTACTTAGCTGTGAGTACGTTACTATTCGGTGATGGCAAGATGACTTGAGCAACGGGGGGGGGGGGGGGGGGGGGGTAATTTGACCTGCGTTATGTCCGTCCGACTTGAAGACCTGAAAGTGCGGTCTGTTGGAGTGCATAGCGAGAGTCTTAGGCCTGCGCGCCATGACACCATTGGGGGATACAGGCCAATCCCGGTTCATTAAGACTAAAAGTCTCCGGCTACACGTCATGGAACAAATGCTCAACTTTTACCATTGGGTTTCGGCCCTGAAACGGTGGTGGGACACTAGTTCGCCGGTACACCAAGAATGTGCCCTGAGTGCACGGATCGTCGAGCCGCGTGGCTGACGTTGTGATGGAATGTTTGTGCGTGAGTGCACAATATGTGATGAATATATATGTCTGCATATGTATTGCTATGCCTGCAAGGAAGGAATTTTACTGCCTCGGGGAAGGGTAGGGTCATTCTAAATTGATCAGCTGTATGCTGACCGTTGCCTTGTTTGCCACCGTTGGGTGGACTGTCCTTGTACAGGTGCTCGAGAGCCGAGCGGGGCATTTAAAGGCTGAAGTCCCTGCTGCTGCTGCTGCCGCTGCCTCTAGCCCTCGAAGGCTAAATAAAAATATTATGTTTTGTTCATGTGTGGCCGGCCTGCGCGCCGATGTTTGGATGCCACTTATGTAAAAAACAACTGTAAGGCCATAAGGCCAACTGACTTTATATTTGGTGTACATTCATATATTTGTATAAATGTGGGTGTTTATATCCGTGGACATTCATGGTTGGAGTTCAGTTTAATGTTATAAGCTTCCGCTAGATTGATATGAGTTAGGATGCGCAACTCTAGTATCACTCTGTGACTTCGTCGCCTGTTTTGTAGTATATGATGTGGGGCCCCGGCCGGACCCTCTATTATATGTTATATGAACGGATGAAGTTGTTACATTTTTGGTATCAGCTATCTCGGTCGTTCCCTTTCGAATTCATGGTCGAATTCTTTTGTGGGCTGGCGAGCACGTGTGTACGTGTGAACCGCGTTAACACTAATGAACTCGTGAATGTCCACTTAGGAATGCAAATACACCTATTTGGGGAACCTGTGCGTTCTTGGTATGTCTTTTGGCAATACATTTGTTGCTTACTTGTGTGTTTTACGACTGTAGGTGACTAGTGTGACGGCGTGGCAGCAGGAACCCCAACATTCATTGGGAAGCATGACATCAACTGTGGTACCAACATCTCCTCCATCAATCGAGACAGCTCGACTGATCGCTGATGTGGTTTTTGCAATGCTCAAGGCTTACCATGAGGGACAGCTTCAACCCTCTGAACCGGTACTGCGTCCCATGTCGGTCAGTGTAATTGAGCAGACGGCAAGGGGAAGCGCATCAACTTCGTCATTGAACATGTGCTTGAGCCAAGGAGTGGACACGGTTGAGGATTACTTTCATGCATTTGTTGCGCTGAGGCAACACCCAGAGTTTGTGTTTGAAACCGAGGAGACGAAGATCAATAGGTTTTACGATGGGCTATGCTAGGAACTCCGTTTCTTGTTGATGGGTCCTAAGCTATTGGGCTTCCAACCATTGGTGGAGTCAGCTAGACTCTTGGAGATGGACTTGACAAGAGCCCAACAAATGCTTGCGATCTGGAAGTGGGATCTCCAAGGGTTGGATAGTCTGCTCACCGCAAGAGGCAGAAACACGAGACTCGTGCTTGTTATACTTGTGGTAAGGAAGGACACATTGCTCGAAACTGTTGGGGTGGTGCTCAACAGCCAAAGAAGCAATACAAGTGCTGCTTGTTTGGTAAAGAAGGACATAAGGCCCGAGATTGCCGAGTAGGCCCTTAGAGGACAAAGAAACAAGAAGGAAATGTCGACTTTATGTACATAAATAACTGTGCTACTTGTGTATTTATGGACTATGCATGTGTTGTATGTATAGTAATTAGTTTTGAATGGCAGTTTCCACTGTTACGTTTGTGCTATATGAGTACAATACATGTATGTTTGGGAGAAACGTGTTTGCACGATAGTCATGAACACTGATAGAAAGTGGATGTTCTATTGAATGGGGACAACTGCACCCATCATTATCAGGAGTGGTCGACAAATGGTTGAGCAGAATATAGGAGCGTCATATGTTGAAATGGGAAAGGCAGTGGTGGAGTCCTCTGCATCCCAGGCGCAATCCTTAGTCGAAAATCCTGGCTAGCAGAAGGCCATTAAGCACAGTGACGTCGTCACAAGTGCGCAATAACATCGTTGATTGCTTTTTTGATTGCATACTTTGTATGTAGCTTGTGTTTGATGAATGCGCCACAGACTTTGTTATAATTCGGAACACGCTGGTGAGAGCACTCTTTGACAGCGTAAGGATGTTAGTACCGAATGAATGTTTGATGTTGGCGGATAGATTTTGCGATATGGAGGTACAAATAGGAAGTCGGGAGTTTTGTTTGAATGCATCTGTGCTACCGATATCAGAGTTTGCTGATGTGTTCCCTAAGAATCTCCCTGGGCTACTACCCTAGTGGGAGATTGACTTCACAATCGAGTTGGTGCCAGGTGCGAAACCTGTGGCCCGCTCGCCATATTGTGTCAGGTCAAAAGAATGGTTGAATTGGAAGTCCAATGACAAGAGTGCTAGAGCAGGGATATATACGCCCAAGTATGTTACCTGGGAGCGCACTTGTTCTATTTGTGAAAAGGAAGGACGGTGATTTGCGGTGATGTATTGATTATTGTGAATTGAATAAATTGACAGAGAAGAATAAATATCCGATTCCAAGGGTAGATGAACTGTTTGATCAGCTGGTGGGATCAACCGTCTACTCCAAGTTGAATTTGAAATCTGGGTATTATTTTCAAATCCTATTCACCCCCCCCTAGGGTTAAGATAGATCTTATCCTTCACTTTCAATTGGTATCATAGGCAGGTTGGTTAAAAATACAACACCTTAATTGGTTGGTTGTTTTCCTACAGGCTAACATCTGAACCAAAAGATCTCTGATAAGATCAATCTTTTATAGAGGGTTTTTATTTTTATTATTTGTATTATATTTGTCTCTATATGAAACCATGGCACAGAGCAAAGATTATGCTAGCACCAGACCTCCAGTATGCAATCTATCTAAGTTTGCACTTTGGAAGGCAAGGATAAGATTGTACATGAATTCTATTGATGAAGATATTTTTAATTCTATTTTTACAATGTGTCCAAGACCACCATAAAATACAAGTACAAGTGTTGTTCCACCCCCTTCAGGAACAGATGCAGAAATCAAGAAATGGAAAGTGGCAGATGCTAAGGCAATGAATATTTTAGCCCAGACTATGTCTGATGAAATATTTCAAAAAGTAGCTGAATGCAACTCAGCAAAGGACATCTAGGACAAGTTATCTGAGATAGTCTCAGGATCTGCTGATGAGAGAAAAGATAGAAGAAGCCATCTCATAACTCAGTATGAGAACTTCAAGAAAGGAGAAAGTGAGTCAGTTGTTGATATGTATAACAGACTCGGTCTCATAGTCAATGAGCTGAAAACATTGGACAAAGAGATCTCATTGACTGACAAAATCCTAATGTGCTTCCCAAGCACTTGGGACTCAAGGATCTGGCCAATCAAGGATGCCAGAAGCCTAAATGAGATCACAACTGAAGCTCTCTTGGGTAAGCTCAAGTCTTATGAGCTGCTCATCAAGAATAGAGAAGAAGTGCAGAAGGCTGCCTCACCAGCTATAAGAAAGGAAAAATCAATAGCTTTCAAAGCCATTGAAGATCAGCCTGAAGATAAGGTCACAGGCAATGAAGAGCTGCTAAGCCTACTGGCCAAAAGGTTTTACAAAATGGCTAGTAAGGATTTCAGGAAAAGATCATACAGAGGGCATGACAAGCCAAGGTATGACAAATCAAATAACAAAGAGATTATTTGTTTTGGATGCAGGAAAGCAGGACACATTGTGCCTGAATGTCCAGAAAATAAAAACAAGGACAAGAAAGATAGGAAAGAAAGGAGAAAAGAAAAGGACTTCAAGAAAAATAGCAATGACAAACCCTCCTTCAGCAAGAACAAAAATACAAGGAAGGGGTTTGTTGCTGAAACTTGGAGTGAGACAGAAGAAGAATCTGAAGCTTCATCCAGTTCTAGTGATGATGAAGATGATGCTGATGAAAAATAATTCTGCATGATGCATATCATTGCCTCACAATAAAATTCTGATGCAGAAGAGTCAGAGTCAGAATCAGAGACTCAATCTGAAGAGGACCAGGTAATAAATTATTTTGATTTTAATTCTGAGGACTTCAAGTGTGAGTTTAAAGCACTGTGTTTAGATTTATTAAAATCTGAGAAGGAAATCATTTCTCTCAGAAATCAGCTATCTGAACACAGCACTTTAAAATCAGAAAACCTCAAACTCTCTAAGGAGTTGGAATGTTGTAGGGAGCAGATAACTTCACTGAAAAGTGAGCTATCAGAGGCCAAAAAGTTTGAAGAATCCCTTAATGGGAGAAGTATCAAACTAATGGACATCACAAGCACAGTGAACTCAAGATTCAATAGTACACTAGGCTTGGGTGCCTCATCTAGCCAACCTATAGTATTAATAACCCCAATCAAATTTACCTCTGATAGCAATTGAAAGTGGAGGATAAGATTTATCTTAACTCTAGAGGGGGGGTGAATAGAGTTTATTAAAATAATTTTCAAGATAAAAATTAATTGCAGTGGAAGACTTAATTTAAATAATATGTGTATAGTGCTGCAGAAAATAAAAATATGAAAGCAAGAAATAAAACAACACAATACACAACAAAACACAAAGAAGCAACTAGAGGACACAAGGAGCTATAGTGGTTCCGCAATCAATATGGGTACATCCAATCTTCTACCACCCTAGGTAGGAATCCACTGTAGGATGAGTTGATCAGGTGTCCTGGGCACCAATGAGCTTTTGATAAGGTGCTGAAAAACCAAACTAGATTTTTTGATCAGGTGTCTTGCCACCACTGAGTTTTGACAAGGTCTCAGAAACCAACACAAACTTTTGAAGGGAGTTTGATAAACCCTTTACAGCAGAGAGAAAGAGAGAGAGAGAGAGAGAGAGAGAGAGAGAGATGGAGATTATCTTCTCTGTCAACAATCAGAGAGAAGATAATGGATGTTGTCAAAGCTCCCCCTGAGATCTTGAGTTGTTCAGGAAGTGAAGCTTTACAATAGGGTGATAGGCCTTCAGAAGATTTGATCTCCAGCAAAAGATGATTCCAGCAGCAGCTGAAATGTGTGGTGTCTGGAGTCTTGAATGATATAGCCTTTGAACACTAGAATCAAAAGGGATCTAGAAATTTCAGTATATTGATCTCCTTTAGTGATGTGTGTTCTGAAAGAATTCTGTCTGTGTGTCTGTAACTGTTTTCTCTCCTTCTTGTTGTTATGTAATTAACCAGCAGAATGAATAATCTTTTATTCCTTAGATCTGAATAGAATAATTCTTTGTCCAAGATAGCCGTTAGCCTGTCATAAATGACTTCCTTAAATGCATTTTGTCTTCTGGAGGAAAGTCCAATAAAACATTCCTTTAAAATCTCCTTGAAGCTTGCTCCAGATTAATTGAAACGGCTACAAGATTCTTGAAATAAATGCTGGGAATAAATAGAAGGGAATACCAAAACTGACTGAATTTGAATCTTGAAAAACGTCGATCTCTCCAGAAAAACGTCGTCCTGAGCTCAACTATCGTTGAACTGAGCTCAGCGACTGGATTTAGACTGAACCAGAAAACGTCGATCTGAGCTCAACTATCGTCGAACTGAGATCAGAGATAGGGAAACAAACTAGAGACAGGAACGTCGATCTGAGCTCGAAGATCGTCGAATGGAGTTCGACGACTCGTTGAATTGAGCTCAGAGATCGTCGAATGGAGTTCCACGATTCGTCGAAGTGAGCTCAGAGATTGTCGAATGGTGTTCCACGATTCGTCGACCTGAGCTCGACGAAATGACTTAGTCTCCTGAACTGAAATATCTGGTCTTGAGGGTCTTGAGGGCAGCTTTCAAACCTAAATACTAACCCTTAGACTCAATCTAATTGACCTTTAGATCTATACAAGGAGGTCAAAACAAGTTTCCTAAAGACATAGTGATCCTTGCCCAAATCAGTAATAGGTTGTTCCAACATAAGGGTAGATGAACTGTTTGATCAGCTGGTGGGATCAACTGTCTACTTCAAGTTAGATTTGAAATTTGGGTATTATCAGTTGAGGATTTGGGGAAGGTGATATTCCCAAGACCGCATTTGGAACACGTTACGGTCATTATGAGTTCACGGTAATGACATTTGGGCTATGTAATGCGCCATCGGTATTCATGGATCTGATGCACCGAACGTTCCGAGAGTGCCTAGACTTGTTCGTGATTGTTTCCATTGATGATATCTTGGTGTACTCGAAATCTGAAGCTGATCACGCAAACCACTTGCGATTGGTGTTGCACACTTTGTGAAGTAATAAGATCTATGCCAAGTTCTCGAAGTGCGAGTTTTGGCTATCGTTGGTGGCTTTTCTGGGCCATGTGGTGAGTGGAGAAGGCATAGTAGTGGATCCGTCAAAGATAAGAGCCATACAGGAGTGGCCTGTGTTGTCTTCGGTGGCCGAGGTCCGGAGCTTCCTTGGACTGGCAGGCTATTACAGGCGGTTTGTTGAAAACTTCTCACGGATTGCTTTGCCTCTGACCACACTGATGAGAAAGGATCAGAATTTCGTTTGGACGCCGGAGTGCGCGCGAGCTTTTGAAGAGCTGAAGAGTCGATTGGCCACGACACATGTGTTGTCATCGTCATGTGGTACCGACGGATATGAGATCTATAGTGATGCTTCAGGAAGCTGCTTAGGCTGCGTTCTTCTGCAAAATGGGAAAGTGATTGCTTATGGCTCACGCCAGTTGAAGGTGCATGAGCGAAATTATCCCGTCCACGACTTAGAGTTGGCGGCGGTGATCTTTGCACCAAAGTTATGGCGGCATTATCTGTATGGCGTGAAAGTGGATATCTATACAGACCACAAGAGCCTAAAATACTTGTTGGAGTAGAAGGACTTGAATATGCGACAACGAAGGTGGTTGGAGTTCCTTGGGGACTGCACCTTTACGATTCACTATACTCCCGGGAAGGGAAATGTGGTCGCTGATGCCTTGAGTCGGAGCGCTCTGGCAAGGGAAAATTGGTTGCAGAGGCACGATGAACATGTAATCCAGGAGTTAGAAGTGTTAGAGATTTCTTGTGTTGACAAGAATTCCACAGCCGATGCATGTTTGAACTGGACGGAGGTGCAATATGACCTTGCGGACAGGATTCGACGGGCAACAGAGCTGGATGAAAGTCTCCAACGCTATGCAAAGGACGGGCTAGAGGGCAAATTCTCCTGGGATGACGGCCTTTTGTGGAAAGAGGGCCGATTGTGCGTCCTGAGTATGGGTAAGTTACGAGAAGAGTTGATGTACGAATCTCACTTTACAAAGTACTCAATTCACCCCGGGAGCACAAAGATGTTCAGGGACATGAAAATGCTGTTCTGGTGGCCAGGACTGAAGAACGATATCGCTCATTACGTAACCAAATATCAGACTTGTGCTTTTGTAAAGGCGGAATGCCAGAAGCCTGGCGGTTTCTTGAAGTCGTTACCGATTTCGGAATGGAATTTCTATGATATTTCAATGGATTTCGTGCATGGTTGCTGAGATCTCAGCGCGGGAATGATTCAATCTGGGTGATTATAGACTGGTTGACAAAAGTGGCGCACTTCCTTCCGAACAAACGGGACGATTCAGTGGAAAGTTTGACAAAGCTCTATATGGAGCAGATCGTACGACTACATGGTGTTCCTCGTAGCATTGTGAGCGATCGTGATTGGCGCTTTAAATCGAATGATTGGAGGCTAATCCATCAGCTGTTGGGCACAAAATTGACGTTCAGTACGACCTTTCATCCCCAAACGGATGGCCAAACTGAGAGAACCAACAGGACACTGGAGGCTATGCTCCGAATGTGCGCCCTGGACTTTGGAAAGAGATGGGAAGATCATCTATATCTGGTGGAGTTTGCCTACAACAATAGCTACCAAGCGAGCATCAGTATGACACCGTTTGAAGCCCTATATGGTCGGAAGTGCCGTACACCGTTAGCTTGGGCAGAAGCAGGCGAATCCAAAGTGTATAGGCGTAGCAAAGTCAAGGAAGCAAACTCGATGATACGCACTATCCGGGAGCAGCTACTAATAGCCTAGGATCCACAAGCAAAATACTACAACGTCAAGCACCAGAATGTGGAGTTCGTAGTGGGTGATAGGGTATATTTGAAGATCAAACCCTTCAAAGGAGTGTCCAGGATTCGGTCACTGAAAAAGTTGAGTCCGAGGTATCTTGGTCCGTTTGAAGTGGTGGAGAGAATTGGGGAAGCTGCATATCAGCTAGCTCTTTCGGTAGACTTGTGTGGATTACATGATGTGTTTCACATCTCGGTGCTTCGGAAAGCCATCAAAGATCTAGCTCAAGTGATCAAGACTGATCGTGTGCCGGTGGAGTATGGACTAACGACGAAGGTTAGGCCTATTAAAATCGAGGATCGTGCCGATAAACAGTTCCGGAACAAGACAATCGGGATGGTCAAAGTCCGGTGGGACAATTATGGCCGTAAAGAGCTAACATGGGAGCGAGAGAAGCCCATGCGAGCTTAAATTCCTGATCTCTTTGTATAACTGTTATGCGGTGCGTGTCGAGTTGTATGAAGTGTTTATGGAGTAGAACCTCTTGTGTTTGATTTCCTTCCTATGCACAAATTTCAGGGACGAAATTTTTGTATGGAAGGGAGGGTTGTAACACCCCAAATCCTTGGATTAGGAAAAAGTTTGGTGACACGGCCTGGGACACGGGCGTGTCCCGGGGCATGTCCTACTCGGGTGAGCATCCGACGAGTGGTCGACGAAAATCCGTTTCTACGAAAATGAGGGAACACGCCATCTGATATGGCCGTGTCAGAGGCCGTGTTCTCCTCCGCTCGACGAACTTCGTTCGATGAAGTTGAGTTGCAGGCGTGTCTGCTGCCGTGTATGGACACATGGTCTGGGACACGGGCGTGTCACAGGCCGTGTCCTTTGCTGGACATGCCCAGAGCATTTGAGGCCTGTTGAACATGGGCAGGACACAGTCGTGTCTTGGGGTACACGGCCTGTGACACGGGCGTGTCACTGGCCGTGTCCCACTCGGGTTGTTTTGGTTTAGTGCAACTTGAAGTATACAGCCACAGACACGGGCGTGTCTGAAGGCATGTCAGGTGACACGACCCGTGACACGGGCATGTCACATGGCCTTGTACTGGTCTAGATGAGTCCGTTGTGTGCCACTTAAGGTACAAGACCGGTGAAACGGGCGTGTCATAGGCCGTGTCAGGCAAAAATTCAGCATTTGGTGGCAAAATCATGGCCGTCCATTTTCTCAGCTGGGATTTAATGGCCCTGGCTCCTCCCTGCTTCCTTAAGCGCGAGAATGAGAAAGAAGTGCTCATTATAATCTTCTCCATCTTATTTCTAAAAACCTAGAGAGAGAGAGGAAGAAGAAGGAGGAGGGGGAGAGCCGGCCACCGGTGGAGCTGCGGAGTTCCGTTTCAAGATCTGAAGCTATCGTTGTGGAGGCAAAGCAGCTGCGGCCCTTTCCAGCCGGCTAAAAGTCCATGGCTCCAAAGCGATCTTCAAGGGTAATGATCTTTCTTCCTAGCCATGTGAAGGCTTGCTTTCAGGCATGTGCATGGAATCCCCCACCGGTAGGTGGATTGTGAAGGGATTCCGTTGGGTTGATTCTTGGAATCCACAATAGTTTGGCATATAAATCCGGAAATGGAGTACGGAATAGGCCTGCTGTGTGAAGACCATCTGGACAGGTTGGTCTGGATTGGTGATGTTGCATTTACGCACCGAAGGAGACTCCGTGATTCAACAAGTAGTTCTGCGGTTGATGGGTTGGACCTGTGAAGGGCAGTAGCAGGAAGTAATGGATTGGTAGTCCAGGAAAATACACGTATGATGCTTGTATTGTTGGGTTGTACCAGTGAAGGGCAGTAGTAGGAAGTACTGGCATGGTAGTCCAGGAAAACACCCTTGATACTTGTGATGTTTACTGGGTTGTGCCTGTGAAAGGTAGTGGCAGGAAGTACTGGTACAGAAGTCCAGGAAAGACGCTCTAATGCTTGTGATACTTATTGGGTGGTGTCTGTGAAGGGTAGTAACATCAAGTACTGGTGTGCCCAGGAAAACACCCAGTCTTTATGCCAAATAGGTAAGGTGAAATCGACCTGCGCTTTACTTAGCCGCGAGTACGTTAGTATCAGTGATGGTAAGGTGACTTGAGCAACCGGGGGTGGTTGATCCGACCTGCGTTATGTCCGTCCGACTTGAAGACCTGAAAGTGCGGTCTGTTGGAGCGCATAGCGAGAGTCTTAGGCCTGCGTGCCATGACACCATGGGGGCTACGGGCCAATCTCGGGTGATTAAGACTAAAAGTTTCTGGCTACACGCCATGAAGCAAATGCTTAACTTTTACCGTTGGGTTTTGGCCCTAATACGGTGGTGGGACCATGGTTCGCCGGTACACCAAGAATGTTCCCTGAGTGCACGGATCGTCGGGCCGCACGGCTGACGGTTATGTTGGAATGTTTGTGTGTGAGTGCACAATATGTGATGAATATATATGTCTGCATATGAATTGCTATGCCTGCAGGGAAGGAATGTCACTGCCCCGGGAAAAGGGTAGGGTCGTTATAAATTGGTCAGCTGTATGCTGACCGTTGCCTTGTTTGCCACCGTTGGGTGTACTGTCCTTGTACAGGTGCTGGAGAGCTTGAAAGAAATAGTGCCTAACCACCTAGAGGGGGGGTGGGGGGGCGGGGGTGAATAGGTGCACTTTTTCTTTTTAATTTTAAGGCAGAAACTCTGTACAATTAAACCTGTATTTGCAATATTCTACAACTATTCAGCACAGCTAGCTCAGCAATCACAGAAACAATCAAACACAGAGTGCACACAGATTTTTATAGTGGTTCCCCAAGATCTGGGTACATTCACTTTCCCCCTTTGCTTATCTAGCAGTGTAATAGATTCGGCCTAACTTCTGCACTTCTCCTCAGATCCTACAGCTCAGAACCCCAAACTAGGTTCCTACAACTCAGAGTGTCCTCACTCCTACAACTCAGGCACAAAGCCCTACCACTCAGTCTTCAACAAGACCTACACTCAGGCTAAACAGCCCTACCTCAGCCTTCAACAAGGCCTACACTCAGAGAATATATTCTCCTACACTCAGGATCAAAAGCCCTACCTCAGCCTTTATAAATTTAGGCTTACAACTCAGATCCCTTAGGATCCTACAAAAAGATAATAACAAGTTTTAGATCACCACTCTGTTTGAGAGAATGAAGAGGGCAACCTTCTTGATCAGTTCTTGATAGTACTGATTCCTGAGATCAACTTTGTCTTTGCTTTCTTCAAGGCTTCTTGAGTCTGAACTCAGTAAAAGTTGATCTTCTTGAAGTAGACCGGCTGGAAACTTCCTTTTTAGGATGGAGAATTAAATCTGGATCCTTCTTTACAGTCTGGTTCAGAACCTGCTCCTTAAGAGATCTGATTAAACAAATCTCTTTCTTGATTTCAATTACTGGAGTTCTCTCTCTCCAAGTAAATCTGAAATTTCTTCAAAATACTGATTTACTTTTTTCTCTGGATCTGAATTCTGCAATGATTGATCTTCCGATCTCTCAATTGTTACTGATTGTTCGATACCTTTCCGTTGAAGGAGAAAGGCCTTTATATAGTCTTCCTCCAAGGTAACCGACTGATCTAGTTTCTAACGAACTTCTAACAGTTCTGACAGTTGCAGAAGACCGACTGAAATGACAGCTATCAAGTCATCCAGTCACTTCTTTAAATCACTATCTCTTTCTGAAAGTGTCAAGACTGATCTTCATTATGTGTCGAAACAAATAGACCAAGTGTCGACACAAGTGGACTAAGTGTCGACACTAGCCTTGGTGGTGTCGACACAACTCGTTATGATGTTGTAACAGCTTCTCGACACTGCTTCTTCAGAATGTGTCGACACTGATTCTGTGTGTCGACACAAGCCTTCTGTTGAGTGTGTCGACATTGATTCTGTGTGTCAACACAAATACTTCTTCTTTAACACTTAGTTGATTTCTGCTGTGTGTTGACACATCTCCTTTGTGTCGACACATGCCTCATTGTGTTGAAACTTTCTGATTGTCGACACATCTTCTTTGTGTTGGCACAAGTACTTCTTTAACTTTAACTTTGTTGAAGCTTGCTGAGTGTCGACATAGCCTCCAGGTGTCGACACATTTGATGTCGACTAAGCTTCTCTGGGTGTCAACACTGCTTCTAAGTGTCGACACAATTTATGTTGACAATTCTTCACAGTGTGTCGACACTCCCTTTATGTGTCGATACTTTTCTTCTGGTGTCGACTCTGCCTTTCCTGGTGTCGACACAATTTACTCCAAGTGTCTACACAGCTTTTCTTCAGTGTCGACACAAGCCTTCATAAGTGTCGACACTACTTCTCTAGGTGTCGACACATGGACTTGGAATTTTTCCTGCAATCCTAAAGTTACTTAACCTGCACAGATAAACTCAAAACACATCAAATACACCTTGATGTATATCATTGAGTAGGGTGAGGCTTCTTCAAATCTGGTACACATTTTCCAATGTACCCAACAATCCCCCCCTATTTGGAGAAGTCATAACCCTTAGTCAATGATATACATCATACATAACAAATACACAATATGATGTATAACATCAATATATGACAGGGTAATAACTGAAACAAAACATATAAAAATATTTCATCACAGAATACTAAGCTATCACAATGAGTATTCACAATAGATTTGTTTCAACTTCCAAAAGTTTCTTTAATCAAAAGTTTACATGGATTTTAAGCACAAAAGATTACAAAGTGTAAACTCAAGAAAATTCTATTTTATGGCTGCTCTGGCTCCTTGATGACAATGCCCTTGCCTGATTGAATCTTGGCTTGAACTGGAGCATCAATGTCATCAACATGCTCCTTTCCCTTAAGATCTTTTTTCTTTAGTTCTTCAGCCCTTATCTTTTGTCTCTAAAAATAATGATAAGGCTTAGGGAAATACTTGCTAGGCTCCTGTGCATTAGGAGGTACCTTCCCAAGTTTAGCCTTTCTTCTATATTGTACTATATCCTCTTTACTGGCTTCATGTTTTCTCCATTCTTGGTCAGAGTACCATGAAAGGGGAAACTAGATCTGATATACTCTAAAGGGGGGGGGGGGTGAATAGAGTATATGGTGCTTTTTAAAATACAAAGAAAAACTTTTGCAAAGCTTTACAACAATTGTTGTAATGAGTGTAAGCAGGAAGCAGAAATAATACTAAGCTATGCAGATATTAAGCACAAGAAAATCTAGGCCAGAAACAAAAAGAAAACATGCAGAACCAGATGACACAAGGAAATATAGTGGTTCCCCAACTTGGGTACATCCACTCTTCTACCACCCTAGGTAGGAATCCACTGCAGGATGAGTTGATCAGGTGTCCTGGGCACCAATGAGCTTTTGATAAGGTGCTCAAAAACCAAATCAGATTTTTTGATCAGGTGTCTTGCCACCAATGAGCTTTTGACAAGGTGCTCAAAAACCAGATTCAAACTTTTGAAGGGAGTTTGAAAAACCCTTTACAGAGTGGGGGTGAGAGAGTGATGGCAGTCTTCTCTTTCTCAAGCAACTGAGAAGACTATGTGGATTCAGTGAAGTTGTCAAAGCTCCCCCTGAGTCCTTGAAATCTTCAGGAAGATGAGCTTTGCTGAGGGTGATAGGCCTTCAAAGATAGATCTCCAGCAAAAGATGATTTCAGCAAGCTGAAATGTTGAGTGTCTGGAGTCTTGAGATGATGTTGGCCTTGAACACTTGAGAGCTGAAGAGATCTGAAAAATGTTTGAAAGCTTGATCTCTTTTTGATGAGTGTTCTTCTGAATTCTTGTTGACAAAAGATTGAGAGAGTCTCTGTGTATTGAGTTGTGTCCTCTACTTGTCAATCTCTATTCTCTTGTTCTTGTCTCTCTTCTGCTTTGATTCAAAAACATTCTTTCTTTTTATTCTCTGAGTCTGAATAGAAAATTGCTCTGTCAAAGATAGCCGTTGGTCTGAATTAATTACAGCCTTAATTGCATAAAAGTTCTGAAGGAAAGTCCACTGATTTGTTCCTTGAAAAATCCTTGAAACTTGCTCCAGAAGTAAATGAAAATGACTGGCAGATCTTCTGAATTAAATGCAGAATAACTTCTATCTGATTTGAATTTGAATCTGAAAGATAACTGGATTCGTCGAACTGAGCTCTGCTATCGTCGAGCTGAGCTCAGCGAACTGGAAAATGCAAGCAGCAAAGAAATCGTCGATCTGAGCTCAAAGATCGTCGAACTGAGCTCAGAGATAAGGATCCAGTGCAGAGTCAAAATCGTCGACCTGAGCTCAGCGATCGTCGAATGGAGTTCGACGATATTGAGAAGTTGAGCTCAGCGATCGTCGACCAGAGCTCGACGATATTATGAGGGTTGAGCTCAGCGATCGTCGAATGGAGCTCGACGATCTGTCAATAGTTGAGCTAGACGATCGTCGACCGGAGTTCGACGAAACGTCGTGCTGAGCTCGACGATTTGGACTTAGTCTCCAGAAAAACTTGGGTCTTCAGGGCAGCTTCCAAACCTAGACTCCTGATCCCTTAGACTCAATTCTAATTGACCTATTATCTATACAGAAGGTCAAAGCATAAATTCCTAGAGACATAGTGATCCTGACCCAAATTAGTAATAGGGTGTTCCAACAATCTCCCCCTATTTGGGTTAGGAAAACTATTTACAGACTTTAAAAAAAACAAACAACATCATACAATCACAGAAACATAAAAACAACAAAAGCAAGACACAGAGCAGAACCATCACAGAGATATATATAAAAGCATGATGTCCAGAAGGCAGTCAGAGAAACCAAGAATTATCACCTTACAGAGTTATTCCTTTTCCTTGCCTTTTACCATTTTAATTTCTCTGTTAGGATCTAAAGCTTGTTGTTTGGATCTGGTATCATCAGCTGCACCCAAATAAATTTGCTTTGAAGCCCTGGGAACCACTGCAGCTGGATGCAACTCCATGTATCTGTCTGCATCAAAGAACTTACTGGAGGCATATCTTTCTAACTCTTTTTGCCTTTGCTCTGACATGGTAGATATGTTGGAAGTGTCTAGCCCTTGTTCTTTTGCTTTCTTTATCTGATCCAAAGCAGCCAGCTCTTTCATTCTTGCAGTCCAAGCCATAGGATTTTTCTCAGGGTCCTCAAATGGAACAGGTGGCTCATACCTGTTGGAAGTAGTATCTTGAGGAGTCCTGGCAGTCACAGTATCTTTGAGCTTATAGGGGAAAGGACCAGAAGATGTATCAGCAGAAACATGTCCTCCCCTAGAGTAAGGATGCTGCCTGGAGTGTCCTTTGGAGTAAACCTGAGTCTCTCTTTGGTTTCCCCTATATCCTCCCCTTCTAGAGTAAGACCCCCTAGACTGGCTTTCCCTTTGATATGTTCTTGCATGAGGTTGGTAGGGAGCCTGGCTTCTAGCAGGGCCTGATCTTGCAGAGCTGCCACCTGCACCTGCATCAGGTGGAGGTGGTGGAGGAGGATGAGGGTGCTTGAACTGAGTGGAATCTTTATCAACTTCCTCTTCTTTTTCATTGCCTTTAACTGGTTCTTGGAGAATTGCATCCAATGCTCAGAGATTGGGCAATTGTGCAGAATATAATAGGGAACATCATTGTCATCTCTGACTTTGGCAGGAGGAACTCTCTTCAAGGCCTTACTTCTTGCCTTTCTTTTCTTTGCAATTGTGGCAGATGAGTCATCAGAAGCAGTGTTATAATCCTCAGATTCAGAACTTTGTGCATCATACAAGGCATCAATCTTCTTCATCAGATCTTCTTTCAGTTTAACAGCAGCTGATGGGGCAACAGATACAGGGGCAGGAGGAGCAACAGAAGCAGCAGCAGATGTAACTATAGGTACTGGAGCAGCAGTAGAAGCAACTGATACAGGAACAGCAGATGTTACAACAGAGATTACTTCAGGAATGGGGGCAGCAGCAGCAGCTTCAGAAACAACAACTTCTACAGCAGGCTCAAAATCAACAGCCTCTGTCATCAAAACATCCTGGGATAAGGGCTCATCAGAAACAATTTCTTCAGCAGCAGATATAACTTCAGAGGTAGACACAGCATTGTCTTCAGCAGCAGCAGCAGCAGTAACATCAGAAGCAGCAGTCACTGACAGAAGAAAATCAGAAATGATTTTGGGGTCACAGCAAGAGAAGGGCACTAGAGCCTTAGACAGATCTTCTGAGGGCTGGACAGCAAGAACCTCTGGGGGCTGGACATCATATGGCTCTGGGAGGCAGCAGAAGTAAGCAGTATCAAAAGTAGATAGCAAAGACCTTAGGTCTATTGCTAGTACTGGTGTAGCAGCAGTAGCAGAAGCAGACACAGCAGCAGTAGCAGCAGAAACAACAGCAGGGGCAGCAACAGCAGCAACAGCTTCATAGGGCATCTCCCCCTGCCTGGATGCAGATACCTGTGCATCAAGGCACACTGCTGGGGGTGCTGCTAGAGGAGTAAGAAAGAGGAAAGCCTGGCAGAGAGGGCTGCCACTGATTGTTGTAGAGGAGCTAAAGAGGCCTCCATGAGAAGAGAGAGCCTAGGGGCAAGGAGCTCATACAACTGATCAGCAAGGGCTGGGAGATCTACATGCTCAATGAGAGGAGCAGAGGTAGAGGGTATTGGGATGGCTGAGGAAGCTGGAGGTGGAGGGCTGGATGGTGAAGGGATAGAGGGCTCAGGAGAGGGAATTGTGGAGATGGAGGACAAGGGATGGAGATGGATGGAGTGAAGGTGGTTGATCAATAATCTGGTGGAGAAGATCTTGGAAAGATTGTGGAGGAGGATGGGAAGTCTGGAGGAGAAGAGGGGGAATCATCCATGTAGGATTCATCCAAGAGAGTGAAGGATGGAAGGGATGGGGATGAGGTGACATCTGGTGGGGGATAGGAGAAAAGGGGGTGGAAGTGGTCTGCTGGAGGAGAGGAAATAGTTGCTGGGGATGGAATTGAGGTTGGAGATGGGCTGGAATTGTAATGGTGGATGAGGCTGGAGTGGTGGATGGAGCTGGAGGTAGGGTTGAGCTTGGAGGAGGAGAAGCAGCAGCACTAGCAGCAGGCAGGTCCTCTGCAGGGGCAGAGGCCTGGGGTGGAGTGACTCTTAGAGTCCTGGTGCCTGAAGGGGCAGAAGAAGAGGGCCTGCTGGGCTTGGAGATTTGCCTGTCCCATTTCCCAAAATGGGCACAGGTGAGTCTCTTGGAGGCATTGATGTGCACTCCAGAGGAGACTAGCAGGGTAGGGCACTTAGCCTGGAGGAAGATTCCCAGTATTCTTCCAAAGTTCACAAATGTTTTGTTATCTTTTTCTTCAGCAGATCAAAAATACTTCTCCCCAGTTCAAGCTTTTTCTATCTACCAGAGCTCCCATAAGGCAGAGCTGATATCTGGAGATTGTGTCATGAGCAGAATGCTTGGCCAAGAGAACTTGCCTACTACATCAGCCATAAACCTGTATTCCACAGACAGGTTCCTCTTAAACAGCTTGCTAGGGTTCCCCTCAGGATGACCCATCCTGGCAAGAATATCAGAGAACTCATCTCCAGAGAGTTCAGCAGAATCTTCACCATTTCTTAAACCAAAAACCTCTGTGAGTACTGTTGGGGTCAGAGGTACCTGGGTGCCACCAATAGAACCAACTATGGTATTGTTGTCAAGGTTGTGGGCAGTGTAAACCCATTCTTTGATTTCATCAGATGCAAGTTTGATTCTGGTTGTCATCAGGGCAGATAGGTGCTGATCTTTGAATAAAGTGAGAATATCCTGGAAGATTTGATCGGTTGTGTTGAAGGAGTCGAGATCGATGTCAAAGCCTGCATCAAATTTCATTGCAGAGAGTACAGCAACTGAAACGGCCATGGTACCTGCAAAAATCAACAGACAAAACGACCAAGTGTAGAACTGTTTGGAGGGAAGAAAATTCTTGCAGAGAAATTGAAAGCGCAAGAGAGAACGACGGCGAAAAATGAGTTTTATATTAGGGTTCGACGCAGAAAAGGAAAGATCGTTGAACTCAGTTCGACGATCGAGGCTTCTAAAGGAATCTGAAGAGACTCCAAAATCGTCGATCTCCGTTCGACGATCTGGAAAGGCGTCGAGCTCCGTTCGACGATCGTTCAGTGAACAAAATCGTCGAGCGCCGTTCGACGATCGTTGACCGAAGGAGACAGTTCATGCTGTCTGAGGGGCGCTGAACTCAGTTCGACGATTCTGGAAATCGTCGAACTCCGTTCGACGATCTGTGGGGAAATCGTCGAGCGCAGTTCAGAGATCAGAGAAATCCTAGACACTAAGGAAAATCAGAATTTTGCCTAGTCTTGGTCCATTTTTAGCTTTCAAAATCTTGAGTATTATTTAAGACTTCCTCCATCTAACATTCCTAACTGATTTAGGAAGAAGGTGTGTTTCTTTTCATCCAAGGCTTGGTGAAAATATCTCCCCTTTGTAAATCAGTTGGGATATACTGCAATTCAATTTTATTCTTTTCAACATTATCCCTTAAGAAATGATGCCTAATCTCTATATGTTTTGTCCTACTATGGAGGACTGGATTTTGAGCTATGGAGATAGCACTTGTATTGTCACAAAAGATTTTTGACTTCTCTAAGTTGTAACCATAGTCTAGGAGTTGATTTTGAATCCACAGTATTTGTGAACAACAACTGCCTGCAGCCATATATTCAGCTTCAGCAGTTGAAGTTGACACAGATGTTTGTTTCTTGCAAAACCAAGAGACAAGTCTATCACCAAGGAACTGACAAGTTCCACTGGTGCTTTTCCTGTCAATTCTGCATCCAGCATAATCAGCATCAGAGAATCCAGTTAACTCAAATGCTGAATCTTTTGGATACCAGAGACCTAGATTTGGACAACTTTTAACATACCTAAGAATCCTTTTACTAATGTGAGGTGTGACTCTCTAGGGCTAACTTGGAATCTAGCACATATACATGTAGCAAACATTATATCTGGTCTACTAGCTGTAAGATACAGTAAAGAGCCAATCATTGCTCTATATGTTGTCTGATCAACAGGTTTCCCATGTTCATCAGCATCCAATACAGCATTGGTAGGCATGGGTGTTTTCATACAAGATGCCTCAGACATGCCAAATTTCTTAACCAGCTCATTAGCATATTTGGTTTGAGAAATAAAGATGCCTTCAGCATGTTGTTTGACTTGCAATCCTAGGAAGAAGGATAGCTCACCCATGCTACTCATCTCAAATTTAGAATGCATTAGGTTAGAAAACCTTCTGCACAATTTTGAGTCAGTAGAACCAAAAATGATATCGTCTACATAATTTGTACTAGTAGGGTATGGGACTTATGGGTTCTAATGAAAAGAGTTTGGTCTACTCTACCCCTTATAAAACCATTTTCCAAGAGAAAGCATGCTAGGGTCTCATACCATGCTCTAGGAGCTTGCTTGAGACCATATAATGCTTTATTTAGTCTAAAAACAAAATCAGGATGAGTTGGAGAGATAAAACCTGGAGGTTGTCTGACATAGACTTCCTCTTTGATGTCTCCATTTAAGAAGGCACTCTTGACATCCATCTGATAAACCTTGAAGCCTTTGTGAGCTGCATAAGCTAGAAAAATCCTGATGGCTTCTAATCTTGCAACAGGTGCAAAGGTCTGGTCGTAGTCAATTCCTTCTTCTTGAGAATATCCTTGGGCAACTAGCCTTGCCTTGTTCCTTATTATTACTCCTTGATCATCCAGTTTGTTTCTGAATACCCATTTTGTTCCAACAATGGAATGATCCTTAGGCTTGGGCACTAGTTCCCATACTTTGTTCCTCTCAAATTGATGCAACTCCTCTTGCATGGCAATGATCCAGTGTGGATCTTGCTCTGCATCTTGAATGGACTGAGGTTCAATTTGAGAAAGGAAGCAGGTGTGCAACAGGTTTTGGTTGACCTGATTTCTGGTTTGCACACCAGCTGAGATTTCTCCAATTATTTGGGTAATTGGATGGTCTCTTGATGTTACTAAATCAACAGGGGGTGTTGATTGTTCACCAACCTGTGTTGTTGTTTCCTCTTGTGGTACAACAACTGGCTCTTCAGGTTGTGCTTCAATATGTTGAGCATTGCTTTCATCTTCACTGCTTTCATCTTCTTGAGCAACCTGTAGCTTGTTCATATCTTCAACTAGAGAGTGTTCCTGCAAAGGTTCTATGGTAGAAGAAATCTTCTCCTTGAAAGACATGTTAGTTTCATCAAAAGAAACATGAACAGATTCCTCAATTTTTAATGATGATTTATTATAAACCCTATAGGCCTTGCTGATCATGGAGTATCCCAGAAACACTCCTTCATCAGCTTTGGCTTGAAATTTTGCTAGATGTTTCTTATCATTATTGTGAATATAGCAAATGCAACCAAAAATTTTGAAATAGTCAACTTTAGGTTTCTTCCCTTTGAGTAATTCATAGGGAGTCTTTCCCTTCAGTTTATGTATCAGACTTCTGTTCAGCACATAGTTGGAGGTGTTCACTGCCTCTGCCCAAAAGGATAGAGGTAGATGAGCATCTGACAACAATGTAGTGGCAGATTCAATAAGGGTTCTATTTTTCCTTTCAGCTACCCCATTTTGTTGAGGAGTTCTAGGAGCTGAGAAAGTATGCCTGATCCCTTCACTCTGACAGAACTCTTGCATAAGAAGAGAATCAAACTCTGTCCCATGATCACTTCTGATCAGGGCAATGTGAGTATTGAACTCAATCTTTATACATTTGAGAAACTCTGTCAGACACTTAAAGTTATCAGACTTCTTCCTTAGAAAGAACACCCAAGTGAATCTAGAGAAGTCATCTACAATCACTAAAGTGTAGGATTTCCCTCCTAGGCTTTGTACTGTGATGGGTCCAAATAGATCCATGTGTAACAGATACAATATCCTAGGTGAATCACTCTTATTAAGTGACTTAAAACTGTTTTTAGTTTGCTTGCCTAATTGACAAGCCTTGCAGAGTCCTTCCTTCTTGTAGGGGCCAGAAGGTAGTCCTCTAACAAGGTTGTCCTTGGATAGCCTAGCAATAGTTCTAAGGTTTAGGTGTCCTAGTCTCTTATGCCATAAAACATTTGGTCTACAAACTGAATTGAATAAACAGATATCTATAGAAGTTGAAAGAAAATCTACTAGGTAGATGTTACCTTTCCTTTTACCTGTCAACACAGTTGTGTTGTCCTCTGACTTGATTTTGCATAAGGTTTTGCTGAAGGTCACCTGGTAGCCTTCATCACATAGCTGACTGATGCTGATTAGGTTGTGCTTCAGTCCTTCCACATATGCTACCTTCTTGAAGGTTACAGAACCAATCTGGACTTCTCCATATCCTTTAGTTTGTCCAAAGTTGGAGTCACCAAAGATAACTTTGGGTCCAAGCTTGGCTCTAAAGGAATTTAGGTTGTCCTTGTTCCCTGTCATGTGCTTAGAGCACCCACTATCCAAATACCATTGCTGGTTAGATGTTGGATAGGTCTTCACCTGCACATAAAGCAATTCACTTGTTTTTGACCCAGTTTACCTTGGGCCTAGGTTGATAACCTTTAAATTCAGAAATGAAAGACATCCCTGGCTGACTCTTATATCCTTCAGGATGATATCTCCTTGGAGGTAAAATCCATTCAGTATAAGGGTTAAATGTTTGGGATGAAGAACCCTCAGGATTCAATTTTGACTTGCCATTGAAAAATTTCCAGAGCTCTGACCTCTGTTCGACGATCTTGGAGCTGAGTTCGACGATCTTGGGTCAGATCGTCGAGCTCCGTTCGACGGTCGACTATGGCTGAGGTCAGGTATATGGGATCGTCGAGCAGCGTTCGACGATCTTGGCTGAGATCGTCGATCAGCGTTCGACGATTTGTCCTGAGATCGTCGAGCTGCGTTCGGCGATCGTCGATCTTCATTCGGCGATCGTCGATCTCCGTTCGACGATTTGTACTGGACTTTAGTTTTCTGAGGCAGATCAGAATTTTTCCTGGCAACCTCTACAACTCCCTTTCCCTTGTCAGAAATGAACTTGATAGGGGTTGTTAGAACAATAGGTTGGCTGGATGAGGCACCCAAGCCCAGTGTACTGTTGAATCTTGAGTTCACTGTGCTTGTGATGTCCATCAGCTTGATGCTTCTCCCATTGAGAGATTCTTCAAGCTTCTTGGCCTCAGAGAGTTCACTCTTCAGTGAAGCTATCTGTTCCCTATGGTTCTCCAACTCCTGAGAGAGTTTGAGGTTTTCTGATTTTAAACCACTTTGTTCAGATAATTGATTTCTGAGAGAGATGATCTCTTTCTCAGACTTTAGCAGGTCTAAACATAGTGCTTTAAATTCAAGTTTAAAATCTTCTGAAGTGAAATCAAAAGAGCTGATTACCTGATCTTCTTCAGGTTGAGTCTCTGAGTCTGACTCTGACTCCTCTTCCTCTGAGTTGTGTTGTGAGGCATTGATTGCCATCATGCAGAACTCCTTTTCCTCTGCATCATCCTCATCATCACTTGAGCTGGAAGAGGCCTCTGACTCCTCTTCAGTCTCACTCCAGGATTCAGCAACAAATCCTTTCCTTGTGTGCTTATTTCTGCTGGAGGAAGGTTTGCTATTTCCATTCCTTTTGGAGTCCTTCTCCTTTCTTCTTTCTTTTCTGTCCCTTCTGTCCTTGTTCTTGTTTTCTGGACAGTCAGGAACCATATGCCCTGGTTTCCTGCAACCAAAGCAAATAATGTCTTTGCTATTGCCAATGGACTTGTCATACCTTGGCTTGTCCTGCTCCTTGTATGATCTTCTTCTGAAGTCCTTTCTGGCCATCTTATAGAATCTTTTGGCCAACAGGCTGAGAAGTTCATCATTGCCTGTACCTTTTTCTTCAGGCAGATCCTCAGCTGCCTTAAATGCTATAGTCTTCTCTTTCTTGTGGCTGGAGAAGCAGCCTTCTGTTCTTCTTCTCTGTTCTTGATGAGTAGCTCATAAGATTTGAGCTTACCCAACAAGGCTTCAGTGGTGATCTCATTCAGACTTCTGGCATCTTTAATTGGCCAGATTCTTGAATCCCAAGTGCTGGGGAAGCACATTAGGATCTTGTCATTAAGTTCTGTCAGTGAGATCTCTTTGTCTAATGTCCTCAGTTCACTGACAATTAGACTCAATCTGTTGTACATTTCTCCCACTGACTCTGTTTCTCCCTTCTTGAAGTTCTCATATTGGGAGATGAGATGAGATCTTCTGTCCTTTCTCTCATCAGCTGATCCTGAAACTATTTCTGAGAGCTTGTCCCAGATCTCCTTGGCTGAGTTGCATTCAGCTACCTTTGAAAAATGTCATCTGACATTGTTGAGCTAGAATGTTCATTGCCTTGGCATCAGCTACTTTCCACCTTTTGATGTCAGCATCTGTTCCTGATGGAGGTGGAACAGCATTTGTGCTTGTACTTTCTGGAGGTCTTGGACACACTGTCAAAACAGAATTAAAAATGTCCTCGTCAATAGAATTCATGTAGAGTTTAATCCTTGCTTTCCAAAGTGCAAACTTTGACAGATTGCACACTGGAGGTCTGGTGCTAGCATAATCTTTGTTTTGGGCCATGATTTGTGCAAGCTAAATCTAATAATGAAATATAAAAGAAGGATCTAGTTTGGGATCTTTGGGGTTCAGGTGTTAGCCTGTACAACCAAACAGATATGGTATGTTTAACCAACCTCGCTTGATACCAATTGAAAGGGGAAACTAGATCTGATATACTCTAAAGGGGGGGGGTGAATAGAGTATATGGTGCTTTTTAAAACACAAAGAAAAACTTTTGCAAAGCTTTACAACAATTGTTGTAATGAGTGTAAGCAGGGAAGCAGAAATAAAACTAAGCTATGCAGATATTAAGCACAAGAAAATCTAGGCCAGAAACAAAAAGAAAACATGCAGAACCAGATGACACAAGGAAATATAGTGGTTCCCCAACTTGGGTACATCCACTCTTCTACCACCCTAGGTAGGAATCCACTGCAGGATGAGTTGATCAGGTGTCCTGGGCACCAATGAGCTTTTGATAAGGTGCTCAAAAACCAAATCAGATTTTTTGATCAGGTGTCTTGCCACCAATGAGCTTTTGACAAGGTGCTCAAAAACCAGATTCAAACTTTTGAAGGGAGTTTGAAAAACCCTTTACAGAGTGGGGGTGAGAGAGTGATGGCAGTCTTCTCTTTCTCAAGCAACTGAGAAGACTATGTGGATTCAGTGATGTTGTCAAAGCTCCCCCTGAGTCCTTGAAATCTTCAGGAAGATGAGCTTTGCTGAGGGTGATAGGCCTTCAAAGATAGATCTCCAGCAAAAGATGATTTCAGCAAGCTGAAATGTTGAGTGTCTGGAGTCTTGAGATGATGTTGGCCTTGAACACTTGAGAGCTGAAGAGATCTGAAAAATGTTTGAAAGCTTGATCTCTTTTTGATGAGTGTTCTTCTGAATTCTTGTTGACAGAAGATTGAGAGAGTCTCTGTGTATTGAGTTGTGTCCTCTACTTGTCAATCTCTATTCTCTTGTTCTTGTCTCTCTTCTGCTTTGATTCAAAAACATTCTTTCTTTTATTCTCTGAGTCTGAATAGAAAATTGCTCTGTCAAAGATAGCCGTTGGTCTGAATTAATTACAGCCTTAATTGCATAAAATGTTCTGAAGGAAAGTCCACTGATTTGTTCCTTGAAAAATTCCTTGAAACTTGCTCCAGAAGTAAATGAAAATGGCTGGCAGATCTTCTGAATTAAATGCAGAATAACTTCTATCTGATTTGAATTTGAATTCTGAAAGATAACTAAATCGTCGAACTGAGCTCTGCTATCGTCGAGCTGAGCTCAGCGAACTGGAAAATGCAAGCAGCAAAGAAATCGTCGATCTGAGCTCAAAGATCGTCGAACTGAGCTCAGAGATAAGGATCCAGTGCAGAGTCAAAATCGTCGACCTGAGCTCAGCGATCGTCGAATGGAGTTCGACGATATTGAGAAGTTGAGCTCAGCGATCGTCGACCAGAGCTCGACGATATTATGAGGGTTGAGCTCAGCGATCGTCGAATGGAGCTCGACGATCTGTCAATAGTTGAGCTAGACGATCGTCGACCGGAGTTCGACGAAACGTCGTGCTGAGCTCGACGATTTGGACTTAGTCTCCAGAAAAACTTGGGTCTTCAGGGCAGCTTCCAAACCTAGACTCCTGATCCCTTAGACTCAATTCTAATTGACCTATTATCTATACAGAAGGTCAAAGCATAAATTGCTAGAGACATAGTGATCCTGACCCAAATTAGTAATAGGGTGTTCCAACATACCATTTGCCCCTTTCTAGGAAATTATCCTTTGCAGCTTTCCAAGCAGTCAGTATAATATTTCTAGAAGTTGGGCTCCACTGTTCAAAATCAGGGCTTAACTCTGCCTGTTCTCTGAATCTCTTCTTAAATAATTGAGCTTCTTGCTCTTTCAAAACTTCCTCAGGCACAGGCTTATCTGCTTTCTCAATAATAATATTCTTATTACCCTCAGGAGGGCTGTACATAGATTGGACTTATTGATGTATCATTTCAAAATCTGCATGAGGATAGATCACCTGAGCAACTTCATCTTGTTCTCCTCCAAACTATGCAGGATTCATTCCAAATTCAGCTACATTATCATCATCACACAGGGGTGGATATCCAAGTGTAGCTCTGATGCTGTTGAAAATCCATTTAGCATGGTAAGATCCTGCTTTGACTAAAACCCTCTCCCCCTTTATGACTTCTCTAGCCACATGATCTCTGAGATCATTCTTTTGGAATCTGATCTGTTCATCTAGAAAATTAACTCCATCTTTGTAGAATGTTTTTAATTTCAAGAGCTATCCAGAAATTGTCTTTTGAGATTCTTTAAGAGCAGTTTGAACAGCAGCTATTCCCTCTTGTAATTGCTTGTCAAACTCAGCCTTGGCAGCAGTCCTTGCTTCAGTCTGAGCAGCTGCAATAGTCTTCATTTCAGTTACTATCACGTTATGTGATTCAGTTAGATTTTCATTCATTATAATCTGATTCTCAGGAACATATCCTTGTTTTATAGCCATATCATCCACTTGTGTTTTGACCTGTTCTTGGTGAGTGGAAAAGTAAACAACAACATTTCCACCCTTGTGGAAGCAATCAGTCATGTCTTTCTTATGTTGATTCACTTCAAATCTTATTGACTTGATATCTGTTGCCAAAGAGAATTGAAGATCCTTGTGTGTCTCATCTATATACTTTTTCATAGCAATCCTTTGCTCATCCAACTTTACTTGCATGGATACTAACAAAGAACTGTAATCAATTGATGGAGCAGGCTGTGGAGCAACAGTTTGTAAAGCTTTCTTATAGCTGTGACTCCTTTTGAAAACCATAAGCTTTCTTTTCTTGGCTCTACCAGCTTCTTCATCCTCAAAAGCAGAAGTACTAGCAATATCAACTCTATCTTGAGGACTAGGATACAAGTCCTGTGTAGTCCTAAGTAGCTCCCCCTGTACCCTTTGCTCCTCATTCTCATTTCTTTCAGTCTCCTCATGAGACTTTACATGCTCCCCATCAAGGTTTACCTTCTCACCCTCAAACACAGCTTTCTCTCCCTCAAAATCAGTTTGTAGCAAATCAGGGAATAGCTCTTCTAGGGTATACTCCTGTTGAGAAGGGACTGGAGAATTTCTTATCTCAGGAGCATTATCAGAACAGATGTATCATCTATGACAACATCTTGTGGTTGACTATGTAACTGATTTGCTGATCAACATCAATAAAGACTGAGTTAATACTTCATCTCTATATGGAAAATTGATTGATTAACTTCATGTATTACCTCAAGAATATTGAGTTGCCATTTCACTGTCTAGGTGAGTTGGCTCTTCCACATGTTGAGGTTCCCCCTAGAGTGGATCCAGGTGAATAGGCTAGCAGATGGGTTGCTCCCCTGCATCTGTGCATCTTCATTCCTTACTGGTGACCTTCCAGTATTATCACCTTCTTCCTCATTAGAACTGAAAAATACTGCTCCTTGAGCTACTGGATGATTCAGGAGCACTATGACTTTCTTCTTCTTCTTCGTGGAGGTGTTTCCTTCTCTGAGTAGCATGTCCTTGGTTAACACCCTATCCCATCTTGAGATAATTCTGATACCATCTTCCTCATGTGATTTATTTTAGAACCACAGCTTGGTTCATCACTTCTGGAATATTCCAGCCTAAGTACAAGATCATATCCTACCCAGATTGGGCTTCTTCAGACTTTCCTTAATCTTCTCAAACATCACTGCTGACCAATCAGTTTTTTAGTTAAGATAATTCTTGTCATTAAGCTGAACATGTGAGCTGATATCCTATCATGCCCACCTGGCTTGCTCAGAATCACTTCCTACCACTTCAGATAAAAAACTTTCCTTGCATGTCCATCCCTTTCCTGTTAAAAAATGATCCAATCTTCATGTTTGAATCTAGTCCACACCATTGCAGTGCCTCGCCTTATCTTTGAGCAGGTACACTTCCTTTCTTTAGTTTTAGGTAGATAAGAATTTCTTAGACTTTCTGGGTGATTTTCTACTTTGCCCCATGGACTGTTGGACTTAATCTTGAGTCCAGTTTCATCAAGAGTAGCTGCACCAAAGAATTCGAGTACTTCTTCTTCCAAATCTTGATGGGCTCAGAAACTAGATACTCCAAACCAGTCTCAGCAACTAGGGTTACAACAACATGAATTTCTGGTTCCGCATCGTCAAAGGCATGTCGCACTAGCTCATAACCTTCATTGATGTTCTCTTCTAGCTTGGGCGCATTAGGGTTTAGAGAAATCTTGAATTTAGAGAAGAGAGATGTCGACACAAGTTTTGGTCTCGAAACTATTGAAAGCGTGTCGACAAACAATAGTGGAAACCTATTTATACCTTTCTAAAATCGAAGGTGAAAAGGACGTCAAAATGCTCTAAATGTGTTAACTTGTCGACACTGAAATAAGTGTCGAAACTTCGTCTAATGTCTCGACACGATGTGACTACTATTGGTCGACACCAATTATGATGTGTCGACACTTATACATCTGCATTCGACGATTAGTCGATACTTCACTCTACGAAATCAGTGTTAAACCTAAGTGTCGACACCACCCTGGATGTGTCGACACATAAATGGATGTGTCGACACTATTCTCTGAAGTGTCGACACCACTACTATGTGTCGACACAGACAACTCTTGTGTCGACACCATTTTACTTAGCCAATTTTAGAAACTATTCTAAGTTTAACATTCCTAATTCTATTTTAAATTATTGAATTTGGTTTCATCTAGAGGCTTAGTAAACATATCAGCAATCTGATTATCTACTTTACATATTCTAAGGAAATGTCCTCTTTTCTACATGTTCTCTTAAGAAAATGGTATTTAATTTCTAATATCTTAGTCATACTTGTGAGACAGGATTATTGGAATAGAAATTATACTTGTAGAATCACAAAGTAAAGGTGTGTTCTACTTACTTGAATACCATAGTCTACTAGCTGGTATTGAATCCATAAAAGTTGTGCACAGTAACTTCCTGCAGCAACATATTCTGACTCAGTGTGGAGATTGGCCACACTGGTCTGCTTCTTACTGCTCCATGACACCAGCCTTCCACCTAGAAATTGACAGTTCCTAGTTAGTACTCTTCCTATCTTCCTTGCAGCCTGCAAAATCTGCATCTGAATAACCTGTCAGTACAAAATCTCCATTCCTAGGCTACCAAAGTCCTAGATAAGGTGTGCCTTACGATATCTCAAATCCTTTTGACTGCAGTCAGATGAGATTCTTTAGGGCATGATTGGTACCTAGCACAGACATATGTAGAATACATGATATCTGGTCTACTAGCAGTCAAATATAAAAGGGAGCCAACTATCCCTCTATACAAAGTTTCATCTACAGGTTTCCTTACATCATCTTTTCTTAG